>CM061547.1:46438453-47038453 GCA_030864215.1 Capsicum pubescens
TAGAGTAAATTGGGCTGTGCCACATCTCATCGTTCTGCCATTTTCATATTTATCTTCTTGGGGCTTGAACCATTAACTCTGATACCAGATATAGAAAACAAATAAAAGATAATCTTAACATGGTTTGATATCATTGTCCACTCTCTGCAAAGTTCATACGATTTTTTCCAAAAACCTCAAACTTTTAATAGTCGGCATATGTATATAGTGTATACTGTATACTATTTGTATATTCACTGAACGCTTATAAATATTTTTTATCGACCGATCAAATGCATAATCTTATCAATTATTAAACTTCATCTTGCAATGATGCATATATAACAGGACTATGGAGTTAGATTGTTGATGTATATATCATACTAAACTTCCTATTTCATATGTATAATTAGTGTATGATATATGTATATTCAACCCGATTATTATTATTTTTGATCGAGAAGTCAAATGCGTAATCATTTTTCAATTATTAAACTTCATCTTGCAATTATTCATATATAACAGAACTATGGAGTTAGATTGTTGATGTATATATCTTACTAAACTTCCTATTTCATATGTATAATTAGTGTATAATATATGTATATTCGACCCTGTAACTTCATATTGAACTTCAATATTGCAATGATGTGTATATTATAACACAGGATTATGGAGTTAGTTTGTTAATGTATCGTACTCCATTCTTGGTGGACATGGTGAAAGAAAATATTGGCACTATTTTGAAGTTGGATTCCATTAGTGATGGCAATGCTTGGAAAGGAATGGATGTATTGATATTCAACTCATGGCATTGGTGGATTCACACTGGCACTTCTCAACCGTATGTATAACAACGTTGTTTGTCTGAATATTTTTTTTATTGCTATTACGAAATAATGTTATAATCAACAATAACAACATACCCAGTGTATTCTCACAAATTAGGGTCTGAGGAGGATAAAGTGTAGGCAGTCCATATCACTACCTCAGATGAAATAGAGAAGTTGTTTCTAATAGATCCCGGCTTAGAACAAACACCAATATAACAAACAGAAAATATAAAAACACACAACCGGATGATACAAGAAAAAAGACCCTCATAGATTAATATTATAAACTATCTATCTGAAATCACCAACAACACCAAAACACCACGAACAATAAACTACAAGACACATGTATAACACAATGACTACAGGCATAACTATCCACAAAGCCCTCTTCCATACTAGTAAGGACGAACTCCTACCCCCTGACCCTCAATCCTAATCCGCGTCCTCCACGCCTTCCTAAAAAATATTGTTATAATAATGGCTATATATAATATAAAAAGTAATTCCAAAAGAACTTGTTTGTTTTAAGAAAAAGTTGCTATAAAAGATTGTTGTTATAAAGAGGTATAACTGTTGAAATCAATGAAATTACACAACTCTATTGAAAATCGACGCTGGAATTATTGAATATTGTGTATATGAGTGAAAAATTAACTCATGAAATCATAAATATTTATGTGGTGCGTCCATGGTTCAAAAAACTTATGCAAATAATATTTTAGTAACATTAAAACATTATTCTTACCAGCAAAGAGAAAGTTTATGTAGCCAATCGACTGAGTTGCTAAGATTTTTCTTAAAATATACCTGAGGTAGTGGTATGATCTGCGTACACTTTACCCTCACCAAACTTCACTATGTCAGAATATACCAAGTATGTTGTTGTTGTTCTTGTATTATAAATATTTACAAAATATCAAGAAGATATGTACATCTTATACAAATATACAATTTAAATAAATTATTAGAAAACAACAAAAAGAAATAAGAACTTGATTAGAATATATGGGCGAATTTATTTATCTTGACTCAATTCATTTTAACTCAATCATTAGCCTGATTATTTAGAGAAAAGTACCTAGTACCTTCTGAATTATGATCAAATTTTCTATGACACATTTCAACTTTATGGGGATCCTATCACTCCCTAACTAAATTTTAGCGTATTTTTGTCAGTTTTTTTAGTTGACGTGACACCTTTTGTCAACCTTTTTAGCTGACATGACACCTTTGATGCATACCCATTTTATGAATAAAGGTGTCATATCAACACAAAAGGGTGACAAAAATACGGTAAAATTGAGTCCGGGATAATAACACCCCTGTGAAGTTGGAGTATGTCGTAGCAACTTTGACCATAGTTCGGAAGGATATAAAGGGAGGAATACTGGATACTTATCTCGATTATTTACTAATTCAATTAATTTCAATTTTCGATATGTATAAATTTGACTCAATTTGACACTCCTACTTATATATGTATGTTATTATAGGTGGGATTATATACAAGAAGGGAGCCAAATTGTGAAAGACATGAATCGTTTGGTTGCTTTCAACAAAGGAATGAACACATGGGCTAGATGGGTTAATAAAAATATTGACCCATCTAAAACTAAAGTTTTCTTCCAAGGAATTTCACCCACTCACTATCAGTAAGAAATTGAATTCTTCATTCATTCTTGAGTTTATATTTATTTTTGTGCATTGATAATATTAGTGACGGGTTCAGAATTTTCATTGGGGAGGGAGCAGGGGTGGGGGATTTCAGAAATAAATATATGAACTAGTTGAAGAGGATTCAACATCTACTATATATACTGATCAGAGTTATTTTAACCGGTAAAGTTGCTGGCATATGACCAGGAGGTCACAGGTTTAAATCATTTCTTGCAAAAATGCAACATAAGACTGCAAAATAGATCCTTACAGTCCGCCCTTCCTTAAATCATGCGCATGGCAAAAACTTTGGAGTTTAGTGCATTAAGTAATAGGGCAAACAACATAAATCCCAATTGTTTGGGCTTAATCACAGAAAATTCCGACATTTTCCATAGTTACTGAAAATCTCGATTTATATATGTCGAGATACATAATTAGCTCCCGATACATCCAACGAAGATACATTTTTTCCTTTGTAAAGATACGTAATTAGCTCTCGATACATTTTTTTCGATTCTGGGTCTGACGAGATACATAATTAGCTCCCGATACATCCACCGAAGATATATAATTAGTTAAATTTTCATAATTACTTTATAAGGGTGAAAATTTGTATAAATATAATAAGTAAGGTGTATGTTTTATGTTATATTTTTCCTAAATAAAATTAAAATAATGTCCTCATGTGGTGAAAATTTCAGGGGCAAGGATTGGAATGAACCATCAAAATCATGCAAAGGAGAAACCCAACCCTTTTTGGACACAAAGTATCCAGGAGGGACACCACAAGAAGCAATTGTGGTCAACCAAGTAATGAAAAAAGTTAAAAACAAAGCCTATTTGTTGAACATTACAACACTTTCACAATATAGGAAAGATGCACATCCAGGATTTTATAGTGATACACATGGATCAGATTGTAGTCATTGGTGTCTTCCTGGTTTGCCTGATACTTGGAACCTCCTTCTTTATACATCTCTCATAAGTTAGAAATCGCGGCGACCAGCGACTCAGAAAGTGTTGCCACGAAAAGAAAGATGACCTGAAAATCGCTACATAATAGTTTTGTCACTAAAGTTTGTGTAAAATGTTACTTCCCACAAAAATCGCCTTTTTATGATGACCTCTTTAGTCGCCACAAAAAGTTAAAAAGGGTTTTAATGGTCATTCTAGAAATGTCATCACAAAGAAAGTGAAAGTTTTAGTGACGACCTTTGAAGTTGTCATGGGAAGTAACATATCACGACGAAATTTAGGGTTTTATCATAAATAAGTTGCAACTATTCTTTAGGGGTCAGATCGTCAGAAATAAATTTCTCTTCAAGTCGTCACAAAAAGTTTCATTTCTCGTAGTGTATGTGCCATTATTTTATTTAATTAGGAAAAAAGTAAGTGTTATGTTGATTAGGTATTTGATTGATTTCTATTTGAGTGAGAAAATAAGAAGGTTGATATTTGAATTGTAAAGTGTGTAATGTGTATAGCATCTTAAGGAATGAAAGGATGCCTTGGTTCATGTTGTAAGATAAATTAGCAATCTTATATTTTCTCAAATAAAAAAAAAATATAAAGTTATTTCGATCAGTATCTCATTATTTTTCATGAACATTTAATTTGCCTCAACTAATTTTTCTTGCTTATAATAGGTTGATTTACAATGCAGCGGTAAAAATAAGATTTTTTGTGAACGCTCCAAAAATATCGTCACAAAAAATGATAATTCTAGTGATGATCTTTAAAATCGCCATGGAAATTAACATATCATATGCCTTTAGGTGTTCGATGAATAAATTTCAACAACACGATTATTTTCAGCGCTCTTTCTATCGATAAAAATAAAATTATATAATGTTTCTATAGCGATAAAATCGTCACGAAAAGTCTCATTTTTTATGGGAGTGACAATTGCTTATTGCTATCATGATAGATTTTTCTACGTCAAGGAGATGTATTATTAGAAAATTTAATATTTATTTATTCACATTTTAAAAAAGTTCAAGCAATCTATCAAAGAACAAAAAAGACAAAAAGTTTCTTGAAACATTGGCAAATTCAATAGAGTGACAATTTGATCTCTCAAAAAACACAGAAGATAAAACTTACAGCATGTACTAATAACAATGTATCGAGTGAAATTTCATAAATGAGATGTGAGAAAGATAGAATGTATACAAATTTTATCAGTATCTCATGCTCGTAAAGGTAAAAAGACAGTTTCTAAAATACTCTCAACTTAAATACAATAAATTCAGATATAATTTTTTTTTTAAAATTCTATAGAATTGCGGTCTGGCCGGCTATGTTGTATGGAGCGAAGTGTTGGTCAGTTAAGAGTTCTCATATCCAAAAGTTGAAGGTGGCGGAAATGAGGATGTTGTGTTGGATGTGTGGTCTTACAAGGGCGAACAAGGTTAGGAATGAGATTATTCGGGAGAAGGCGGGAGTGGTATCGGTGGAGGATAAAATGTGGGAAGTGAGGTTGAGATGGTTTGGTCATGTGATGAGGAGGGGCACGGATGCCCCAGTTCGTAGATGTGAGAGGCTAGCGTTAGATGGTTTCAAACGGGGAAGGGGTAGATCGAAAAAATACTGGAGAGAAGTGATTGGACGTGACATGGAGCAGTTACAGCTCACCGAGGACATGACCCTAGATAGGAAGGTTTGGAGGAAGAACACTAGGATAGAGGGATAAGGTGGATGTTTGAATCGTAGTCAATAGTTGGGTTTTGTTTGGTAATGTACTTTATTTTTGTGGTTGTCGTATCTATGTTAGTTTTATCACGTTTTTTGCTTTGGAAGTTCTGATTTATTGTCCTGTGTCTTGAGCGGGGGGGTCTATCGAAAACAACCTCTCTACTTTTTTAAAGATAGTGATATGAACTGCGTACATTCTACCCTCCCAAATCCCACTAGATAGGAATATACTAGATTTGTTGTTGTTGTATAACAACTAACAGATAAATGACAGAATCTAACCAAAAAAACTAAAATAATATAATAATTAAAATATAATAAATAATAAAAATAATAGTAATAAATATCACAAACAACGACTACCAAACCCTTCTAAATAAAACTCACGCACCAAAGCCCAAAGCAAAAATGAAGATAGCAGTTTCTGATAGGCAAATTAACTGAGTGACACGTTTGTAAGGTAATGGCTGACTAATGTAGTTTCTC
Organism: Capsicum pubescens; assembly: GCA_030864215.1. Taxonomy (NCBI): domain Eukaryota; kingdom Viridiplantae; phylum Streptophyta; class Magnoliopsida; order Solanales; family Solanaceae; genus Capsicum; species Capsicum pubescens. Next base: position 46,444,108 of record CM061547.1, read on the forward strand.
TAAATTCACCATATTCCACCACGTGGCATTACATAAAACTCAACACTCATCACCAATTGAACCACTTGTCAACAACCTACACCCTCTCTGCGTCTCTTTATATAGGCCCCCTCACTATGTGTCACCCTCTCATCAGTCACATTTCACACACACACACACTAAGCTAAAACAAACAAACAAAACAAGTTGATCAAAAGTTTGGTACTTTTGTTGTTGCTACAACCAATGGCTTCAGAACAAGCAAGAAGAAAAGATCAGAACATTATTGATGACCAACATGAAATACATATCAAGAAAACAAGTGACCCCAAAAGGGGTGGCACCACTGCTGCTGTCAAAGTACAAGTTGGTACTGGTCCAGGTGCAGTTCATGTCACAAATGTTGATGATAAACATTCATATGGTCATCATCATCAGCATCAGAAGAAACAACAACATGGTATTGAAGAGAGGCCAGGGGGTGTCAAGTTTGAAGTACATAGCCAGAGACAGCATGGTACTGATGATACAAAGCACAAAAGCACAATGGAGAAGTCTGCAGAAGGGGCATTGGGTTCGGCAGGTTAGAGGCGGATTCAAGATTTAAATTTGTCTAATAGGCATTATAAATAGTCTTGTGGTTGTCTTTGTTTTCTGTATTAGCTAGCGGTGTGTTATCCTATTTTGTGTGTGGTTTTAATACTGTTATCTGTTCTGAACTGGTGTTTATCGGAAATAGCCTCTCTACTTCATCTGAAGCAGTGGTATAATCTGCATACACGTTACACTTCTCAGACTTCATTATGTGGGAATATATTGGGTATGTTGTTGTTGCAGGCTAATATAAATACTTTATTTGCATTATTAGATTCATGTACTTGTATCATTCTTGACATCCAACCCCTATTTCATAGGTTCTTATTTAGATATATACAAATCTTAGCCATCTAAGTAAATGTGACACACTACTTTTTATACTTACTAAATTCCAGATTCTATGTTCAAAACTTAATGTGTGTAGTACTATTCTTGAATCTGTGTGTGGTGCAGGTGCTTATACAACAGCGAAAGGTGGACAAGCCAAAGACAGTATGACACGTGGTGTTCAAAGTGGATATGACTATGTTGCTGATAAGGCTGGAGGTGCAAAAAACACAGCCCTCCAGAAAGGTCAGCAAACATATGATACAACTAAAGATATCCTTTCCAGCACAGGACAAAATGTAGGTCAATCAGCTCAACAGGCTAAAGATTATGCGAAAAACACAGCACTTGACAAGGGTCATCAAGGTTATACTGCTACTACAGACACCCTTTCAAGTGCTGGACAAAGTGCAGCTCAATCAGCAAAGAAGGCTAAAGATTATGCCAAGGACACAACACTTGACAAGGGTCAACAAGCTTATGCTGCAACTACAGACACCCTTTCAGGTGCTGGACAAAGTGTAGCTCAGTCAGCGAAGAAGGCTAAAGATTATGCCAAGGACACTACACTTGACAAGGGTCAACAAGCTTATGCTGCAACTACAGACACCCTTTCAGGTGCTGGACAAACTGCAGCTCAGTCAGCAAAGAAGGCTAAAGACAGAGCTACTGATACCCTTACAAGTGCTGGACAAAGTGCAGCTCAATCAGCAAAGAAGGCTAAAGATTATGCTAAGGACACAACACTTGAGAAGGGTCAGCAAGCTTATGCAGCTACTACAGACACCCTTTCAGGGGCTGGACAAACTGTAGCTCAATCAGCAAAGAAAGCTAAAGATTATGCCATGGAGACTAAAGAATCAGCTTTCGAGAAGGGTCAGCAAGCTTATGGTGCTACTGCAGACACCCTTTCGAGTGCTGGACAAACTGCAGCTCAATCAGCAAAGAGTGCTAAAGACACAGCTTTGGAGAAGGGTCAGCGAGCTTATGCAGCTACTACTGATACCCTTTCGAGTGCTGGACAAACTACAGTTCAATCAACAAAGAATGCAGCAGGTTATGTGGGGCAGAAAGCAGCAGAAGCGAAAGATGTCACTTTAGAAACGGGCAAAGGGGCATTAGGATATGCAGGAGAAGTGGCCGCGACTGCGAAGGACAAAGCTGCAGTGGCTGGTTGGGGAGCTGCACATTATACTGCAGAGGCCACAAAAGCTGTAGTTGGTGTTGCTTCTAATGTTGCAGGGTATACTGGGGAAAAGGCGGTCGCCGCCAAGGATGCAGTTGCTGGCGCTGGAATGAACGCCGTCGGGTATGCAGAGAACAAGTTGGCTAATGCAAAGGACTATGTGGTTTCAACTGAAGAAAGTGCAGCAGAGTATGCAGCTAGGAAGAAAGCTGAAGCTGAGAGGGAATATGAAGCTAAGAGATCATATGACTTTGAGGTAAAAACATAATAATTGATTCCTTTAATCTTGCTTAGATTAGATAGTTCTATGTTTATAATAAAGAATAACTATTTTAAATAATAACAGAATTGATTACACTATGTTGGATAATGTATGTCTATTGGAAACAACGTCCCTGTCTCACTAATAAGGCAAGGTAAAGTGTGCGTACATCCTACCCCGACCCAGACCCTACTTGTGGATTAACATTGGGTATGTTTTCTTATTGTTCTTGATTGTACGTCGATTGGAAAGATTTGAAAGAGACTGATCAGGAGGTAAAGTTCTAGATTCTAAGTGAAGGAAAGTCTTGAAGTAACTGGTAAAGTTGTTGTTATTTAACCAGGAGGTCACGGGTTCAAGTCTGGGAAATAGCCTCTTGCAGAAATGCAAGGTAAGGCTGCATACAATACACCTTTGTGGTGAGGTCATTCCCCGGACCCTGTACATAGCGGGAGCTTTAGTTATTGATGAGTGCTACCACAGGTGTGGCTTAGTTGAAATCGGAAGAGGAGGAGATTTCCAACTCTTTCCAAGAAGTGTTTTTTACACTTCACGCCAAGCAAGGTTCTATACAAGTATGGAAGACCAGACATTTCTGAATGCTACCATTGGTGTGCTTAGTTTTCCTTTAGAGAGGTTCCGACTATCTTCCAGAAACGTCTTTACACGCATCTAAACCAAGTGCCGTTCTTATTGGTTCTCTGGATAGTACTGTCAGTCATTCTGTGTCTTTTAACACAGTAATGTTAAAACGGATTGATTTCAGTGGAACTTCAACCATGCCATGGCCTTTAAATCTTTGCAGGAAGAATCTGGAGGCGGATTTATTACCGAGAAAAAGAAGGAAACAAAACGGGAAGAAGACGAAGGAATTGACATTTTTCAAGAATTCGAATCAGTAGCAGAAGAGGAAGAGGGAAACAAACTGCAGCAGCAGAAGCAAGGAGGAGGACTGTTGAAAGCCATTGGTGAAACTATAGTGGAAATAGGCAAGACAGCCACAGATCTTATAGCTGGACGTGGACATGGACATGAACATGGACATGTAGAATCAGTTGGCATGGTGAAGAAAGAAGATCAGTCACAATAGAACTTTGAGCAGTTTTAGCAAATCTTTCTTGTTTTTTGCTCTTTTTCCACGTGTACATGGGATGCTTTGTGCACCGGGATGTGTTTTTTTTTGCTTTATTCCAAGGTCAGTTTTTAGGGGGCCTAATAGTTAAGGGCCCTGACACTTGTTTTTGTGATTGCTCCACTTTTTTTCTTTTAGGAGTGATGTTTAGCTAGAGTATGAACCCTCTTTTGTAGTCCTGTAATATGCCTAGCAGAGGAAACACTCTTCTGCCAGCAAAAACGATCAATAGGTATCCTTTTTTTGTTGTTGAAACATCAAAAGCTTGTTCAAGCTCAACAATGATAGTATGTTACTTGTGGTCATAAGGGAAACCTCCTCCGGCGCTTTATCATATATATGCTTTGTTAGAGCGGGTAAAAGGCTCATATTGATTGGGGAATAGATTGGTGGTTTCCTTATATCGGACTTGGACAATTCTTACATTATAAGCTAGCTTTTGAAGTTGAGTTAAGATCAGGTGTCATATCTTAACATGGTATCAGAGCATACAGAAGTAGTTCTGGGATCGAATTTCATCGCCACGTGTTTGTTTTCTCTAACAGCTTAAGCTAATGCAAAGAAGAACTATCAAATCAAAGGATTTGACAATTCAAAATAAAGCAAAGCATATACTATATTTGAAAAAAGCAAAGCAATATCATATTTTCTCTAACAGCTTAAGCTAATGCAAAGAAGAACTATCAAATCAAAGGATTTGACAATTCAAAATAAAGCAAAGCATATACTATATTTGAAAAAAGCAAAGCAATATCATATTTGGAAGCTGAGTGATACAAGAAAGCTAAGTTGCTCGGACTCTTCAAAAATGTCTACAAATGTGTGCCGGATCCTTAAAAAAAAAAGTATTTTTGAAGGATCCGATACGGGGGCGGCAATATTTTTGGAAAGTCCGAGCAACTTAGCAACAAAGTACACGTATATAAGCTATTCGATTCTACTTAACTGATTCATCGCAAATGTTGGTTCCACCAAAAATACCCAGAGTAACTGCAAAGAAGAACTAACAAACCAGATCGGCTTTCTACGCCACTTTCTTTTTATTCTATCTAACGGAGGGTTCACGTTAAACAAATTGGGCTCACCAAGTACTTCAGGGCTGGAGCGAAGAGCCACAAAGGAACCTGTTAGGAACTGTATAAATAGGGGTCGAGAACTACATAGATATGAGGCTTTCCTTCCTTAGCCTGAGAGAGGTAAGTTAAGTAGGCGTACAACTCTTCTTAGGTTGTATTCGATCAAAAAACTATCAAAGAATCGACTAGTAGTATACCTATTCCAGAAGACCACCTCTCATTTGATTTCTACTCAGTGCGTTGCGAGTGGCTTCTCGATGAATAAACTGTCATTGCTCTTGTTGATACAGTTTCATTTTTCTTAGACAGTTTAAAAGTCCTGAGTAAACGTAAAGAGGAACTAACCAGATCGGAAGATGTGAGATACTCAAAATTAAGCAACGCATACACAATATTTGATAACTAAGTAATATGTACGAAACATTTTAACGTATATAAGTTACTAGATTTCACTAAACTGAATAACCATCAAATCAAAGGATGTGACAACTCATAATTAAGCAAAGCATACACAATAGTATTTGACAACATAATAATCACTTAGAATCATATAATAAGAGAAATGAAAATAATAATTAAAAAAAAAGGTGTCTAACAAGGTATTTGATCAGTGAACCATTCCATAACATGAATTGGTGCTTTTATCAACTCCAATGCCAATTCAACCAACACAGTCACACAGAGACAGCATGGACATATGCAACTCAATGTCAACCTGTACATACATTTCACATATATATATAAGAAAAAAAAAAAAATTAACAATTCCACTAATAAAAATTACATTGTGACATATTTCTTCTTTTTCATAATCAAATTATGTGAATTTTGATCAATATTTCAAAATATTTTTCTTTTTTTTTATCATGAAAGAAATTATAACTTTTCGTATAACTTTTATTTAAATATCAGAGTGTTCTTTTTTCTCTTTCAAAAAATATTTATTTTAGAAAGTCGAGGTGTTTGATCAAGCTTTTGCGAATAAAAAATATATATATAACGATTTGTTTGGCCATAAAATCATGCACTCTTTTTTGAAAATCAGTGTTTATTCATGAAAATTCCAAGTCCAACTTTAAATATTGTAGTTCAAATTTGAAAAACAACTTATAATCTATTTTCAATTAAGTTGTATTTAAGTAAATTCAAGCTTGAACTATTATCATCAATTCCATAAATTTTCAAAAGTGAAAAATATTTGAAACCTACACCTAAAAATGCCTACAATATCAAAAGTATTTTTTTATTTTTATTTTTTTTTTCAAAATAAATAAATTGTGAAAGCTTAGATAAACTGGCTCTAATTTTAACTTCAAATTTCAAATAATTGAAAAGTATCACATAAATTAAGACATAGAACGAACCCGACGATCCATACGATAACGCCAACGATAGAGACGAGCAACGAAAGCAGAGCAAAAGGAAGACCTAATAGAAAGGCCAACGGCCTACATCCACCATCTCCACAACACATTATTCACTATTTTTGCTGCTGAAAATTTTGAGTTACTATTGTGAAGAAGAATGGAACTTGTATATGCAATTCTCTACATATAAACTGTTTATAGCAATAGATTCTGATTTTAATGATATTTTAGTCAAAAAGAGGAAGAGTGTGTGTGTATGTATGTATGTGTATGTGGATGAGTGGATAGAAAGAAGATTGGACACGTTACGAAATTGTTGAGATATATCCGAATTTTGGGAGGGTACTATTATTCCTGGATTAATTAATACTGTATTTTTTGCAATCTTAGTGTCTACGTGGCTCATACGTGTGCTTACGTAGACCTTCAATGTTTTGATTCATTGATGTGCCACGTAGTTACTAAGGTTGTCAAAAATATAATTTTAATTAGTCCAGCGGTAATAGGACCCTCCTAAGGTTCGGGTGTGTCTCAACAATTTCGTGGTTCGGGTGTGTCTCAACAATTTCGTGTATAGTTCAAGGTGGAAACTGAGCATTTTCTCTTAAATTATAAGTAATTTCTTATTTTATAATTTTCAGATACATAATTAGCATTCAAATACATAATTTTAAAATTGAGATACATAATTTTGAATTTAAGAATATAACAGATAATTAATTCATTTTTGCTTGGATATTTAATTAGCATCCGAATACATAATTTTGAAGTTGAGATACATCAATTTGTGAAACTATTTGATCGAGATACATAATACATTAACTAGATCAAAGAAAGATAAATAATTAAAATTATGTGTTCAAAAATTTATGAACTTATGGATGTATCCGTCTATTTTAGAAAAAGGGATTTAGGTCATTATTAAAAAGAGTAGTGATTTTACGTAGTTTAGTAAAGATAAGTATTGGTGTTATGTAACACCGTTAGGGATGTGTTATCTAATGCATTTTATCCCAACTAAATATGAAATAAGCTTATTCTAAAGTTAGTCGCGGGTACCAAACCCGGTTGATCTCTCTAAAGATCGTTTGGTAGGAGGGATAAGGAATAACTAATTTCGGAATTAATTTAAAGATAGTTTATCGCTGATTTGATTGGATCAAAATACATGAAATAACTCATTCCGAAGTTGTAATATTATTTTCCTCCCTTCTTAAGGATTAAATAACTAATTCTCGAATAACTTATTTTCAACCAAACAGCCCCTAAATTTATTACTCTATGTCCTATTTTGGGTAAAAGTTTAATCCCAGTAATGATAAAAAAGTATATTCAAAAAATATATTTCGAGGAAAGTTAATTTTATACGTTAATATTTTTTTTTTTTGAGATAATGATCGAAAATACATTTAAAATATGATATTTTTGCAAATTTCATACTTAACTAATTTCTGCTGGAATCTTGAGTTTCTACTATTTTAAGTTTTTTTTTTTTTTTGTGGAGAATTAATATCTGAAGAAGAATGGAATTTCTCTTTGTAATTTCTATAATATACAAAACCGTCTGTAGCACATAATAATTAATAATAGTAATAGATTCGAATTATATTAATATTTTAGTATAAAGTGTGTGGATGTTATTTTGATAAGACGAAAAGAATATTGGACACGTTTATTTGCTTTATCCTTACGTGAAAGTGATGGTTATTTACTTATCATCTATCTATAATATATTATCTCATCACTAATACTTCCCTCCGTTTCATAATAAATAAATTATTAAATTTTAATATACATATTAAGAAAAAAATATTAAAAACATAAATTTAACACAATTTTCTATTTTTACCCCCCAAAAAAGAAAAAGTTGACCTTGTAATACCTTTTCAAAAGTTAATTGGTTGTCAAATCATAAGGACGAATTTGAAAAAAAATACAATAATTCACTTATTTTGAAACACTAATAAATACTCCAACAATTCACTTATTCCGAAATAGAGGGAGTAATATTTATCTACTATTAACTTAATATATATTTTAAAAAGTATAAAATAATAAGAGTAATTTTACTATATTAACCTTTGAATATAATACATACATTTTATGTTTTGGAAATGGCCAAACACATCGACAGACCCTCAACTTGACATGATATTTCAATTTGGCACCTCAAGTGAACGATGTTCATTTTAGGCACCGTAATCAGTATTCAAGTGTGTCATTTTGATACTTTTTTGCTCAATCTGTTGTAAATCCTCACACCTGTGGCTACAATCGTTTCTTACGTGGATTAATTGACCAACTAAATTATATCAACTCATTTTAATTATTCAACTCATTAATATATCTATAATTAAATTAAAAAATAAAATAAAGATAAAAGCATATGACGCATTTTTTCAAATAATTATAAAATTATTTAAGTTTATTTCGCAGACACCCCCCTCCCCCGGGCAAACTCCAAATTCATCTTCTCCACCACCATCCACCCACCCCGACAAACCCCCACCCAAGTCGTCTTCTTTATTTGGCAGCCCCTCCTCCCCTCCCCCCCACCCTCTGGTTATCTTCTCCATTTGCCCTCCCCCACCCCTCACCCCAAAACCCAAAGTCAGACAACCCCTACCCAAGCCATCTCATCTTCTCTATTTGCCTCCACCCGCCCCCCTCTTCTCAAGTCAATTTCTCCATTTCTTATGTTGTTTCAATTTTTTGACTATGGAAATTAATCTGAGAATTGTGTCCTCTATACCCCCTTTGTAACTCTCACTGACCTAAGCAAATTTTAGTTCCTGGAGTGTAAAAGAATTCACAGAAGTCATTGATGTTGATGTATAGATATTTTGGGATACAACTTTTGTTTGTACTTGTAATGACGAACTTACATACTCCAACAAAATTGTCTTCTTTCACACATCTTTCTAATCACCATCATTCTTGAATTTTTTTTCAAACTCTTATCTCATGTTTTGCATTCATCGCTTTTTCTTGATTTTTAATTTTTCTTCGTGAATTTAGCTTCATTTTTAGATTTTCTTCATCGTTTTTGCTTCGATTTATCCTTTTTCTTCATCAATTTTATTTGATTTTCAATTTTTCTTCATGGATTGAGCTTTATGAAACTGCAAAAAAAATGCAAGTCTCATTATAACTTCAACAGAGAACACTTCAATTACACAATAATGAAGCAGAAAAGAGTAAAAACCTAATATTGTGTTAATGAAGTTAAAATCAGTTGTGTTAAGGAAAGTAGAAAAATAGTGAAAATTTATTGGATGAAAGAGTGGGGAAGAAAGATGAAAAATTATGAAAATATTCTTGAAAATGCACTTAAAATGTGTGTAATATACGTCCCATGATGACTTAGCAAAAAGTGTCAAATGACACATCCGTATGCTATTTGAGGTGTTAAAAGTGAACAATGTTCACTTGAGATGTCAAAGTGAAAGATCGTGTCAAGTTGAGGGGTCTGTCGATGTGTTTGACCTTTGAAAATGTTGGGTTCTTAGAAGTGTGAATGAAAAATGGAGAAAAAATGGTGGAGAAAATGAGACACCAATTTGGAAAGTGTACTCCCAAAATTGAAAAGTTCACTAATTCTCCCACATTGGTGGGAGAAAGGAACTTTGGAGTGCTTATAATGATGAACACTTACTCCACATGGTAAGTGAGACAAGAAATAAGAGATGCCTCGCGCCGTTGTCGTCGTCGCTCGCTCGGCTCTGCTTCAAATTTGGATTTGGATTTGGATTTCTCAAATGATAGATCAATGAGATCTATCTTTTTGGAAAAAAAATTATTTGAATTCCGAAAATATCAATAGTAACGCAATAAATATTTTCTGTGTTTAATACTCTATTTATATGATTTCAGTTTCATTACGAAAACAACGAAAACATGCATGCAAAAGCTATTTCAAACAGATGCTTCAGATAAATTTTTGAACTGATGCAATTTTTCACTGAAATGGTGCACAGTTTCAAAACTGAACTGATGCACTGCTTCAGAACTGATGCATTGTTTCAATGAACTGACACACTTATTCACGAAATGGCATGCCTGTTCAGAACAGTCACAATGTTTGGACGAATAGACATGAATTTTCAGAAAAGATTACACCTTTTAGATGAACTTTTGCCACTTTTCAGAAGAGGCATCTTGTGGCTATAAAAACCTGGTTTCATCCACAGGTTTGCATACGAAATTTTTAGATTAAAAACTCTCTTCTTGTCTTAAAAATATTATGTGTGATCACTCAAAATGTTCTGTGAGTTCGAAGAAATTCCAACCTTTTGAGGAACCGCTACTGTTGGTCTGGTTAGCCATTTTATCTTGGGAGAAAAAATTCTACAACCTCGGGTACAGTGAGGGGGATCATTTCCTTAAGGAAAATCCGTGAATTCGGACGACTTGGCTATTTTCTGTTTCATCTTTATTTTTCTGAAAAAATAAATACACCTCTTGCAAAGGTCATTTTGATCTTGTGTTGAGGGTATTTGATACTTCATTGTGTTCTTCTTTATACTTGAACTCGAGTTGAAGTTGTTGCTGTAATATACAGATTCTGCATACCCGACTATATTGTGGGAAATAACAGAAAATACATTGGTTAATGAATAATATTTAATACTAAGAATAAAATAAACATAAATGGATAAACTGTCCACGAACAAATATTGTAAACATCTATTAATTTTTAGTAATATGAATAAATAAAGATGGACGAAGGAAGTACGATTCCACCATCTCATTTTGTGGTAAAAGTTTAATCGAAAGAGTTAATGGTAAAAATATACTTATATTATAACTTTATTTGAAAGTTTCACATTTAAAAACAAAAATAGAGTTAAAGATCAAAAACATACTATGAATATCAATTTTTTTGTTAGTTTTATAATCAAATTATTAGGTGCTTGCTTTCCTATCAAACTATCTCCAACTACATATGAGAACATATTTCGAAGCTAACTAAATCAAATTGTTTGAATATAATTGCCAAAATGCACATGACACTTAATTTGTCGATAGAGTTTCGTCATGACAATTGACTCATTAATGTCGAAATACATTTTGATAAATAGTTCGTGATAGAATCACTGAATCAAAGAAGGTGAAAAGTTAACTAAGCAAGGAATATACAATATTTGAAAAATAAGTAATATAACAAAGTCCAATAATTATATAGTTGACATCATGAAATATTTTAACGTATATAAGTTACTGCATTCTACTGATCTGAATATGTAGGCGCAACTCGGGCCTGCTAGTCGATTTTTGCCCCAAATCGGGTTCGGGCTCGATATCCGAGCCTATCTCGCGAACCTTGGGCTAAGACCCACTGAAAATCACAAAAAATAGGACATTCACGCCGTTTCACCCGTTTGACTTGCAAAATGACCCGATCCCCGAGCCTACTTCGCAAATCATGGGTTAAACACCCATCAAAAGTCACAAAAAATGAATTGTTTGCGCCGTTTCCCCCGATTGACTTGCTAAATGGTTCCGATAGCCCCACCGAAGCCACTCATAATGATTGAGCGGCACATGTCGCTTATGTTGATCATGACGTGCAAGCGGACAAGGGCGCCCAAAAGGTCCATGGCGCTCAAGCTGCCTATGGCTACCAAGTGGTCCATGCCGCTCATTTGGTCCATGGCATCCAAGCGACAATGCCGCAGAAGGATATATTTAGCCAATTTTTCAAATGGGTGACTTTGATCTTAAACTATGATAATACGGGTAAATTTAATCCTAAATTATGATGCATATTTAGATAATTTTTCAAAGTAAAGAAATAAATTTGACCCTTTTCCCCTTTTAAATCTCTAGTGAAAATTCTGACTCGATGGGATGATTATTAACCTGCAAAAATTAGCTCTCCAATCCACTCTTCCACGTGTGTACTCCTTCCATATGGGATCAAAGCTCCACTAATTATTGGTTTATTCTTAATTTGTGAAAAAAGAACAGAGCATAGTGCTTTCTTTTATTCCACTAATTAAAAAAAAAAAAAAGTTTCATTTCAGTTGAGATTGCAAACTTTTGGTGATTTTGATTCATTTCAATATTTTACTATTGTGTTTTTCACTAAGATTTTAGTAATGTTTGTTGTAATGCAAGGTTTTATACAGAGATTGTGGGCTAAACATGGGATTAGCAAGATTTCCATGCTACGGAATGGGATATTCTTAGTTCGATTTGATGATACAGAGGGCAAGGATGCAGTGATAGAGGGGGTATTTACCCTTTTGATAACAAGCCGTTCATTGTGAAAGCATGGTGTCCAGATATGGAATTTACGAGGGAGGAGCTGTTAACAGTGCCCATTTGGGTGAAATTCCCTGGATTAGATTTCAAGTATTGGAGTCCAAGAGGTTTGAGCAGGATAGGGAGCTTAGTGGGTAAACCACTCATGGTTGATCAATCTACTGAAAAGAAGATTGGGCTTAATTTTGCGAGATTGTTGGTAGATGTTATGAACCAATTGTCCCAATAGAGAAATGCTAATGGGGGGTTGTATACCAAATATTAGACTAGTCTTTTGGGTTGGGCTCTCCCGTTTGGTTTATAACAGTAGAGGTGGCTATGGGATTCTGTTTTACCAGATGTGGTCATCTGCTAGTGTGAGGCAAAAGGTCGAACATGATTGGAAGCCGATCTTATGCAAACATTGCAGTAAATATAGCCATTCTGAGGACAATTGTAGGAAGAAGCATCCGGCTAAAAAAAGTGGTACCAAATGTGCAGGGTCAAGTGGATGTTAAGCAAGGTACTAAGCCGCAACAACAAGGCAAACAAGTTCAGGTGAATGGGGATGAGAAGATTCGGACTGAGACTGAGACAGGAAAGATTCAGACTGGACAAATTCAAGGAAAGTCTACAGCTATAGGAAACTATTTGAATCACTATTCAAAATCGAAGTAGAGTGCCACAGGTCACTGCTCAGATGGTTGAAAGTGCAAACTCATTTGAAGTTCTGAAAGGATGTAATTATGGAACTATAACAGAATCAGTCTCAATTGGGAAAGAACCACCTACTCACTCTTCAGGGAATGGTTCTACTGCTCAAACTATCACTTGTGGTGTGTTTTTTATCCCACTGAATTTGAACTTCCAGGTAACTATGTTGTAGGCCTTCCAACACTAAAGAAGAAAGGAGGGACTTGTGGACTACCTTGACAGCATTGAGCACATGTACAAAACCTTGGCTAGTATTGGGGGATTTTAACTCTATTCTCCATAGTGATGATAGGCTTGTACTACAACTCAATCGGTCAATCCTCAGTGTCAGATGTTACAGAGAGTTGAAAGAGAGAAATATTTGAAGTTCAAAAGAAGCTCCTTCCTTGTAGAAAGTTTCTTACAGCAAAGGGCTAAAACAAGATGGATTAAAATAGGAGATGACAATACTAGTCATTTTCATGTTGTTATTAAGCATAAGAAGTTGTTGCAGTGAATAACTCAAGTCAAAGATGGGCAGGGTGATTGGCAGAGAGACCCTGATAATATTGCTGAAGTGTTTGTTAGTTACTATAAAGAACTTCTTGGTCAGAACGTCAGCCACAGAACTAGTGGTTTTATCAGTTTTATTAGACAAAGGCCTACATTATCTGAGATGCAGAAAAGAGCACTACTAGTCCCTTACGTTGAAAATGAGGTTAAGACAACTTTGTTCCTTATTGATATTAACAAGAGCCCTGGGTCAGATGGCTATAGTAGTGGTTTTTTTAAGGCTGCTTGTAGTGTTATAGGGACTGATATAACTAAAGGCATACTTCAGTTTTTTAGGACCGGTCATCTGTTACAGCAACTAAATGCTACAAATATTGCCCTTATTCCAAAAGTTGCTGATCGTGAGTTTGTTGCACAACTCAAACCTATTGTTTGTTGTAATGTCCTTTACAAAACTATTTCCAAGATGATATGTGTTAGACTAAAGGAGACGGTAAATGTCATTGTGACAGAATGTCTTAATTTGTCATTATTTGTTAAGGCTCTATAACAGAAAGACCTCAGCTAGATGTTTGATAAAGATAGATTTACGGAAAGCCTATGATATGGTGAATTTGGAGTTCTTACAGGAGGTGCTAGTAGGCTATGAATTTCCCTCTGATTTTGTGCATATCATTATGACTTGTGTCACTTCTCCTCACTTTACTGTCAAAGTTAATGGTGAGGGTTATGGTTACTTCCCAGGTAAGAGAGGCTTAAGGCAACGAGATCCAATCTCTCCTTTGCTTTTTGTCTTGATCATGGAATACTTATCAAGGACTTTGAAGAGCATGAGTGATTTGCCTGACTTTAGGTTTCATCCTATGTGTAAAGATTTGAGACTGACTCACTTAGTATTTGCTGATGATCTCACGATATTCTGTAAAGGGAGCTTGAAGTCTGTAACAAGAGTGATGGAAGCTCTCAAATCGTTTAAGTTCTACCTCAGGGTTAGTAGTAAATTTGGAGAAATCTAGTATCTTTATGGCTGGGATAAAGTATGATGAGAGAGATGCAATTTTGGAAAACACTAGATTCTCAGTAGGGGTTTTTCCAATCAGGTATCTTGGGCTTCCTTTGTCCCCCAAGAAGTAGAGTAAGATAGATTATAATATGCTGATAGACAAGATCAAACAGTTATCTTATGTAGGGAGATTGCAAATTCTCAACTCGGTATAATTTTCTATCTTTAATTTTTAGACTGCAGTATTTGTTTTACCTCAGAGTGTATTGGAGGAGGTAGATAACAGGTGCAAACGATTCTTATGGGGAGGTAATGAGGAGAAGAGAAAGATCAATTTAGTGGCGTGGGATCTAGTCTGTATGCCCAAGTGTAATGGTGGGTTGAATATCAAAGGCAACAGACTGTGGAATTTGGCTGCTGTTGGTAAACTAATATGGCAGATTGTGGTGGATAAAGCTTTGTTGTGGGTGAAATGGGTGCATGGCATTTATATAAAAGCTGACCCAACTTTCTGGGAACATAGACAACCTCAAGACTGTAGTTGGTACTGGAAGAAGCTGAATTCGTTAAAGGGTGAAATGTCATCTTGGTATACTCAAGGACAGTACAATCTTACGGGTGGAGGGAGATATTATATAACGAGTAGCTACATGGCTCTGCTGGGAACTCAAAGTGGATTGGTGTCTGCTAACTTAATTTGGAACTCAATATCTCAACCAAAGCATAGGTTTATTGCATGGTTAGCAACTAAAGAGAGATTACTTACTAAAAGTGGACTAATCAAGCTCAACATTCAAGTAGACGATGCGACATGCTGTTTATGTACTTCATCGGTGATTGAAACTGCCAAACACTTGTTTGCCGCGTGCAGCTGGTTCAAAACTATTAGGCAAGCATTGTTGGATTGGCTTGGAATTCATCTGCTGCAAGGGAATTTAGGGGTTCATCCGAACCCCCTTCATGTATTATAGATGTTGAACCCCCTTCGACTAATGCATAGAATTTACATGTAATTAGCAGTTTTCTTGAGGCCTTGCTTATATTCCCTGATACAGGAATAACTGGTAGAGGGCTCTTTAGTTTGTTCTTGGTGTTGTTGTGTTCGTCAATGGTAATATTTACAGTGTTACCAATTTTTTTTATTTTTTTTGAATATATAAGAAATTAAACATTACCTAAGTATAATTGCAATGATGAGAGACGAGTTGTGCTCTTAATATATTTGAATTTATTTTTCTTTTCATAACTCTTACGAGCTCGTAATAGATCTGAATTGCTAAGTTTTTGTAAAGAGTCTAACATTATAAGATGTTCACTTAAATTTTCTTCGCAAATGAAAACCTTTTACTGCTACTTGGTTTATTATTACTATCGATCATTATTTATGCGCAATCGCTATAATTGATTTCCTTTCCAGTTTGTCATTATCAATCATCTCCACGATTATTAACTACTATTATCGAACCACCAATCATTTTCACCGCTATTATCAGCCACGCTCGCCAATCATCTACATCACCAGACAAACTAGATTATACATCACTAGCACATTTTCGTCACTTATCACCACTATCAGTCACCTTTATTATTAATTTTTATTGCACAATCATATAATGTTAGACTCTTTATATCCAACACAACAAGTTGTCATAACTAACTAATAATTATGTAACACTTAAGTTATAAAGACAATATTAATTTGTGATTTAAAATTAATTGGATTAGATGGTTATTTTTTTTATGGTCTATCAAGAATGGTCCTAAAGAAATTTAAAAATAAAAACTTAATTGACCAATCAGTCTGACATTGTTTTTTTGTGACAGAAAAACCCATGTTGAATTTGGCTCCATTTACAATTGCACTTTCCCATAATATCAGATAATATTATTTAAAGTAAAAAAAAAAAAAAAAAAAAGAGTAAAATGATTGATTGCATATCCCAAAGATGATATTTATTTTGTCTGTTTGTAACTATTTTCACCATTCATAGGCTATTATGTGTATTATTATTTTAAGATTTATTTATTTATTTATTTGTATAGATTTTCATTAGTAAGATTTTGAACAAAATTATAATATAATTAAAGTATATTTATGTTGATAACTTTTATTACTATTTTATGTTATAATATTATTGTCAGTCATTATATCTATACCATTTTTTTTAATTATATTTATTATCATCGTCATTGTCGCCACCTCCGTTGCTACCTCAAACTCCGCAATCTCCGTTGCTACCTCCAACTCCGCAATAGGCGATTTCTATCGTCAACCATCTACATCATCACAATTATCATCATCGCCAACTATCATCGATCCACAAGCAACTACTAGTGTTTATCAACTTTATCAATATTATAACCATCCCACTACTATCAATCACCACCACAACGTCAGTCATTACAACATACGTGGGAGTCACATCCTCAAGCCACTGCACCCAGCCATATGTTTGTTCTCTAGGTGTTTTTTAATAAATTATATCATTTATTCTGTATTTCTTATATAATTATACCTAATTTACGTCGAGTTTAGTGGGTGCTGGAGCACCCAAAAATTACACGTGGGTCCGCCCCTGATTACCACCACCATCAATAGCAAAAATAATAATTTATTTTTTTAACTAAATAATAATGTTATTTTACTAACTTTATATTTTTCGACAGTTAATAGTTTCTATTTAATTTTTATACTTATTATGTTTACAAATAAATAATTACGTGCCATTCAAATATTGAAAAATAAAAAATCTTAATCATTCAGTATTCTAATCTAGAGGCAATATTTTAATTGTTCAGATATATTTGATTTAAAAACTTCTCATTTACGATTATAATTTTAGTTGGGGGGTGAGGTTATATACCCAATAATTGTAATCAACAAAAACAATAATTAATAAGGAGACAACAATCAGAAAGAAAATAGAAAAAATAATTACGTATGAAGAAATTAAATTAAGAAAAAAAGAATTGAAATGATTAATTTTCTTTTTCACAATTTTTTTCCTAGAAATTTCTTAAAGATATATTGAAATATTTTCATGCGTCTTTACTTGAAAAAGTGGAGACGTGTTCATACTATATTTTACTTAGTTTATTTCATACTTTGCTCAGTCGGCCTATGATATCAACTGAGCATAAGTGGACCCGTACTCATTCCTACTGTGTCTTTTCGGTGCAAATCCTAGCACAAGTACGACATGTGGAGATTGAGATCATGTTGTTGGTTGATGATCAGGGGCGGAGCCACCTTTAGTTTAGGGGTTCATCCGAACCTCCTTTGATAAAAAATTATACTACTATTTAAACATGGTTAAAACAATTTTGTATGTATATATAGTAGAGGTTGAACCCTCTTCGGCTCGTTCGTATGTTTATTTATTCGATTTTTGAACCCCTTAGTAGTAATTCTGGTCCGCCACTGTTGATGATATTCGAGGTACTGGATTGTTCTAGCGTTCAAGGCTGATTTTCGGACCTCACTCTATCTTGCTTATGTCTTTATTTGGATCAGAGATGGACTTTAATTTGTAGTTTTAGTTTCAAATTTGTATTTAGATTTGCTCTTATATTATAACACCAGATTTTAGGTGGTTTATGTTATTTTTTCAGACTTCCGTTTATTATGTATTTATTTTGTGATTGGCATGACTTCATTCTAGAAGTCTCATTTTGAGTTTATATATGTTATTATCAATATTTGTATTATCTTATCAGTTTGGGTGATCGGCTTACTTGTCAAGGCTAGACCGCGATAAGTGTCATCCTGACCTAGTTTTTGAGTCGTGACAAGTTCTCATTTGATATCTTTTAGATAAGGATGTGGCTCGAGTATATACATAATATAATTTTCGGACGAATTCGAGGTTCGAGTCTCAGTTGATACCTTTTGGATATATAAGGGTGTGGCTCCTCCCCAGAGTATATACATAGTATAATTTTCCAACGAGTTCGAAGGTCGATCGAGTCTCAGTTGATAACTTTTGGATAAGGGTGTGGCTCCTCCCTTGATTCTCCATCACACAAATTAATCTTATCTTATATATAATAATAATCTAAAAACAATATAATGATATATGTTTCCTCTATAAATAGTTTCTTATGACATGCTTATTTTTCACACCAACCAAAAAAACAAGAACAATAACTCACTCTCTCTCAATGGCAATGAAAGTTGTTGTAGTGTTGTTCGTTGCAATAATGCTTGTTTTGACAGAGCACAATGCTATGGCTGGTACATTAACATGTCTCGCAGGATGTGCAGCTAAAGGAGGATCTCCAGACAACTTACTTAACTGCCTCATTGGTTGTGGTACACCATGTTCAATACAATGTTCAGTTAACCACAAAACACCTGAGGACATAGCTAAGTGCCTTGCAGATTGTGGTACACCATGTCCAGCAAAATGTGCAAGAGATTCCACAACTGTTCCATCCCTTGCTGTGTGCCTCATTGGTTGCTTTTCACCGTTTGTAACTCATGAGGAGATTCATACTCCAGACCGTACTACCACTGTTTGCACTGTTGGATGTTCTCTTGGAATTTGTGCTCAATTTCTCAATGGTAACAACTCACTAACACTTCTTGCCTTTCCAGCAGATACTTGCATGCATTCTATTCCATCTTTTATTCCACTTCATGCAAAAACAACTCCTTCACACATGTGGATACGTGTCGTAATCCTCAGATACATGCATGTCGTAATACTCCAAGTACATGCGGATACATGCATGCGATGTATCCGAGACTAAACCATATATATATATATATTCAGACGTACACCTTAACTATGTATCTGGACGTCTTAATTAACATGCACCTGCATGTATTGGAAGCAATGGCGGGGCCAGAATTTTCACTAAGGGGGTTCAAAATCGAAAGAATTGTAGGCACACGGACTAACCGAAGGGAGTTCAACATCAATTATATATACATAAAAAATAATTTTAACCCTGTATAAATAGTATAATTTTCCGCCGAAGGGGGTTTGGGTGAACTCCCTAGCCATTAGGTGGCGCGCTCCGCCCCTGTCTGGAGGGTTACTTGTCTATAATGTATCCGCAACTACACGATGTATCAATGTTGTTTTTTAATTGTACGTTATAGTAATGTGATTTATATTGTTTACCCTTTATTTTATCTTCTACGATGTATAAACAGGGGCGGCTCAATAAAATTAATGGATCCGGATGTATATAAACAGGGGCAACTCATTAATTTATCTGATTAATTTTGCAGATGAGGAGATGTTTGGAGCTTGCATGAAAAGCTGTGGTAACAACCATTGCGCCATTGGTGGCAATTATATTGCTTTAGAGAAAGCTTAAGAAGAAGAAGGATTTATTTGCTCTAAGAATTTATGGCCACAAAGTATGTGTCTTATGACATTATGTTATGTATTTGTGTTATGTATTGAATTTGAGATTTTCTAAGTTATGTAGTTGTGTTATGTATTGAATAAAACTGTAGTGCTTCCTATTAATGCACCAGAGAAGTTAATTACTTCCTTTTGGTTTACTCAATATCCATGACATTAATTTAGCAAGCTTTTTATGGAAACAAAAAATGCTAGATCCTTGCTATTTCAATCTAAACTTCCAATTGAATATTGTGTGGGAGGGGGAAGGGGTAAAATTTACATGCACCCGATATATACATCAAGCCAATACATTGTGGAAATATTGGCTCCTCTCTATTTCCACTCTTTCCATTTTCCCCAAGTTTCTATTTTGATTGGTGACATATGACATAGTTCAAATTAAATGGCTAAGATTTAGTTATTCTAAAATACAACTCTAACTATAATTTAGATAATAAATACATTATATATTTATTTTAAAAAATTATTGTAATTCCACAATCTTAGCAACATGTCCATAAATAAAATAGGGAGAAAATGAGAGAAATCTCTCGTAAATTTTTATTTGTTTTGAAATTTTTCTTTAATAATTATCTATTTTATTTTCTTTAAAATAGGAGAACTTGTAGACTCTCCCATTTAAAAAAAAAATAGTTAGTAATTATTAAAGAGAAAGTTCTCAAAGTGCAATAAAAAGGTTAATTTAAATAGAAATTAAAAGATGGACCATGCCTATAAAAAATAATTTAGGAAGAATAGACTTTTTGTTGCTATATTTATGAACAAGATAATATGTTGCTAAGATTGTGGAATTACAATAATTTTTTAAAATAAATACATAATGTATTTATTATCTAAATTATAGTTAGAGTTGTATTTTAGAATAATCAAATCTTAGCCATTTAATTTGAACTATGCCATATGTCATAAATCAAAATAGGAACTTGGGGAAAATGGAGAGAGTGGAAATGGAGAGGAGCCAAGTCCGTGACATGTGTTTTAATTTAGAGTTCATGTTATTTAATCATGATTAGTTAACAAGTATTTTACTTAATTTATGCACTTAATCATAGTAAAGGACATTAGTTTGATGTATACATCGAGTGCGTGTAAATTTTTACGGGGATATGTCTTCACAACAACTTAATTATTTGATGAACAAATTTCCTTCACCATTATTACATCACAAAAAGAAATTCGATCAGTGCGTTTATTTGCATGCATGCATAATAATAATCAACGTGGAGGACATGGTCGATTTTTGATTTGTTTTTATATTAATATCGGTCAAGCACGATCAATTTTTTTATACCTAAAAAATTGAGAAAAAATGAGTTCATAGACCCTCTCAAGTCTTTAATTAAAAAAAGGGGATAAGTGGGTCCCATAATGTCCCCAAGTTAAAAAAAATAAAGTCGTTTGAACAACACAACTGGGACAGTTGTTCGACAACTGCATTAGTTGTCGCAACAACTTCACATAGTTGTCGAACAACTTCACAACGACAACTGCATTAGTTGTCGCAACAACTTCGCATAGTTGTCGAACAACTTCGCAAAGTTGTCGAACAACTTTGATAGTCGTTGAACAACTTCACAAAGTTGCCGAACAACTATCAAAATTGTTCTACACTTTACAAAGTTGTTGGAACAAAAATATTTTTTAAAAAAATTGTCCCTTCCACCTATTTTTTGAAACATGAAGAACCCTCACTTAATTGGGAAACTTGTTTGTCCCTTCTAATTCAATTGCTGACTAATATCGCGGAATTACTTTTATGAAAATCAATCAATGTCAGACAATTTTCTTAAAATAAAAATATATTTCAATTAGTTATTTTTGTGTATTTTTTTTATTTTTTTTTTGAAGAAATTGATCGAATTCGTTCTATTATTCTCCCAAAAAGATAAGCTTGAAGAATAAGGACGGCCCAGTGCACAGAAATCTTACTATGCACAGAATTTACGAAAAGATTGGAAGTGGATCACAAGGATTCAGTATTATACATAGTCTTAATCTATGTTTCTGAACGAGGTTGTTTTCCATCTTAGTAATTGTAGTATTGCTCCTTTAATTTTGTAAAACTCTGTAAATTAGTGATTATAATTTATTTTGGGCCTTTCCTCCTGTTTACTGATAATTTTTTATTTGAATCCTGATAAGAGATGTTAACAGAATGATTTGGAAAAGTTTTAAATTTTTTGAAAGGGTTCGGGGTCATTTAGGGACCCTAAACCAGTGAGGGTCCTCGATAAGGACGAGACACACAACCTACACCTCGTGATAAGGGTGTTCAAACTGCCTACGTCCCGCGATAAGGGCGTGCTACGCTGCTGGGCAAAATCCGCCTAGTTTTATTTATTTTTCAATTGGAGCAAGGGCTTTTTAGTCCTTTGCCCTATGAAACAACTTAAAACGCCCTTTGAACCCCTATTACTCATCAGTTCTCACTTTTAATATTGTTTTTCTCTTCTCCAACTCCCAAATTAAGAAATACAAGGGTTTCCTCAAGAAGTCAATCCTCCGGGCTTTTGAACTCCAATTTCTGTCTAAACTTTCGTTATTCAGGTATGTTGGACACTCCCTAATTTAAATATTATATTATTACACATAACTCCATTTTTATTTAAATGTTCTTGAATGTTGATTTTGAACTGGGGTTGAGGGTTTTGGGGTTGTGATACTCTTGCATGATTTTTCCTTATTTTAACGATTCGTTCATGTTTTAAAAGATGGATCAGGAACTGAATTTGTGCATTGTGATAATGGTGGAATGGGTAATTCGGATTTTCACAAAGTTGATGAATTTTGATATGATGATGATATGAACCTCAACACACATTACAAACTTTGACTTTAAACAAGGATTCTACATAACTTAACTTATCTTTGAAAATATTGAAAGTGTTGAGCTTTATGACTGACTTTGAGATTTTAATGCAATTTAAGGATGAGCGTGAGCATGATTTTGGATAATGAAGCTAAGAAGAGGATAATGATTATGATAATTGTTCTTGGCATGATATAAATGATTTGCAAGTCTTGGTATGACGATACCAATATGAATATGCCTAATGAAAGATTCCATGACTAATGTTATATGAAAAGTGTTTTAATTTGCTCTAAAGAAAATTATATAGCTCATCGTGAAGGCGTAAGCCTCTGTGACCAACGTCAAAAACCTATATTTGCATGCATAGGGATGTCGTACCTTAATTGGACGACCTGATTCTGTCCTTAACACGAGTATAATGTGTATGATGGCTTTAGTCCATTGTGACCTTAGTCTAACCTCAGTACCTGCTGGCTCCGCCGGTTGGGGAGTACCGAACTCATACAGCCCGTGGGTGACTAGATGACCCACACTGTCATAGGTTAGCAGAAGACCGTGAAAGTTATATAGTCCAGGATTAAATTTTAAATGTTCATATATCTCGTCCTTCACCCCTACCCCGACATCCTATTATATATATACTTGATGTACATGTGGTTTACAACTAACTTTGGCAGATGCATACATATTTTATCCCTTTCCTTGGGTTGCATGTCAGTACTTTCCGCACTGATCGTCCCTGAACGACAACTCCTCTTACGATTCATAAGGAGTCTTGACGAGTCGTAAGGATCCAAATCATAGCCTGATCAGTGTGTGTGGCTAAATTTTTTGTTCTGAATACGATGGCTCCCAACGATTCGTATGGACTCATTACAAGTCGTGATGTCCCAACCATAGTCAAACCAGTGTATGTTTCAAGTGTTGTTGTCCTGGTGACGACTAGGACCCAATGAGTCGTAGGGTCCCCTAACGAGCCGTATGATGTAAGTCGTAGGGTCAATAATAAGTGTTCCTAATGACACTCTCTTGTCTATGAATCGTGATAACGAGTCGTAACGTGTCCTTACGAGTCGCAATGTGATCCATAGTCACTGGATAAGTTGAGGACACTTTGGACACTTAGCGAACCTTGGGCTAAGACCCATTGAAAATCACAAAAAATGGGACATTCACGCCGTTTCGCCCATTTGACTTGCAAAATGACCCGATCCCCGAGCCTACTTCGCGAATCATGGGTTAAACACCCATCAAAAGTCACAAAAAATGGATTGTTTGCGCCGTTTCCCCCGATTGACTTGCTAAATGGTTCCAACTGTCCCACTGATCAATGCCGCCCGAGCCACTCATAATGATTGAGCGGCACATGTCGCTTATGTTGACCATGACGTCCAAGCGGACAAGGGTGCCCAAAAGGTCCATGACGCTCAAGCTGCCTATGGCTACCAAGTGGTCCATGCCGCTCATTTGGTCCATGGCACCCAAGCGACAATGCCGCAGAAGGATATATTTAGCCAATTTTTCAAATGGGTGACTTTGACCTTAAACTATGATAATACGGGTAAATTTAATCCTAAATTATGATGCATATTTAGATAATTTTTTAAAGTAAAGAAATAAATTTGACCCTTTTCCCTTTTGAATCTCTAGTGAAAATTCTGACTCGATGGGATGATTATTAACCTGCAAAAATTAGCTCTCCAATCCACTCTTCCACGTGTGTACTCCTTCTATATGGGATCAAAGCTCCACTAATTATTGGTTCATTCTTAATTTGTGAAAAAAGAACAGAGCATAGTGCTTTCTTTTATTCCACTAATTAAAAAAAAAAAAAAAGTTTCATTTCAGTTGAGATTGCAAACTTTTGGTGATTTTGATTCATTTCAATATTTTACTATTGTGTTTTTCACTAAGATTTTAGTAATGTTTGTTGTAATGCAAGGTTTTATACAGAGATTGTGGGCTAAACATGGGATTAGCAAGATTTCCATGCTACGGAATGGGATATTCTTAGTTCGATTTGATGATACAGAGGGCAAGGATGCAGTGATAGAGGGGGTATTTACCCTTTTGATAACAAGCCGTTCATTGTGAAAGCATGGTGTCCAGATATGGAATTTACGAGGGAGGAGCTGTTAACAGTGCCCATTTGGGTGAAATTCCCTGGATTAGATTTCAAGTATTGGAGTCCAAGAGGTTTGAGCAGGATAGGGAGCTTAGTGGGTAAACCACTCATGGTTGATCAATCTACTGAAAAGAAGATTGGGCTTAATTTTGCGAGATTGTTGGTAGATGTTATGAACCAATTGTCCCAATAGAGAAATGCTAATGGGGGGTTGTATACCAAATATTAGACTAGTCTTTTGGGTTGGGCTCTCCCGTTTGGTTTATAACAGTAGAGGTGGCTATGGGATTCTGTTTTACCAGATGTGGTCATCTGCTAGTGTGAGGCAAAAGGTCGAACATGATTGGAAGCCGATCTTATGCAAACATTGCAGTAAATATAGCCATTCTGAGGACAATTGTAGGAAGAAGCATCCGGCTAAAAAAAGTGGTACCAAATGTGCAGGGTCAAGTGGATGTTAAGCAAGGTACTAAGCCGCAACAACAAGGCAAACAAGTTCAGGTGAATGGGGATGAGAAGATTCGGACTGAGACTGAGACAGGAAAGATTCAGACTGGACAAATTCAAGGAAAGTCTACAGCTATAGGAAACTATTTGAATCACTATTCAAAATCGAAGTAGAGTGCCACAGGTCACTGCTCAGATGGTTGAAAGTGCAAACTCATTTGAAGTTCTGAAAGGATGTAATTATGGAACTATAACAGAATCAGTCTCAATTGGGAAAGAACCACCTACTCACTCTTCAGGGAATGGTTCTACTGCTCAAACTATCACTTGTGGTGTGTTTTTTATCCCACTGAATTTGAACTTCCAGGTAACTATGTTGTAGGCCTTCCAACACTAAAGAAGAAAGGAGGGACTTGTGGACTACCTTGACAGCATTGAGCACATGTACAAAACCTTGGCTAGTATTGGGGGATTTTAACTCTATTCTCCATAGTGATGATAGGCTTGTACTACAACTCAATCGGTCAATCCTCAGTGTCAGATGTTACAGAGAGTTGAAAGAGAGAAATATTTGAAGTTCAAAAGAAGCTCCTTCCTTGTAGAAAGTTTCTTACAGCAAAGGGCTAAAACAAGATGGATTAAAATAGGAGATGACAATACTAGTCATTTTCATGTTGTTATTAAGCATAAGAAGTTGTTGCAGTGAATAACTCAAGTCAAAGATGGGCAGGGTGATTGGCAGAGAGACCCTGATAATATTGCTGAAGTGTTTGTTAGTTACTATAAAGAACTTCTTGGTCAGAACGTCAGCCACAGAACTAGTGGTTTTATCAGTTTTATTAGACAAAGGCCTACATTATCTGAGATGCAGAAAAGAGCACTACTAGTCCCTTACGTTGAAAATGAGGTTAAGACAACTTTGTTCCTTATTGATATTAACAAGAGCCCTGGGTCAGATGGCTATAGTAGTGGTTTTTTTAAGGCTGCTTGTAGTGTTATAGGGACTGATATAACTAAAGGCATACTTCAGTTTTTTAGGACCGGTCATCTGTTACAGCAACTAAATGCTACAAATATTGCCCTTATTCCAAAAGTTGCTGATCGTGAGTTTGTTGCACAACTCAAACCTATTGTTTGTTGTAATGTCCTTTACAAAACTATTTCCAAGATGATATGTGTTAGACTAAAGGAGACGGTAAATGTCATTGTGACAGAATGTCTTAATTTGTCATTATTTGTTAAGGCTCTATAACAGAAAGACCTCAGCTAGATGTTTGATAAAGATAGATTTACGGAAAGCCTATGATATGGTGAATTTGGAGTTCTTACAGGAGGTGCTAGTAGGCTATGAATTTCCCTCTGATTTTGTGCATATCATTATGACTTGTGTCACTTCTCCTCACTTTACTGTCAAAGTTAATGGTGAGGGTTATGGTTACTTCCCAGGTAAGAGAGGCTTAAGGCAACGAGATCCAATCTCTCCTTTGCTTTTTGTCTTGATCATGGAATACTTATCAAGGACTTTGAAGAGCATGAGTGATTTGCCTGACTTTAGGTTTCATCCTATGTGTAAAGATTTGAGACTGACTCACTTAGTATTTGCTGATGATCTCACGATATTCTGTAAAGGGAGCTTGAAGTCTGTAACAAGAGTGATGGAAGCTCTCAAATCGTTTAAGTTCTACCTCAGGGTTAGTAGTAAATTTGGAGAAATCTAGTATCTTTATGGCTGGGATAAAGTATGATGAGAGAGATGCAATTTTGGAAAACACTAGATTCTCAGTAGGGGTTTTTCCAATCAGGTATCTTGGGCTTCCTTTGTCCCCCAAGAAGTAGAGTAAGATAGATTATAATATGCTGATAGACAAGATCAAACAGTTATCTTATGTAGGGAGATTGCAAATTCTCAACTCGGTATAATTTTCTATCTTTAATTTTTAGACTGCAGTATTTGTTTTACCTCAGAGTGTATTGGAGGAGGTAGATAACAGGTGCAAACGATTCTTATGGGGAGGTAATGAGGAGAAGAGAAAGATCAATTTAGTGGCGTGGGATCTAGTCTGTATGCCCAAGTGTAATGGTGGGTTGAATATCAAAGGCAACAGACTGTGGAATTTGGCTGCTGTTGGTAAACTAATATGGCAGATTGTGGTGGATAAAGCTTTGTTGTGGGTGAAATGGGTGCATGGCATTTATATAAAAGCTGACCCAACTTTCTGGGAACATAGACAACCTCAAGACTGTAGTTGGTACTGGAAGAAGCTGAATTCGTTAAAGGGTGAAATGTCATCTTGGTATACTCAAGGACAGTACAATCTTACGGGTGGAGGGAGATATTATATAACGAGTAGCTACATGGCTCTGCTGGGAACTCAAAGTGGATTGGTGTCTGCTAACTTAATTTGGAACTCAATATCTCAACCAAAGCATAGGTTTATTGCATGGTTAGCAACTAAAGAGAGATTACTTACTAAAAGTGGACTAATCAAGCTCAACATTCAAGTAGACGATGCGACATGCTGTTTATGTACTTCATCGGTGATTGAAACTGCCAAACACTTGTTTGCCGCGTGCAGCTGGTTCAAAACTATTAGGCAAGCATTGTTGGATTGGCTTGGAATTCATCTGCTGCAAGGGAATTTAGGGGTTCATCCGAACCCCCTTCATGTATTATAGATGTTGAACCCCCTTCGACTAATGCATAGAATTTACATGTAATTAGCAGTTTTCTTGAGGCCTTGCTTATATTCCCTGATACAGGAATAACTGGTAGAGGGCTCTTTAGTTTGTTCTTGGTGTTGTTGTGTTCGTCAATGGTAATATTTACAGTGTTACCAATTTTTTTTATTTTTTTTGAATATATAAGAAATTAAACATTACCTAAGTATTTTGCCTTAGAAGAGAATTAAACACAAATACCCCGTGATAAATATCATTCCACTTCAGTATGCATTTATATACGTTGATTGTAAAAAAAAAGGTTCATTTTTGATGAAATTTAACTTGTTATAATATGTCAATTATCAATTTTTTCAGTAATGAATCAATGCTTCTCCTAAAGAGTGTAATTGTGAAAAAATCTGGTATCCATCTTACATATGCAAGTAGCAATATACAAAGTAACGAGGAACATATTTATTTCATGAAAAAAAAAAAGAAGGCATAAATGTACACCTTAACTTATCATATTTATATAAATTTTAATCCTTACAAAGTAATGACAAAAGTTTCAAATAATTATATATCTTCGTCGGATGTATCGGGAGCTAATTATATACCTTTTATAAAGGAAAAAATATATCTTCGTTGAATGTATTATGTATCTCGACAAATCCAAAATCGAAAAAATATATCAGAGCTAATTATGTATCTTTACAAAGGAAAAAATGAATCTCCGTTGAATGTATCGGGAGCTAATTATATATCTTCAAAATCAAAAAGAAGAATTGTAGTTTGAATATTTGAAATGCTTCTTAGTTTCATTGAATTCAACTTAGTTTTGTGAAACTTAAAATTATGGGTTGGGCGTTCGGTTCGGGTTCCGTTTTTTCGATAATGAAATTAGGTGTACCGAAAATCGACACATGATTTGAAGTTGATACCACCAAATCATTCACTTTTTTGAGTTAGTGAATTTATAATTGAATATTGTCTACATGTATAATAAATTTCTAATATAAACACAAAGTCTAAATAAAAATTACTCAATTTTTTTAAGTCTGTTTCTAGCTATAATTGCAATGATGAGAGACGAGTTGTGCTCTTAATATATTTGAATTTATTTTTCTTTTCATAACTCTTACGAGCTCGTAATAGATCTAAATTGCTAAGTTTTGTAAAGAGTCTAACATTATAAGATGTTCACTTAAATTTTCTTCGCAAATGCAAATCTTTTACTGCTACTTGGTTTATTATTACTATCGATCATCATTTATGCGCAATCGCTATAATTGATTTCCTTTCCAGTTTGTCATTATCAATCATCTCCACGATTATTAACTACTATTATCAAACCACCAATCATTTTCACCGCTATTATCAGCCATTCTCGCCAATCATCTACATCACCAGACAAACTAGATTATATATCACTAGCATACTTTCGTCACTTATCATCACTATCAGTCACCTTTATTATTAATTTTTATTGCACAATCATCACGATCAACCATATCCAACACAACAAAGTTGTCATAACTAACTAATAATTATGTAACACTTAAGTTATAAAGACAATATTAATTTGTGATTTAAAATTAATTGGATTAGATGGTTATTTTTTTTATGGTCTATCAAGAATGGTCCTAAAGAAATTTAAAAATAAAAACTTAAGTCTGACATTGTTTTTTTGTGACAGAAAAACCCATGTTGAATTTGGCTCCATTTACAATTGCACTTTCCCATAATATCAGATAATATTATTTAAAGTAAAAAAATAAATAAAAAGAGTAAAATGATTGATTGCATATCCCCAAAGATGATATTCATTTTGTCTGTTTGTAACTATTTTCACCATTCATAGGCTATAATGTGTATTATTATTTTAAGATTTATTTATTTATTTATTTATTTGTATAGATTTTCATTAGTAAGATTTTGAACAAAATTATAATATAATTAAAGTATATTTATGTTGATAACTTTTATTACTATTTTATGTTGTAATATTATTGTCAGTCATTATATCTATACCATTTTTTTAATTATAATTATATTTATTATCATCGTCATTGTCGTCACCTCCGTTGCTACCTCCAACTCCGCAATAGGCGATTTCTATCATCAATCATCTACATCATCACAATTATCATCATCGCCAACTATCATCGATCCACAAGCAACTACTAGCGTTTATCAACTTTATCAATATTATAACCACCCCACTACTATCAATCACCACCACAACGTCAGTCATTACAACATCCGTGGGAGTCACATCCTCAAGCCACTGCACCCAGCCATATGTTTGTTCTCTAGGTGTTTTTAATAAATTATATCATTTATTCTGTGTTTCTTATATAATTATACCTAATTTACGTCGAGTTTAGTGGGTGCTGGAGCACCCAAAAATTACACGTGGGTCCGCCCCTGATTACCACCACCATCAATAGCAAAAATAATAATTTATTTTTTAACTAAATAATAATTTATTTTACTAACTTTATATTTTTCAACAGTTAATAGTTTCTATTTAATTTTTATACTTATCATGTTTACAAATAAATAATTATGTGCCATTCAAATATTGAAAAATAAAAAATCTTTATCATTCAGTATTCTAATCTAGAGGCAATATCTTAATTGTTCAGATATATTTGATTTAAAAACTTCTCATTTACGATTATAATTTTAGTTGGGGGGTGAGGTTATATACCCAATAATTGTAATCAACAAAAACAATAATTAATAAGGAGACAACAATCAGAAAGAAAATAGAAAAAATAATTACGTATGAAGAAATTAAATTAAGAAAAAAAGAATTGAAATGATTAATTTTCTTTTTCACAAATTTTTTCCTAGAAATTTCTTAAAGATATATTGAAATATTTTCATGCGTCTTTACTTGAAAAAGTGGAGACGTGTTCATACTATATTTTACTTAGTTTATTTCATACTTTGCTCAGTCGGCCTATGATACCAACTGAGCATAAGTGGACCCGTACTCATTCCTACTGTGTCTTTTCGGTGCAAATCCTAGCACAAGTACGTCATGTGGAGATTGAGATCATGTTGTTGGTTGATGATCAGGGGCGGAGCCACCTTTGGTTTAGGGGTTCATCCGAACCTCCTTTGATAAAAAATTATACTACTATTTAAACATGGTTAAAACAATTTTGTATGTATATATAGTAGAGGTTGAACCCTCTTCGGCTCGTTCGTATGTTTATTTATTCAATTTTTGAACCCCTTAGTAGTAATCCTGGTCCGCCACTGTTGATGATATTCGAGGTACTGGATTGTTCTAGCGTTCAAGGCTGATTTTCGGACCTCACTCTATCTTGCTTATGTCTTTATTTGGATCAGAGATGGACTTTAATTTGTAGTTTTGGTTTCAAATTTGTATTTAGATTTGCTCTTATATTATAACACCAGATTTTAGGTGGTTTATGTTATTTTTTCAGACTTCCGTTTATTATGTATTTATTTTGTGATTGGCATGACTTCATTCTAGAAGTCTCATTTTGAGTTTATATATCTTATTATCAATATTTGTATTATCTTATCAGTTTGGGTGATCGGCTTACTTGTCAAGGCTAGACCGCGATAAGTGTCATCCTGACCTAGTTTTTGAGTCGTGACAAGTTCTCATTTGATATCTTTTAGATAAGGATGTGGCTCGAGTATATACATAATATAATTTTCGGACGAATTCGAGGTTCGAGTCTCAGTTGATACCTTTTGGATATATAAGGGTGTGGCTCCTCCCCAGAGTATATACATAGTATAATTTTCCAACGAGTTCGAAGGTCGATCGAGTCTCAGTTGATAACTTTTGGATAAGGGTGTGGCTCCTCCCTTGATTCTCCATCACACAAATTATCTTATCTTATATATAATAATAATCTAAAAACAATATAATGATATATGTTTCCTCTATAAATAGTTTCTTATGACATGCTTATTTTTCACACCAACCCAAAAAAACAAGAACAATAACTCACTCTCTGTCAATGGCAATGAAAGTTGTTGTAGTGTTGTTCGTTGCAATAATGCTTGTTTTGACAGAGCACAATGCTATGGCTGGTACATTAACATGTCTCGCAGGATGTGCAGCTAAAGGAGGATCTCCAGACAACTTACTTAACTGCCTCATTGGTTGTGGTACACCATGTTCAATACAATGTTCAGTTAACCACAAAACACCTGAGGACATAGCTAAGTGCCTTGCAGATTGTGGTACACCATGTCCAGCAAAATGTGCAAGAGATTCCACAACTGTTCCATCCCTTGCTGTGTGCCTCATTGGTTGCTTTTCACCGTTTGTAACTCATGAGGAGATTCATACTCCAGACCGTACTACCACTGTTTGCACTGTTGGATGTTCTCTTGGAATTTGTGCTCAATTTCTCAATGGTAACAACTCACTAACACTTCTTGCCTTTCCAGCAGATACTTGCATGCATTCTATTCCATCTTTTATTCCACTTCATGCAAAAACAACTCCTTCACACATGTGGATACGTGTCGTAATCCTCAGATACATGCATGTCGTAATACTCCAAGTACATGCGGATACATGCATGCGATGTATCCGAGACTAAACCATATATATATATATATTCAGACGTACACCTTAACTATGTATCTGGACGTCTTAATTAACATGCACCTGCATGTATTGGAAGCAATGGCGGGGCCAGAATTTTCACTAAGGGGGTTCAAAATCGAAAGAATTGTAGGCACACGGACTAACCGAAGGGAGTTCAACATCAATTATATATACATAAAAAATAATTTTAACCCTGTATAAATAGTATAATTTTCCGCCGAAGGGGGTTTGGGTGAACTCCCTAGCCATTAGGTGGCGCGCTCCGCCCCTGTCTGGAGGGTTACTTGTCTATAATGTATCCGCAACTACACGATGTATCAATGTTGTTTTTTAATTGTACGTTATAGTAATGTGATTTATATTGTTTACCCTTTATTTTATCTTCTACGATGTATAAACAGGGGCGGCTCAATAAAATTAATGGATCCGGATGTATATAAACAGGGGCAACTCATTAATTTATCTGATTAATTTTGCAGATGAGGAGATGTTTGGAGCTTGCATGAAAAGCTGTGGTAACAACCATTGCGCCATTGGTGGCAATTATATTGCTTTAGAGAAAGCTTAAGAAGAAGAAGGATTTATTTGCTCTAAGAATTTATGGCCACAAAGTATGTGTCTTATGACATTATGTTATGTATTTGTGTTATGTATTGAATTTGAGATTTTCTAAGTTATGTAGTTGTGTTATGTATTGAATAAAACTGTAGTGCTTCCTATTAATGCACCAGAGAAGTTAATTACTTCCTTTTGGTTTACTCAATATCCATGACATTAATTTAGCAAGCTTTTTATGGAAACAAAAAATGCTAGATCCTTGCTATTTCAATCTAAACTTCCAATTGAATATTGTGTGGGAGGGGGAAGGGGTAAAATTTACATGCACCCGATATATACATCAAGCCAATACATTGTGGAAATATTGGCTCCTCTCTATTTCCACTCTTTCCATTTTCCCCAAGTTTCTATTTTGATTGGTGACATATGACATAGTTCAAATTAAATGGCTAAGATTTAGTTATTCTAAAATACAACTCTAACTATAATTTAGATAATAAATACATTATATATTTATTTTAAAAAATTATTGTAATTCCACAATCTTAGCAACATGTCCATAAATAAAATAGGGAGAAAATGAGAGAAATCTCTCGTAAATTTTTATTTGTTTTGAAATTTTTCTTTAATAATTATCTATTTTATTTTCTTTAAAATAGGAGAACTTGTAGACTCTCCCATTTAAAAAAAAAATAGTTAGTAATTATTAAAGAGAAAGTTCTCAAAGTGCAATAAAAAGGTTAATTTAAATAGAAATTAAAAGATGGACCATGCCTATAAAAAATAATTTAGGAAGAATAGACTTTTTGTTGCTATATTTATGAACAAGATAATATGTTGCTAAGATTGTGGAATTACAATAATTTTTTAAAATAAATACATAATGTATTTATTATCTAAATTATAGTTAGAGTTGTATTTTAGAATAATCAAATCTTAGCCATTTAATTTGAACTATGCCATATGTCATAAATCAAAATAGGAACTTGGGGAAAATGGAGAGAGTGGAAATGGAGAGGAGCCAAGTCCGTGACATGTGTTTGAATTTAGAGTTCATGTTATTTAATCATGATTAGTTAACAAGTATTTTACTTAATTTATGCACTTAATCATAGTAAAGGACATTAGTTTGATGTATACACAGAGTGCGTGTAAGTTTTTACCGGGGATGTGTCTTCACAACAACTTAATTATTTGATGAACAAATTTCCTTCACCATTATTACATCACAAAAAGAAATTCGATCAGTGCGTTTATTTGCATGCATGCATAATAATAATCAACGTGGAGGACATGGTCGATTTTTGATTTGTTTTTATATTAATATCGGTCAAGCAAGATCAATTTTTTTATACCTAAAAAATTGAGAAAAAATGAGTTCATAGACCCTCTCAAGTCTTTAATTAAAAAAAGGGGATAAGTGGGTCCCATAATGTCCCCAAGTTAAAAAAAATAAAGTCGTTTGAACAACACAACTGGGACAGTTGTTCGACAACTGCATTAGTTGTCGCAACAACTTCGCATAGTTGTCGAACAACTTCACAACGACAACTGCATTAGTTGTCGCAACAACTTCGCATAGTTGTCGAACAACTTCGCAAAGTTGTCGAACAACTTTGATAGTCGTTGAACAACTTCACAAAGTTGCCGAACAACTATCAAAATTGTTCTACACTTTACAAAGTTGTTGGAACAAAAATATTTTTTAAAAAAATTGTCCCTTCCACCTATTTTTTGAAACATGAAGAACCCTCACTTAATTGGGAAACTTGTTTGTCCCTTCTAATTCAATTGCTGACTAATATCGCGGAATTACTTTTATGAAAATCAATCAATGTCAGTCAATTTTCTTAAAATAAAAATATATTTCAATTAGTTATTTTTGTGTATTTTTTTTATTTTTTTTTTGAAGAAATTGATCGAATTCGTTCTATTATTCTCCCAAAAAGATAAGCTTGAAGAATAAGGACGGCCCAGTGCACAGAAATCTTACTATGCACAGAATTTACAAAAAGATTGGAAGTGGATCACAAGGATTCAGTATTATACATAGTCTTAATCTATGTTTCTGAACGAGGTTGTTTTCCATCTTAGTAATTGTAGTATTGCTCCTTTAATTTTGTAAAACTCTGTAAATTAGTGATTATAATTTATTTTGGGCCTTTCCTCCTGTTTACTGATAATTTTTTATTTGAATCCTGATAAGAGATGTTAACAGAATGATTTGGAAAAGTTTTAAATTTTTTGAAAGGGTTCGGGGTCATTTAGGGACCCTAAACCAGTGAGGGTCCTCGATAAGGACGAGACACACAACCTACACCTCGTGATAAGGGTGTTCAAACTGCCTACGTCCCGCGATAAGGGCGTGCTACGCTGCTGGGCAAAATCCGCCTAGTTTTATTTATTTTTCAATTGGAGCAAGGGCTTTTTAGTCCTTTGCCCTATGAAACAACTTAAAACGCCCTTTGAACCCCTATTACTCATCAGTTCTCACTTTTAATATTGTTTTTCTCTTCTCCAACTCCCAAATTAAGAAATACAAGGGTTTCCTCAAGAAGTCAATCCTCCGGGCTTTTGAACTCCAATTTCTGTCTAAACTTTCGTTATTCAGGTATGTTGGACACTCCCTAATTTAAATATTATATTATTACACATAACTCCATTTTTATTTAAATGTTCTTGAATGTTGATTTTGAACTGGGGTTGAGGGTTTTGGGGTTGTGATACTCTTGCATGATTTTTCCTTATTTTAACGATTCGTTCATGTTTTAAAAGATGGATCAGGAACTGAATTTGTGCATTGTGATAATGGTGGAATGGGTAATTCGGATTTTCACAAAGTTGATGAATTTTGATATGATGATGATATGAACCTCAACACACATTACAAACTTTGACTTTAAACAAGGATTCTACATAACTTAACTTATCTTTGAAAATATTGAAAGTGTTGAGCTTTATGACTGACTTTGAGATTTTAATGCAATTTACGGATGAGCGTGAGCATGATTTTGGATAATGAAGCTAAGAAGAGGATAATGATTATGATAATTGTTCTTGGCATGATATAAATGATTTGCAAGTCTTGGTATGACGATACCAATATGAATATGCCTAATGAAAGATTCCATGACTAATGTTATATGAAAAGTGTTTTAATTTGCTCTAAAGAAAATTATATAGCTCATCGTGAAGGCGTAAGCCTCTGTGACCAACGTCAAAAACCTATATTTGCATGCATAGGGATGTCGTACCTTAATTGGACGACCTGATTCTGTCCTTAACACGAGTATAATGTGTATGATGGCTTTAGTCCATTGTGACCTTAGTCTAACCTCAGTACCTGCTGGCTCCGCCGGTTGGGGAGTACCGAACTCATACAGCCCGTGGGTGACTAGATGACCCACACTGTCATAGGTTAGCAGAAGACCGTGAAAGTTATATAGTCCAGGATTAAATTTTAAATGTTCATATATCTCGTCCTTCACCCCTACCCCGACATCCTATTATATATATACTTGATGTACATGTGGTTTACAACTAACTTTGGCAGATGCATACATATTTTATCCCTTTCCTTGGGTTGCATGTCAGTACTTTCCGCACTGATCGTCCCTGAACGACAACTCCTCTTACGATTCATAAGGAGTCTTGACGAGTCGTAAGGATCCAAATCATAGCCTGATCAGTGTGTGTGGCTAAATTTTTTGTTCTGAATACGATGGCTCCCAACGATTCGTATGGACTCATTACAAGTCGTGATGTCCCAACCATAGTCAAACCAGTGTATGTTTCAAGTGTTGTTGTCCTGGTGACGACTAGGACCCAATGAGTCGTAGGGTCCCCTAACGAGCCGTATGATGTAAGTCGTAGGGTCAATAATAAGTGTGCCTAATGACACTCTCTTGTCTATGAATCGTGATAACGAGTCGTAACGTGTCCTTACGAGTCGCAATGTGATCCATAGTCACTGGATAAGTTGAGGACACTTTGGACACTTAGCGAACCTTGGGCTAAGACCCATTGAAAATCACAAAAAATGGGACATTCACGCCGTTTCGCCCATTTGACTTGCAAAATGACCCGATCCCCGAGCCTACTTCGCGAATCATGGGTTAAACACCCATCAAAAGTCACAAAAAATGGATTGTTTGCGCCGTTTCCCCCGATTGACTTGCTAAATGGTTCCAACTGCCCCACTGATCAATGCCGCCCGAGCCACTCATAATGATTGAGCGGCACATGTCGCTTATGTTGACCATGACGTCCAAGCGGACAAGGGTGCCCAAAAGGTCCATGACGCTCAAGCTGCCTATGGCTACCAAGTGGTCCATGCCGCTCATTTGGTCCATGGCACCCAAGCGACAATGCCGCAGAAGGATATATTTAGCCAATTTTTCAAATGGGTGACTTTGACCTTAAACTATGATAATACGGGTAAATTTAATCCTAAATTATGATGCATATTTAGATAATTTTTTAAAGTAAAGAAATAAATTTGACCCTTTTCCCTTTTGAATCTCTAGTGAAAATTCTGACTCGATGGGATGATTATTAACCTGCAAAAATTAGCTCTCCAATCCACTCTTCCACGTGTGTACTCCTTCTATATGGGATCAAAGCTCCACTAATTATTGGTTCATTCTTAATTTGTGAAAAAAGAACAGAGCATAGTGCTTTCTTTTATTCCACTAATTAAAAAAAAAAAAAAAGTTTCATTTCAGTTGAGATTGCAAACTTTTGGTGATTTTGATTCATTTCAATATTTTACTATTGTGTTTTTCACTAAGATTTTAGTAATGTTTGTTGTAATGCAAGGTTTTATACAGAGATTGTGGGCTAAACATGGGATTAGCAAGATTTCCATGCTACGGAATGGGATATTCTTAGTTCGATTTGATGATACAGAGGGCAAGGATGCAGTGATAGAGGGGGTATTTACCCTTTTGATAACAAGCCGTTCATTGTGAAAGCATGGTGTCCAGATATGGAATTTACGAGGGAGGAGCTGTTAACAGTGCCAATTTGGGTGAAGTGGTACCAAATGTGCAGGGTCAAGTGGATGTTAAGCAAGGTACTAAGCCACAACAACAGGGCAAACAAGTTCAGGTGAATGGGGATGAGAAGATTCGGACTGAGACTGAGACAGGATGTTTGGTTGAATCAGATGCCTAGTTGCAATGCTATATACCTTCCTGAGGGTATTAGTGATCATTGCGCTATCAAAATCTCCTGTTCTGATGATAGACTACTAATGAGGAAATCATTTATGTTTTGCAATACATGGACTTAGCACCCCGGATTTCATGAAGTGGTGAGAGCTGGCTGGGAGAGATCAATTGATGGGTGTCTTATGTTGCAGATAGTAAGGAAGTTAAAACTATTGAAGAATGATTTGAAACTACTAAATAAGCAAACATTCCGGAATATTGAAGTTGAGGTAAAGAAAGATAGAGAGGAATTGTTTAAAGTACAATCCTTACTACAACTCAATCGGTCAATCCTCAGTGTCAGGTGTTACAGAGAGTTGAAAGAGAGAAATATTTGAAGTTCAAAAGAAGCTCCTTCCTTGTAGAAAGTTTCTTACAGCAAAGGGCTAAAACAAGATGGATTAAAATAGGAGATGACAATACTAGTCATTTTCATGTTGTTATTAAGCATAAGAGGTTGTTGCAGTCAATAACTCAAGTCAAAGATGGGCAGGGTGATTGGCAGAGAGACCCTGATAATATTGCTGAAGTGTTTGTTAGTTACTATAAAGAACTTCTTGGTCAGAACGTCATCCACAGAACTAGTGGTTTTATCAGTTTTATTAGACAAAGGCCTACATTGTCTAAGATGCAGAAAAGAGCACGACTAGTCCCTTACGTTGAAAATGAGGTTAAGACAACTTTGTTCCTTATTGATATTAACAAGAGCCCTGGGACAGATGGCTATAGTAGTGGTTTTTTTAAGGCTGCTTGTAGTGTTATAGGGACTGATATAACTAAAGGCATACTTCAGTTTTTTAGGATCGGTCAGCTGTTACAGCAACTAAATGCTACAAATATTGCCCTTATTCCAAAAGTTGCTGATCGTGAGTTTGTTGCACAACTCAAACCTATTGTTTGTTGTAATGTCCTTTACAAAACTATTTCCAAGATGATATGTGTTAGACTAAAGGAGACGGTAAATGTCATTGTGACAGAATGTCTTAATTTGTCATTATTTGTTAAGGCTCTATAACAGAAAGACCTCAGCTAGATGTTTGATAAAGATAGATTTACGGAAAGCCTATGATATGGTGAATTTGGAGTTCTTACAGGAGGTGCTAGTAGGCTATGAATTTCCCTCTGATTTTGTGCATATCATTATGACTTGTGTCACTTCTCCTCACTTTACTGTCAAAGTTAATGGTGAGGGTTATGGTTACTTCCCAGGTAAGAGAGGCTTAAGGCAAC
The DNA here is from genome assembly GCA_030864215.1 of Capsicum pubescens. Classification (NCBI taxonomy): domain Eukaryota; kingdom Viridiplantae; phylum Streptophyta; class Magnoliopsida; order Solanales; family Solanaceae; genus Capsicum; species Capsicum pubescens. Next base: position 46,483,522 of record CM061547.1, read on the forward strand.
GAGATCCAATCTCTCCTTTGCTTTTTGTCTTGATCATGGAATACTTATCAAGGACTTTGAAGAGCATGAGTGATTTGCCTGACTTTAGGTTTCATCCTATGTGTAAAGATTTGAGACTGACTCACTTAGTATTTGCTGATGATCTCACGATATTCTGTAAAGGGAGCTTGAAGTCTGTAACAAGAGTGATGGAAGCTCTCAAATCGTTTAAGTTCTACCTCAGGGTTAGTAGTAAATTTGGAGAAATCTAGTATCTTTATGGCTGGGATAAAGTATGATGAGAGAGATGCAATTTTGGAAAACACTAGATTCTCAGTAGGGGTTTTTCCAATCAGGTATCTTGGGCTTCCTTTGTCCCCCAAGAAGTAGAGTAAGATAGATTATAATATGCTGATAGACAAGATCAAACAGTTATCTTATGTAGGGAGATTGCAAATTCTCAACTCGGTATAATTTTCTATCTTTAATTTTTAGACTGCAGTATTTGTTTTACCTCAGAGTGTATTGGAGGAGGTAGATAACAGGTGCAAACGATTCTTATGGGGAGGTAATGAGGAGAAGAGAAAGATCAATTTAGTGGCGTGGGATCTAGTCTGTATGCCCAAGTGTAATGGTGGGTTGAATATCAAAGGCAACAGACTGTGGAATTTGGCTGCTGTTGGTAAACTAATATGGCAGATTGTGGTGGATAAAGCTTTGTTGTGGGTGAAATGGGTGCATGGCATTTATATAAAAGCTGACCCAACTTTCTGGGAACATAGACAACCTCAAGACTGTAGTTGGTACTGGAAGAAGCTGAATTCGTTAAAGGGTGAAATGTCATCTTGGTATACTCAAGGACAGTACAATCTTACGGGTGGAGGGAGATATTATATAACGAGTAGCTACATGGCTCTGCTGGGAACTCAAAGGAGATTGGTGTCTGCTAACTTAATTTGGAACTCAATATCTCAACCAAAGCATAGGTTTATAAGTGGACTAATCAAGCTCAACATTCAAGTAGACGATGCGACATGCTGTTTATGTACTTCATCAGTGATTGAAACTGCCAAACACTTGTTTGCCGCGTGCATTGTTGGATTGGCTTGGAATTCATCTGCTGCAAGGGAATGTGCAACAAGTCTTTGATAGTATTCAAAGGAAACATTGGAAATGCTTTCAGAAGAATATTGTAGCAGCAGTATGGGGGGCATTGATTTACCACACATGGAGAGCTCGTAACAGGAGGATTTTTCAAGGACATAGTGCACATACGGAGAGGGTCATCACTCAGATAAAGCAAGAACTTTTAGCTAGATTAACTATACCTTGTCACCAGTGGCGGAGCCACATGCAATTCAGGGGTTCATCCGAACCCCCTTCGTGTATTATAGATGTTGAACCCCCTTCGATTAATCCAACCCCCCTTAAAGAAAAGTCTGGCGTTGGCACTACAGGAAACTTCTTAAATGTAGTGGACTCATGCATAGAATTTACATGTAATTAGCAGTTTTCTTGAGGCCTTGCTTATATTCCCTGATACAGGAGTAACTGGTAGAGGGCTCTTTAGTTTGTTCTTGGTGTTGTTGTGTTCGTCAATGGTAATATTTACAGTGTTACCAATTTTTTTTATTTTTTTTGAATATATAAGAAATTAAACATTACCTAAGTATTTTGCCTTAGAAGAGAATTAAACACAAATACCCCGTGATAAATATCATTCCACTTCAGTATGAATTTATATACGTTGATTGTAAAAAAAAGTTCATTTTTGATGAAATTTAACTTGTTATAATATGTCAATTATCAATTTTTTCAGTAATGAATCAATGCTTCTCCTAAAGAGTGTAATTGTGAAAAAATCTGGTATCCATCTTACATATGCAAGTAGCAATATACAAAGTAACGAGGAACATATTTATTTCATGAAAAAAAAAAAAAAAACATAAATGTACACTTTAACTTATCATATTTATATAAATTTTAATCCTTAGAAAGTAATTACAGAAGTTTCAAATAATTATATATCTTCGTCGGATGTATCGGGAGCTAATTATATACCTTTTATAAAGGAAAAAATGTATCTTCGTTGAATGTATTATGTATCTCGACAAATCCAAAATCGAAAAAATATATCAGAGCTAATTATGTATCTTTACAAAGGAAAAAATGAATCTCCGTTGAATGTATCGGGAGCTAATTATATATCTTCAAAATCAAAAAGAAGAATTGTAGTTTTGTGAAACTTAAATTTATGGGTGGGCGTTCGGTTCGGGTTCCTTTTTTTCGATTTTCGATTATGAAATTAGGTGTACCGAAAATCGAATCAAATTAGTTCGGTTCGGTTCGATTTATGTAAATTTCGATTCGGTTCGGTTCTATTTCGATTTAATAATTTCGATTTTTCGGTTTTTCGGTTTTAGGCATGTTTAATGGGATAAATTATGTTTGTAAATCGGACTAGTTTAACTTTCTTACGTTAAAGAAAAATCAATATAAACTTATCAAGTCTTCTAGGTGACAAATGAGAATAATCACCTCCAATACAAAAATAACAAAGCAAAAATCAAATTGAGGACTATTTATTAACTTTTGGTTGCAAAAAGTAATTTTCGATTTCGATTGCTGAATTTATTTGAATTTTGGGGCTTTGAGCTGTAGACAGTAGTGAACTGTAACTAAAGCCTAAATAGGTAATGGGCTTATATATTATAAATATTTAATAATAAATCTATTTTATATATATATATATATATATATATATATATATATATATATATATATAATTAAAAAGTATATTAAAACTTTTGGTTTAAATTGAAAACCGAATTACGTCAACGTAAAAATCGAAAATCAAACCAAAATATCAAATTTAAAAAATAAATAAAATTGAACCGAAAAATAAAAAAAATAAAATAATTCAGTTCGATTCGATATTTTGATTTTTCAGTATTTATGTCCACCCCTCCTTAAAACGGATCTCTTTGAATTTTCACTGACTCAGAAACGACACATGATTTGAAGTTGATACCACCAAATCATTCACTTTTTTTAGTTAGTGAATTTATAATTGAATATTGTCTACATGTATAATAAATTTCTAATATAAACACAAAGTCTAAATAAAAATTACTGAATTTTTTTAAGTCTGTTTCTAGCTATAATTGCAATGATGAGAGACGAGTTGTGCTCTTAATATATTTGAATTTATGAGCTCGTAATAGATCTGAATTGCTAAGATTTTGTAAAGAGTCTAACATTATAAGATGTTCAGTTAAATTTTCTTCACAAATGCAAACCTTTTACTGCTACTTGGTTTATTATTACTATCGATCATCATTTATGCGCAATCGCTATAATTGATTTCCTTTCCAGTTTGTCATTATCAATCATCTCCATGATTATTAACTACTATTATCAAACCACCAATCATTTTCACCGCTATTATCAGCCATTCTCACCAATCATCTACATCACCAGACAAACTAGATTATATATCACTAGCATACTTTCGTCACTTATCATCACTATCAGTCACCTTTATTATTAATTTTTATTGCACAATCATCACGATCAACCATATCCAACACAACAAGTTGTCATAACTAACTAATAATTATGTAACACTTAAGTTATAAAGACAATATTAATTTGTGATTTAAAATTAATTGGATTAGATGGTTATTTTTTTTATGGTCTATCAAGAATGGTCCTAAAGAAATTTAAAAATAAAAACTTAATTGACCAATCAGTCTGACATTGTTTTTTTGTGACAGAAAAACCCATGTTGAATTTGGCTCCATTTACAATTGCACTTTCCCATAATATCAGATAATATTATTTAAAGTAAAAAAAAAAAAAAAAAAGAGTAAAATGATTGATTGCATATCCCAAAGATGATATTTATTTTGTCTGTTTGTAACTATTTTCACCATTCATAGGCTATTATGTGTATTATTATTTTAAGATTTATTTATTTATTTGTATAGATTTTCATTAGTAAGATTTTGAACAAAATTATAATATAATTTAAGTATATTTATGTTGATAACTTTCATTACTATTTTATGTTATAATATTATTGTCAGTCATTATATCTATATCATTTTTTTTAATTATAATTATATTTATTATCATCGTTATTGTCGTCACCTCCGTTGCTACCTCCAACTCCGCAATAGGCGATTTCTATCGTCAACCATCTACATCATCACAATTATCATCATCGCCAACTATCATCGATCCACAAGCAACTACTAGCGTTTATCAACTTTATCAATATTATAACCACTCCACTGCTATCAATCACCACCACAACGTCAGTCATTACAACATACGTGGGAGTCACATCCTCAAGCCACTGCACCCAATCATATGTTTGTTCTCTAGGTGTTTTTTAATAAATTATACCATTTATTCTACGTTTCTTATATAATTATACCTAATTTATGTCGAGTTTAGTGGGTGCTGGAGCATCCAAAAATTACACGTGGGTCCGCCCCTGATTACCACCACCATCAATAGCAAAAATAATAATTTATTTTTTTAACTAAATAATAATGTTATTTTACTAACTTTATATTTTTCGACAGTTAATAGTTTCTATTTAATTTTATACTTATTATGTTTACAAATAAATAATTATGTGCCATTCAAATATTGAAAAACAAAAAATCTTAATCATTCAGTATTCTAATCTAGAGGCAACATCTTAATTATTTAGATATATTTGATTTAAAAACTTCTCATTTACGATTATAATTTTAGTTGGGGGGTGAGGTTATATACCCAATAATTGGAATCAACAAAAACAATAATTAATAAGGAGACAACAATCAGAAAGAAAATAGAAAAAATAATTACGTATGAAGAAATTAAATTAAGAAAAAAAGAATTGAAATGATTAATTTTCTTTTTCACAAATTTTTTCCTAGAAATTTCTTAAAGATATATTGAAATATTTTCATGCGTCTTTACTTGAAAAAGTGGAGACGTGTTCATACTATATTTTACTTAGTTTATTTCATACTTTGCTCAGTCGGCCTATGATACCAACTGAGCATAAGTGGACCCGTACTCATTCGTACTGTGTCTTTTCGGCGCAGATCCTAGCACAAGTACGACATGTGGAGATTGAGATCATGTTGTTGGTTGATGATCAGGGGCGGAACCACCTTTGGTTTAGGGGGTTCATCCGAACCCCCTTCGATAAAAAATTATACTACTATTTAAACATGGTTAAAACAATTTTTTATGTATATATAGTAGAGGTTGAACCCTCTTCGGCTCGTTCGTATGTTTATTTATTCAATTTTTGAACCCCCTTAGTAGTAATCCTGGTCCGCCACTGTTGACGATATTCGAGGTATTGGATCGTTCTAGCGTTCAAGGCTGATTTTCGGACCTCACTCTATCTCGCTTATGTCTTTATTTGGATCAGAGATGGACTTTAATTTGTAGTTTTAGTTTCAGATTTGTATTTAGATTTGCTCTTATATTATAACACCAGATTTTGGGTGGTTTATGTTATTTTTCCAGACTTCCGTTTATTATGTATTTATATAGTGATTGACATGACTTCATTCTACAAGTCTCATTTTGAGTTTATATATGTTATATCAATATTTGTATTATCTTATCAGTTTGGGTGATCGGCTTACTTGTCAAGGCTAGACCGCGATAAGTGTCATCCTGACCTAGTTTTTGAGTCGTGACAAGTTCTCATTTGATATCTTTTAGATAAGGATGTGGCTCGAGTATATACATAATATAATTTTCGGACGAATTCGAGGTTCGAGTCTCAGTTGATACCTTTTGGATATATAAGGGTGTGGCTCCTCCCCAGAGTATATACATAGTATAATTTTCCAATGAATTCGAAGGTCGATCGAGTCTCAGTTGATAACTTTTGGATAAGGGTGTGGCTCCTCCCTCGATTCTCCATCACACAAATTAATCTTATCTTATATATAATAATAATCTAGAAACAATATAATGATATATGTTTCCTCTATAAATAGTTTCTTATGACATGCTTATTTTTCACACCAACCCAAAAAAACAAGAACAATAACTCACTCTCTCTCAATGGCAATGAAAGTTGTTGTAGTGTTGTTCGTTGCAATAATGCTTGTTTTGACAGAGCACAATGCTATGGCTGGTACATTAACATGTCTCGCAGGATGTGCAGCTAAAGGAGGATCTCCAGACAACTTACTTAACTGCCTCATTGGTTGTGGTACACCATGTTCAATACAATGTTCAGTTAACCACAAAACACCTGAGGACATAGCTAAGTGCCTTGCAGATTGTGGTACACCATGTCCAGCAAAATGTGCAAGAGATTCCACAACTGTTCCATCCCTTGCTGTGTGCCTCATTGGTTGCTTTTCACCATTTGTAACTCATGAGGAGATTCAAACTCCAGACCGTACTACTACTGTTTGCACTGTTGGATGTTCTCTTGGAATTTGTTCTCAATTTCTCAATGGTAACAACTCACTAACACTTCTTGCCTTTCCAGCAGATACTTGCATGCATTCTGTACATGTTTCTATTTCATCTTTTATTCCACAACAACTCTCACACACATGTGGATACGTGTCGTAATCCTCAGATACATGCATGTCGTAATACTCCCAAGTACATGCGGATACATGCATGCGATGTATCTGAGTCTAAACCATATATATAATCAGACGTACACCTTAACTATGTATCTGGACGTCTTAATTAACATGCACCTGCATGTATTGGAGGCAGTGGCGGGGCCAGAATTTTCACTAAGGGGGTTCAAAATCGAAAGAATTGTAGGCACACAGACTAACCGAAGGGCATTCAAACATCAATTATATATACATAAAAAATAATTTTAACCCTGTATAAATAGTATAATTTTCCGTCGAAAAGGGTTTGGGTGAACTCCCTAACCATTAGGTGGCGCGCTCCGCCCCTGTCTGGAGGGTTACTTGTCTATAATATATCTGCAACTACACGATGTATCAATGTCGTTTTTTAATTGTACTTTATAGTAACGTGATTTATATTGTTTACCCTTTATTTTATCTTCTACGATGTATAAACAGGGGCGGCTCAATAAAATTAATGGATCCGTATGTATATAAACAGGGGCAACTCATTAATTTATCTGATTAATTTTGCAGATGAGGAGATGTTTGGAGCTTGCATGAAAAGCTGTGGTAACAACCATTGCGCCATTGGTGGCAATTATATTGCTTTAGAGAAAGCTTAAGAAGAAGAAGGATTAATTTGCTCTAAGAATTTATGCCCACAAAGTATGTGTCTTATGACATTATGTTATGTATTTGTGTTATGTATTGAATTTGAGATTTTCTAAGTTATGTATTTGTGTTGTGTAATGAATAAAACTGTAGTGCTTCCTATTAATGCACTAGAGAAGTTAATTACTTCCTTTTGCTTTTTATGGAAGCAAAAAATGCTAGATCCTTACTATTTCAATCTAAACTTCCAATTGAATATTGTGTGTGTGGGGGGGGAGGAAGGGGGTAAAACTTACATGCACCCGATATATACATCAAGCTAATACATTGTGAAAATATTGGCTCCTCTCCATTTCCACTCTTTCCATTTTCCCCAAGTTTCTATCTTGATTGGTGACATATGACATAGTTCAAATTAAATGGCTAAGATTTAGTTATTCTAAAATACAACTCTAACTATAATTTAGATAATAAATACATTATATATTTATTTTAAAAAATTATTGTAATTCCACAATCTTAGCAACATGTCCATAAATAAAGCAACAAAATTTTTTCTCTTCCTACCTTTTTTTCCTACGCAAGAATTTCATCTTTTAATTTCTTTACCAATTGTTTTTTTTTATTATCAGTTTTTTTAAAAAAAACTTTTTGTTTAACAATTAACTATTTTATTTTTTTTAAGTAGGTGAAATAAAATAGGAGAAATAATTGGCTCTTCTATTTTAGATTAATTTTTTATCACCTTTTTTGAACTTTTTCTTTAAAATTAAATATTTTAATTTCTGTAAAATAGGTGAAATAAAATAGGGAGAAAATGAGAGAAATCTCTCGTAAATTTTTATTTTTTTTGAAATTTTTCTTTAATAATTATCTATTTTATTTTCTTTAAAATAGGAGAACTTGTAGACTCTCCCATTTTAAAAAAAAAATAGTTAGTAATTATTAAAGAGAAAGTTCTCAAAGTGCAATAAAAAGGTTAATTTAAATAGAAATTAAAAGATGGACCATGCGTATAAAAAATAATTTAGGAAAAATAGACTTTTTGTTGCTATATTTATGAACAAGATAATATGTTGCTAAGATTGTGGAATTACAATAATTTTTTAAAATAAATACATAATGTATTTATTATCTAAATTATAGTTAGAGTTGTATTTTAGAATAATCAAATCTTAGCCATTTAATTTGAACTATGCCATATGTCATAAATCAAAATAGGAACTTGGAGAAAATGGAGAGAATGGAAATGGAGAGGAGCCAAGTCCGTGACATGTGTTTGAATTTAGAGTTCATGTTATTTAATCATGATTAGTTAACAAGTATTTTACTTAATTTATGCACTTAATCATAGTAAAGGACATTAGTTTGATGTATACACCGAGTGCGTGTAAATTTTTACCGGGGATGTGTCTTCACAACAACTTAATTATTTGATGAACAAATTTCCTTCACCATTATTACATCACAAAAAGAAATTCGATCAGTGCGTTTATTTGCATGCATGCATAATAATAATCAACGTGGAGGACATGGTCGATTTTTGATTTGTTTTTATATTAATATCGGTCAAGCACGATCAATTTTTTTATACCTAAAAAATTGAGAAAAAATGAGTTCATCGACCCTCTCAAGTCTTTAATTAAAAAAAGGGGATAAGTGGGTCCCACAATGTCCCCAAGTTAACAAAAATAAAGTCGCTTGAACAACTGGGACAGTTGTTCGACAACTGCATTAGTTGTCGCAACAACTTCATTAGTTGTCGCAACAACTTCGCACAGTTGTCGAACAACTTCGCAAAGTTGTCGAACAACTTTGATAGTCGTTGAACAACTTCGCAAAGTTGCCGAACAACTATCAAAATTGTTCTACACTTTACAAAGTTGTTGGAACAAAAATATTTTAAAAAAAATTGTCCCTTCCACCTATTTTTTGAAACTTGAAGAACCCTCACTTAATTGAGAAATTTATTTGTCCCTTCTAATTCAATTGTTGACTAATATCGCGGAATTACTTTTATGAAAATCAATCGATGTCAGTCAATTTTCTTAAAATAAAAATATATTTCAGTTAGTTATTTTTGTGTTTTTTTTATTTATTTTTGAAGAAATTGATTGAATTCGTTCTATTATTCACCCAAAAAGATAAGTTTGAAGAATAAGGACGGCCTAGTGCACAAAAATCTTACTATGCGCAGAATTTACGAAAAGATTGGAAGTGGATCACAAGGATTCAATATTATACATAGTCTTAAGCTATGTTTCTGAACGAGGTTGTTTTCCATCTTAGTAATTATAGTATTGCTCCTTTAATTTTGTAAAACCCTATAAATTAGTGATTATAATTTATTTTGGGCCTTTCCTCCTGTTTACTGATAATTTTTTATTTGAATCCTGATAAGAGATGTTAACAGAATGATTTGGAAAAGTTTTAAATTTTTTGAAAGGGTTCGGGATCATTTCGGGACCCTAAACCAGTGAGGGTCCTCGATAAGGGCGAGACACGCAGCCTACACCTCATGATAAGGGTGTTCAAACTGCCTACGCCCCGCGATAAGTGCGTGCCACGCTGCTGGGCAAAATCCGCCTAGTTTTATTTATTTTTCAATTGGAGCAAGGGCTTTTTAGTCCTTTGCCCTATGAAACAACTTAAAACGCCCTTTGAACCCCTATTACTCATCAGTTCTCACTTTTAATATTGTTTTTCTCTTCTCCAACTCCCAAATTAAGAAATACAAGGGTTTCCTCAAGAAGTCAATCCTCCGGGCTTTTGAACTCCAATTTCTGTCTAAACTTTCGTTATTCAGGTATGTTGGACACTCCCTAATTTAAATATTATATTATTACACAACTCCATTTTTATTTAAATGTTCTTGAATGTTGATTTTGAACTAGGGTTGAGGGTTTTAGGGTTGTGATACTCTTGCATGATTTTTCCTTATTTTAATGATTCGTTCATGTTTTAAAAGATGGATCGGGAACTGAATTTGTGCATTGTGATAATGGTGGAATGCATAATTCGAATTTTCACAAAGTTGATGAATTTTGATATGATGATGATATGAACCTCAACACACATTACAAACTTTGACTTTAAACAAGGATTCTACATAACTTAACTTATCTTTGAAAATATTGAAAGTGTTGAGCTTTATGACTGACTTTGAGATTTTAATGCAATTTAAGGATGAGCGTGATGAAGTTAAGGAGAGGATAATGATTATGATAATGGTTCTTGGCATGATATAAATGATTTGCAAATCTTGGTATGACGATACCAATATGAATATGCCTAATGAAAGATTCCATGACTAATGTTATATGAAAAGTGTTTTAATTTGCTCTAAAGAAATATAGCTCATCGTGAAGGCGTAAGCCTCTGTGACCAACGTCAAAAACCTATATTTGCAGGCATAGGGATGTCGTACCTTAATTGGACGACCTGATTCTGTCCTTAACACGAGTATAATGTGTATGATGGCTTTAGTCCATTGTGACCTTAGTCTAACCTCAGTACCTGCGGGCTCCGCCGGTTGGGGAGTACCAAACTCATATAGCCCGTGGGTGACTAGATGACCCACACTGTCATGGGTTAGCAGAAGACCGTGAAAGTTATATAGTCCAGGATTAAATTTTAAATGTTCATATATCTCGTCCTTCACCCCTACCCCGACATCCTATTATATATATACTTGATGTGCATGTGGTTTACAATTAACTTTGGCAAATGCATACATATTTTATCCCTTTCCTTGGGTTGCATGTCAGTACTTCCCGCACTGATCGTCCCTGAACGACAACTCCTCTTACGATTCATAAGGAGTCTTGACGAGTCGTAAGGATCCAAATCATAGCCTGATCAGTGTGTGTGGCTAAATTTTTTGTTCTGAATACGATGGCTCCCAACGATTCGTATGGACTCATTACAAGTCGTGATGTCCCAACCATAGTCAAATCAGTGTATGTTTCAAGTGTTGTTGTCCTGGTGACGACTAGGACCCAATGAGTCGTAGGGTCCCCTAACGAGCCGTATGATGTAAGTCGTAGGGTCAATAATAAGTGTGCCTAATGACACTCTCTTGGATATGAATCGTGATAACGAGTCGTAACGTGTCCTTACGAGTCGCAATGTGATCCATAGTCACTGGATAAGTTGAGGACACTTTGGACATTTTCCTCTTTACCCACTTAGATTTCACGTTCATAAAACACCTTTGGGGCATTATTTTAACACTTTAACAAATCAAAATTCCTCTTTACTCTCTCAAGTTCCTTCAAGCAAAACAAGCTAGGATTTTCTCAAGGTTGAGCATTTAGGGGTCAATTCAAGGTTTCTTCTCTATAATTGAGAATCCTTCAGGTATGTTACTTTTCCCCAATTATTATTTTGTCAAAAACATATATTTTAAAGTATTATTCATATGGTCTTGATGTTGATTTGGGAACATGGGTTGAGGATTTTAAATGTTTGTTTTTGAACAATGTTATCCGTGGTTTACATATGATTGTTCATACTTTACTTACAATTTTGAACCTGTGAGATGCATGGTTATGGTGAATAAACTAGGGAATTGTGATTTCCCTTAATTTGTGAATATTGAAAATTGAAGTGGTAATGACCTCAACCTATATTGTGAAATTGGTTTTGAATATGAAAAGTATGCATATTGAACTATTCTTGAACTATCGCATAATGTGAAAAGTTAATGAAGCATAATTCTTTTGAATTGAACCTTATGGGGTTGTGTAATTCTCTAAGTTAATGTATAACTAAGCCAAGAAGGTTGTGAATTTTCCAAGTGATGATAATTGGTTTGGCATATGATATTATCTTGCAAGTATAGTTGGTATGACGATACCAACAACGTATGCCTAAATATGTATTATGGATCAATGAATGAAAATGTGTAATTAATAATTTAATTGGGCTTTAAAGAGGGTTGTGTAGCTGAGTCATGAAAGTGGAGGTCCCGAGGGACCAAGACTGGAAACTACAGTTGCCGATACGGGGGTTTAAATGACCGTGTGATTTGAGTTCCCTTTATTAGATGATTGAGAGGTTCGAGTTCCCCATATTATATTACATGATTGGGTGCTTTAATCACCTTAGTATGTCGAGAGGTTTAAGTCCCCCGTGGTGCATATGTACATCCTCTAGTTTGTGCGGCTACGCGCACTAGGGCCCTTTCAGCTGGGGGAGAGCTGGACCCATATAACTCGTGGATGCCTTATTATGACGGTTGAGCTACACAATCCAGGCTAAAGTTTTAAAATCCATGTTAAGTTTTGTTTTCTTTTTCAACATATTATTTATGTATGTATATGATGATGTTCACATGATTTTGAATTGGATTTGACTTGACTTTATTTTATCCCTTTCCCTGAGTTACATGTTAGTGCTCAATCCACTAACCATCTCCGAACGTTGTATCCTCACACGATGTAGGAATTAGAGATACTTCTACTTTTTTGTGCAGTGTTAGGTGGATCGGGTCGATTCATTGGTCGTTGATGGTAAAGTGATGAGCTTCCATTTTTTGGAAGACTTGGACATTTCATCTGTTTTCATTCTTAGATTAGAATTGAAAGTTCACACTATCATTAACATTGTCATTGTCATTGTCAGGGTCGGGGGCATGTTCCAACACTTTATTGATTTCAGTTTTGTTAGAAAACTTTATGGATTACTATGGACTTGGGTGATGTTGGTTGATCGTTTTGGTTGGTTACCAGTTATCGATTATAGACATGTCTTAATTTCTTCGAGCTTATCTTATGCTATCTAGTTATATGTTTGAAATTTATCCGTTGTTACGAATATTATATTATATTTGGTTAGGTGCAGGGGGTAGTCTTCGGTACTCGTTAAACTTGAGATACTCATCACGACTAGGCCCTGGTTCGGATTGTGACAAAGTTGGTATCAGATCCTAGATTTGGTGTCATTGGGTGTCCACAAAATTGTGTCAAGTAGAGTTTTTTTTATGGGTGTGTAGTGCGCCACACTTATAAGGAGGGGGGGGTCTACGAGAAATTTATGAATGTTTTTCTTTCTTGTTGTTCTATTTTGGGCTATAGAGTCTAAGATCTTGAAATCTCCTTTAATTCCTGTAAGTTCTCTTTTCAGATCATGCCTCCCAAAAGATTTGATGCTCGTGAAAAATTTTCTGTCCCGTCTGAGGACAATGTGGACAGAGCTCACCTTACTCAAGGAGTTCAGATCCTATCTAGTGTCGCTGCTTTTGATTGCCCTAGCGGAGTTCCACCGGTTCCCCCTAGCCCTCCCCAGACATCTCAAGCTGGTGTGTCTAATGCTGAGTTTCACCAGTTGATCCATTTTCTTACCTAGTTGGTGGCCTCTCAGACTGAGTGTGTTACTTCTGTTACTCAATCTTTTGAGGTCACTAGAGTTAGCTAATTTATAAGGCTGAGTCCTTCGACTTTCACTGGTTCTAAAGTTGAAGAAGATCCTCAAAATTTTATTGATGAGATGAAAAAGATTTCTTGTGTGATGCATGTTACTGATATGAAGTGTGTGGAGTTCGTTGCTTATCAGTTGAAGGATGTGGTGTATCAGTGATATGAGGAATGGGACCAGTCTAGGAGTGATGATGCTAAGTCTGCTTTGTGGGATGACTTTTCTAGTACTTTTCTTGATCGTTTCTTTCCTCAGGAGTTGAAGAAGGCGAAGGCTGAGGAATTCATAAATTTGAAGCAAGGCAGGATGACAGTAAATGAGTATGCCTTGAAGTTTCATCAGCTATCACGTTATGCTTCGGGATAAGTGTCTAGCATGAGGGCTAGAATGAGGAAGTTTGCTTTCGGGTTGTCCCGTGATTTGATCTTGAAAAGCAAGCTCGCCTTGTTGAACAAGGATATGGACATCTCTAGACTTGTGGTGTATATTTAATAAGTGAAAGAGGAAAAGAAGAAGCAAGCTGAGATGAGTGAAAGGCAGAATAAGAAGTTTCAATATTCAGATCAAGGTGGAGGTCAGCAGTGGAGTGGTAGAGACGGTGGAAAATGGTCTAAGAAGAAGTGGGACAATTCTGGTTCCTACTCTACGGCTAGTGCTACTTATCCGAAGTCGTTGGATGATTGTCGTTTTTAGAATAGTGTTGGTCCCAGGGTACAAGATGCCCAACATCAAGGTAGTGAGGCTCAGTCAGCTCCATCATATCCCCCTTGTATATTTTATGGTCAGGTGCATCATGGTGTTTGTGAAGAGAGGAGGAACAAGTGTTTTAAATGTGATTAAATTGGTCATATGCAGAGGAATTATCCTTCTAGGGTTGCTTCCAGGGCAAATAAGATCCCTGTGATTCTTCATCAGCTTCTGCACCAAAGGGTTCTACTTTTACTTTTGGCTCCGACACCGGTCGGAACCGTCTATATGCTCTTGCCACCCGCCAATATTTTGAGGTGTCCTTCGATATTGTTTATGGTATGCTCAAACTTTTCTCTCGTGATGTATATTGTCTACTTGATCTCGAGTCTACCTTTTCTTATGTGACCCCTTTTGTGGCTATTCATTTTGGTTTTAATCTTGAGTGTATTTTGAATCTGTTCTCTATGTCCACCCCGGTGTGTGACTCCATTATGGCTAGAAGGGTCTATAAAGGTTGTGTGACTCCGGTTTGTGGTAGGGAGACCTCGATGGATCTAATAGAGTTGAACATGTTAGACTTTGATGTGATTTTGAGGATGAATTTATTGCATTCGTGTTATGCGTCTCTTGATTGTCGGACCCGAAGAGTCGGTTTCCATTTCCATAATGAGTCGGTGTTCGAGTGGGGAGGTAGTTCCCTAGTGCCTAAGGAAAGGTTCATTTCGTATCTTAGGGCCCGAAAATTGATTTCCAAGGGGTGCCTCTACCATCTAGTGTATGCTAAGGATTCAAGATCTGAAGGTCCTTCTTTGCAGTCTGTCCCGGTTAATACCGTATATCAAACCCATTCGATCTCTCTAAGGGTCGTTTGGTAGGAGGGATAAGGGATAACTAATTTCGGGATTGATTTAAAAGAGCTTATCCCATATTTGGTTGGCTCAAAATGCATTAAATAACTCATCCCGAGATTGTAGTATTATTTTTATCCCTTTTTGAGGATGGGATAACTAATACCGGATAGCTAATTTCAAAATTAATAATCCCGGGATAACTTGTTTCCAACTATACAAACCCAAAAATTATTATTACTCTTTGTCCTATTTTTATGGCAAAAGTTTAATCCCATTAATGATAAAAAGTATACTAAGAAAATATATTTCCCGGAAAGTTTATTTATACCTTAATATTATTATTTTTAGATAATGAGCGAAAATACATTTGAAGTATATCATATTTTTGCAAATTTCATACTTAATTAATTTCTTCTGCAATTTTGAGTTTCTACTGTTTTACTATAATATGCAAAACCGTTTGTGGCACGTAATTTTAATAGAAATAGATTCAGATTTTATTGACATTTTCTTTTAGTATAAAGTGTGTGGATGTTATTTTAATGAGAGGAATATAAGACTGTAGAGGAAAAGAGTATTGGATACGTTTATTTTAATGAAAGTAATGGTTATTAATTATGATCTCTCTAAAATATATTAATCCCTCCGTTTAATAATACTTATCTACTATTAACTTGACACACACTCTAATAAATAATAAATAAGAAGAGTAATTTTACTATACAGCTAGGGGTGTGAAAAACCGAACTGACCGATAAATCAAACCAATAAAAATATTATTGGGTTACTGGATTAATGATTTTTTATTGATTTTATAAAAATATTTTGGGTAAACGGTTCGATTTCAATTTTAGCTTATTGGGTTATCGATATAACCCAATAATGATATACTAAATTACTGCTTTACCCCAATTTATGTTATATATATAAATAATTATATTACTTTATATATATATACACACACTACTTATTCACAATTAAGTGATTCACAAAGTATTAACCTATTCAGGGCAACAAAGGCACAATACAAAGTACGGTTATTGTCGTATTGGCAAGGTTGAAGCATTCAGTAGCTTACAACAACTAAGATTTAGTTTTTTTCTGAACTAACATTCATTTCAAGTTTGAAGATTCTTGTTAACGAAAACGCTTTGTGTAGGAGTTTGGCCGTAACTAAGATTCTATTTTTTTTTTGTTAGTTGTTACTATTTCTATTCTATGAGTATTTTCTTATTGGTTAAACCGAAAATCGAACCATTAAGAACCAAAAACCGATAAATCAAAAACCAATAAAAAAATATCTTATTGGTTAGCTATTGATTTTTCATATTTAAAAATGAAAAATCGATAACCGAACCAATAACGCATAAAATCGAACCAAACCGACCGATGCACATCCCTAATATCAGCCTTTAAATGTAATATATTTTATGCTTTGAAAATACACTAATTAATGAATAATATTTAATATTAAAGGTAAAATGAACACAAATGGGTAAACTATTCATAAATTTTTTAGAAGTATTGTAAAACATTCATTTTTAGTAACATGAATAAATAAAGATGGACGAAGAGAGTACTGCCCCACCATCCCATTTTATGGTAAAAGTTTAATCGAAGAGTTAATGGTAAAAATATCCTTATATTATAAATTTATTTGTGTTTCACATCTAAAAAGAAACAATTAAAGTTAATGATCAAAAACACATCTTAAATATCAATATTTTGCAAGTTTTATAACTGAATTATTAGGTGTTAACGTTTTTTTACCCAACTATATATCAAAACATATCTCGAAGCTGACTAAATCAAATTGTTTGAATACAATTAATTGCCCAACTACGCGTGACACTTAATTTGTCCATAGAGTTTCATCAACATGACAATTGACTAGTTAATGTCAAGGTACATTTTAATAAATAGTTGGCGATAGAATCACCAAATCTAAGGATGTGAGAATTCAAAATTAAGCAAGGAATATACAATATTTGACAACTAAGTATAATATAACAAAGTAAGATCATCGTAAAGTTGACAACACGGAACATTTTAACGTATATAAGCTATTGAGTAAAACACAAAGAATAACCACCAAATTAAAGGATGTGAGATGTATACAATATTTGACTACTAAGAAATCAACAAGGTACAAAAGAAGATGTAAATTTTTACATGCATAAAATGATGGAACTATTGCATAAGCTAACATCAATCAAGAACAACAACATCATATTAATCTTTTAGAATCATAAATATATAAGAGATGTAAAATGACAAAGGAAAGGTCTCTAACAAGTGAACCACTCATGAATTGGTGCCTTTATCAACTCCAATAGGATCTCTATCTACCAAAATTTTAACTTCTGATTTCGGGGAACGAATAATCATCCAACTGATGAGAACTCAACAAAGACTAATAACTCTAGCCTTTTAACTAACCAAGCTTCAAAATTCAATAATACAGACCTAACAACAAGTAGACCAAGAACATTGCCAATGGCTATTGATCTGAATGATATGGCAAGTTCATACATTGCCATTTCATATGGTTATGTTGCCACAATCACCCTAGTACAAATTCTTTTGTCCACCATCTCAATATCATTAACAATGCTTGTTGCCCTTTCTTGCCCAGATAACAAAGAACAATATCTCTTTAAAATAAAGCAGCATACTCCCCTTCATGCATATCACTTCATATATAAACCACTTTTTTTATCTCAAAACTCACTCAACTATCTATCATCTGTGGCTAAAAGAACTGATAAAACAACTCACCTACCAACTCACAATTCAAGTTTATTTGAAGGGAAATTGGAACGTGGCAACCGAAAGCACACCATGAACCAGACCTCTGAATTTGTCTTCCTAACGTCCACAAAAGGCCCCCAACTCAGGAGGTGATTCAAATGATTAATAGCAATAATGAGTTGCACTCAAAACATGAACAAAATTTTTTGGACAACAAACTCACCAAGGGAGGGCGTCGCAACTTGGAACAATCTGTTACCTTTTGAACAATCACCGATGGATGTTAGGGACATATTCCATCACAATGCTGGAGGAAGAACTACCAGCCGCAGAGTTTTGAGGCACTCTTTCTCCCTTTCAGTGGGGATTCCTACTATGAATCCCATTGTGATAACTTTTGTACTAATAATGATTGTAGTGTTTCTCCATAAATTAGTAGTAGCAGCATAGCACCCATTCCCACTAGAAATAATATAAATACGGGCATGGGAAGCGCTAAGAAGCATGCAACTCTTTTCGTAATTTAAGTTAGATGGTTCTTGTTATGACCAAAAGAAAAAAAAGGGCAGACAGACAATAGAAAGCGGAGTACGGAAGAGAGCCAGCCACAATAGTCTATTGTACTGCCTTACACTAAATTTTTGCAAGAGACATGTTAGATTAGGTCAAGTTGGATAAGTTAGACTATGACACATTATTTTATGCATGTTGAGCCTGTCCAGCTCAACCCAAGTAAACTTGAACAAGATTGAGCAATTGGAACAAATTTTAACCCACCCAAACTCGGTTCTTCATTTGCTCCCCCCTTAAGTCAAGACACAATGAGGACTCCACATGAGGTAAAATCGACTTTTGAGATAGCTCTCAGTTACTGCCAGCAAGTCTCAAGAGGCTACACGTTACTGAAGCTAGAGATGGAGCCTAAGCAATTATCTAATTCTCTAAGAAGATTTAAAAGTATTGCCACAAGTAAGTTCCTATTAATAAGGAATATCAGACTCAAATCACTACCTACGAATCTTTCTTTTAAGTGTGCAAAGCTCAAAACTCGTACTCCCACGAATTAATTGCATGACTGCAAACAGAAAAAGGCCAAAATGGAACACAAATGTCTCCATGTACAGAACAACGAAATGAACTCTCTAAAATGGTCAGAAGAAGCTTTACTGCTGACTTCACTTTCTACCACTAGTTCCAATTCGTGGCTTGCCTTTAACCTCAGACTCCTGAATGAAAAATACAATACATAAGTTGTTATAGCTGTAAGCACTAATATACTTCTTTTTCTTCCATTTAGGAATTGATGAGTATATATGGTTCAAAGATTAAGAAACGAATACCTGTGGGAAGTGCAAGTAAATGAATGTTTTTGCAGTTGGATTATGATTTTCTGCACCCTTGCTCCAATCATAACAAACCTATACCCAAAAAGGGATAAACAAATTGAGAACTGAAAGTAAACTTCATGCAAAGACTAAGAGAAAATCAGAAAATTTAGTGACAATAAAACATAAGCAGATTAAAGATTTTGGGGGAAAAAGAGAAACAAAAAGGGGCATTCCGCATTCATGATGGCAACGAAAAGGCTATAGTGGAACTGGTGTAAGTGTCCTCCTAGTAATGGTTTTCTTAGTGGCACAGACAACGCTCCCTCACGAGCTAAGTTGCTCCGACTCTCCAAAAATGTTGCCACACCTGTGCCGGACCCTTCAAAAGTACACCATTTTTGGAAGATCCAACACGCACCCATCGACATTTTTGAAGAGTCCGAGCAAACATAGCTCGCGAGAGGGTGAGCATGCACTATGAAAGATATTCATAGTAAAGATTCCAAAAGTAACCAAAAACACACCGCATATGCATAGATTGAGCCATCATTGTTGAACGCGCTGCAAGGTATAGGCTGGCTGCATCTTGACATCGCCTAGAGAAAACACACACATAAAAATCATAATGGAAGATGCCAAAAGTTGAAGCAGCTACAAGTGTTAAATATAAAATATTATTGTGCTCTTTCCCTATTAAAGAATTACAACATGCTATGAAGAATGACCAGTGTCAAAACATGCTAGCGTTATTGAAAGGCATGCCAGCATTCCATTTGATATCACTATCTGATTGACACAGATTTAAGTTGTCAAACTTAATAATGACATGTATAGTAATGATTAAAAAGCTGTTTGATAGAGAAAATATTCATCCAAGGTTAAAAATTAGAGTAATTTATCGAACACCGACATTTAGGATGTCCTAGAATAAAGTGTGTCGTCCAAAGTGAGGATAAAACTGTAAAAGGAAAAATGACCAAGTATTGGAATGATATGGGTTAAGAGGAGCAGAATGGATATTGAGAATTCATAGAGCTGACACAACTAGTTTGAACTGAGGCATCGTTGTTTCTTGTTACCGTAGTACAGAGAATCAACCATAAAACTCATATCAGCAAAAGGGGGAAAATACTAGCTAGAATTCAAAAAATGACAGTCGATTTAACTCTGGAAAATAAAGGGAAGAAAGATGAAGATGAAATTAGAGAGTCCGCCAACACAAGAAAATTTGATAATCACATGCAAATTGGTGGAGCGATACCTGCGACTGGTGTGATTTCAAATCTGAAGGATTCGAACTCAGACATTGAACTGATTGACATAGGGAGCGAAAGGGAAGAAGGAGGAGTTTCGCAAGTTCAATAGATCCCACTTGAACCCACACCAATACAATATGATTCCATTGGGTGTACTAAAGAAGTGGAGGCTGGTGCTACAACCTGGATACAGGAAAACAATATCTTTTTTTTTTATAATTGTGGTGTCCGGGCCAGCTTGCGCGCACCCCGACTAATTTCATGGGATATCTACCACCTCTCACCAGCAGCAGGTACCAGGTAACTCTGTCCACCAAGGCTAGAACAGATGAGAAGAAATCACTTCGTATTTGTCTATGTCGGGAATTGAACCTGAGACCTCATGGTGCTCAACCCAACTTTATTGAACCATTAGCCACACCCTTGGGTGCGATACAAGAAAACATTATAAAATTGAGAAAGCAGTTTGGTGCTCTATTTTATGGTCTTGAAAAGGATACAGAGGTATTATTCGAAAAGGTTGATCAAAGGAGGGGGGCTACCAATGGTATGCAGTAACAATAACCAACTGGTCCCAAAAGAGGTTAGAGACCTAACCTCCGACGTGAAATACAAGGAAGGAGAACCAAGAAGTGAATTGGAGATCAATGAGGACCAAAATCATCTCACGAATTAAATGGAGGTTGGTGAATCAGTTTGTTCACCTGTGGGGAAAAAATATTTATGTTCTTATAGAAACTAAGAAGGAGATGTTAAAAATCTATTAAGGGAGTTATGGGCTAATAGGTGGGTGGGGGAAGAACATTAGGAGGCTAGGGGTAGCAGCGAAGGGATTCTGATTATGTGGGATAAAAGGGAATGGGAGGGGGATCTGGTCTCTTTTGCAACATGACAGTTTCTACTTTGTCATAAAATCAAATGAATGAATAAACAACAAACAACAAGAGATATTTAGCTTTTAATGTCCAGAAACTAGGCTATGCTAAACAAAGAAAGATACTTCTTCAATTTCATGCGTCTAAATGTATGATCCATTCATAAGGAATAAATGCTAGAAATCATAAAGAAATAAAGAAAATGACTGAACTTCATAGAAAATGGCACTTAAAAAGGGAATGGGAGGGGGGAGCTGGTCTCTTTGGCAACATGACAGTTTCTATTTTGTCATAAAATCAAATGAATGAATAAACAACAAACAACAAGAGATATTTAGCTTTTAATGTCCAGAAATTAGGCTATGCTAAACAAAGAAAGATACATCAATTTCATGCGTCTAAATGTATGATCCATTCATAAGGAATAAATGCTAGAAATCATAAAGAAATAAAGAAAATGACTGAACTTCATAGAAAATGGCACTTAAAAAGGGATCAAGGATACCTTAAGCCTCTGTTTGCTATCTTTGTCCCAAAAGTTGAATGAACCATCAGATCCCGCAGTGGCAAATGTTCCATAAGTCTAAGTGAAGCAGATGTAACACATGACAAATGAGTTGAAGTAGAAATATAAGTAGTATCAAGCAATTATATAAAGTCTATTTGACAATGAAAAATTCCCTGAGACCAACTTTAGAAGCTAGTTCAGCGTTGTGTTTATCAACTTTATGTTCAGTTTGCATATCAACGCAACCTTGCTATATACTTTAAGGTCTCTTGCACCTACACATAGCACTTCACCCTACTCCACCCTAAACTAAGAATACCAGTCTAAAGGTAAGGACAACTGAAGGTAAGGAAAACTGAAGTGGCACAATCATAAAGCTTCTAGATTTTAGTTACCCAGGACCAAAAATGTACATGCGCCATATATAGGTTCTTCTAACAATAACTTACTATAAAATTGTCCACACAGCACTTGACTGGCAATTTTTCTTCGTCAACACTCTATCCACAAGACATAAAGTTTAAATTTTTTTAAAAAAAGATATGACAGACACACATCGTCTACCTTCCAAAAGATGCAATTGGAAGATGGAGCAAAATTTATAAAGAATGAGGCTGGCGGACTGCAACGAATAAGAATATATAAAGAAAGAAAAAGATCTTACAGGATGGAAGTTCAGAGAGTTGACTGCGTAAATTTCGTTGCCCTCCCTGTGGCATTTGAATGTGAAGTTTTTACTTAGTTGGGAATCATCAAGATGATGCACACCAACCCGTCCTTCAATTGAGCCAACCTAAATATAAAATGTACAATATTATAATGATACGTGTCTCAATGAATGTAGAACATAGATGAATCTGATATAATGTATTCACAGAATTAGAAATTATTTACAGACCATGAGTACGAATGGCAATGTAACACCCCAAAAATCCAAGCTAAAACTAGAACCATGCTTTCAAATACATGTAAAATCAAACATCATGTTTTCGTGGTACGAGAAGTGATTTAAACATGTATTAAGGCTACAAGTAACTCCTAGCTCATGGTCAAGTCAAAACTTTCCTTACCGATTGATTTCTTGAGAAGAATCTTGCTATAGTCAACTTCAAACAAGCACAACTCCTAGATTCTGAGGTATTTTTGAGCTCAATTCCCATCAAATGAAAGGTATTTGAGTCCTCTTTCCAACGAATTCAGTTTCGCCTTAATCCGATATTGAAGTAAAAAGTTAAGGTCATTTTAGTAGATCAATGTCCAGGAATGAGAACCTACGAGCGTAGGTACGATCTTGGTGAAATTGTACGACCATACAATGCTATCGTCTAATCGAAACAGTCCCAAACATCTGAAAGTTGACAAGTATGCCTTCCAACCACGAGAGAGAACCACGATCTTGGTTTGAAACCACGATCTTAGGTACGATCGTGACTCCTAAAATTGATCCAGCTTGGACTTCCAACCTACGAACCAAGGTACGATCATAGGTGGGTCCCACGATCATACAAAGGCTCATCTAGTGGAGTTCTGATAAGATTGCTGCT
This sequence comes from Capsicum pubescens, assembly GCA_030864215.1. Taxonomy (NCBI): domain Eukaryota; kingdom Viridiplantae; phylum Streptophyta; class Magnoliopsida; order Solanales; family Solanaceae; genus Capsicum; species Capsicum pubescens. The sequence goes on from CM061547.1 coordinate 46,506,962, forward strand.
TTAGCATGTGAAGATAATGTAACTTAGTTTCTTAGTTTCAGATAGGATAGAAGCAGTTATCTATTAGTAGTTGTCCGTAGTTATCTATAGTAGTTATCTACGGCAGTAACTGCTTATTCTTAGTTTAAATAGGAGAATCTGGTAGAGTTCTGAGGATAGAAGAAACACATTATCATCGTCTTTATATTTGGAGATTTGTCCACTCCATACGGACTTGGTTATTGATTAATATAGTGTTTAAGATCCTTGCACTTTCTTTAACCAGAAATATTTCCTTCTCTATCTCTTCAGCATCCTAGTTTCTATCTAGTTCACAAAGCCCAAATTCAGCCTCCGAACCAATGGTACCACCCACAATCGTGGGATGGTCCGTACGAATCAATCTGCAAATTTTCAGTCACGTTTTATGAGGGGCGTTGCAGTCTTTTCCCAATCTTTTAACATCAAAACTACGTCGTTTAAGCCACCCCAAAGCTGAGTATTAAGATCAATAATACCTAAGCCTTCATTACTCGAAAAACACTCAACACTTTGCATCTTAGAAAAAGAAAAGGTGATTTCCTCCCACCAAGGCAAACTAGGGTTCTCCAATCTCAGGCTCCTATTTCAAAGATTTCTTCAGGATTTTCATCCCCAGGTATGTAGGATTTTATCAATGGATCTCCTTTCACCCATTGGGTCTCAAAGTTAACTCAATTTTTCAGTTCAATTCCTTCCTCAGAGCTTAGGGTTCATGAATATTGTGAATTCCTTGATATTTCAGTTCCTTGATCTCTTGGAGTTATAAACCCATGTTTTGACATGAATTTCAGTACCATTATACATGTTCAAAATTATATCCTAATTATATTGTGAAATCCATGATTGTTGGACCTGAGTTATTAAATTCCTTCATTTACTCAGTTTATGGAATTTTCATAATAGTTGCATTCTTCGGAGATGGTGAGTTATGAACACCCGATGACCTAGGATTTCATGCATATATTTATGAGTATTATATCCTCCAGTTTACATGTTTTGAATTCTCCCAAATAATGCATTTATTTTCAGTTTTCAGAATATTACGATTATTGAGCATTTCAGTTATCAGTGGCATTCAGTTGGGAGTAGTACTTAGCACCGAGCAGACGCAGGGATGAAGGCTCACCCATCAGTTATGTTAGAGTTGTGACCCGAATTTTGTTGATCCGGCCCTGAAATTTTCGCGGTGCGACCCATGTTTGTGATTTTCAATAGGGTCCGTGGTAGTAGCGTAGGGATCGGGCCGATTGACCCGATCTCGGAGCCCACCACTAATCCCGATGGGGTGCGGGGGCTTCGCCCCGGGTATGGACCTTTATGGTTTGGGGCCTAGGACCTATTTGTACGCACGCATTATATAAGTGCGATTTAGTGGGTTGTTTCGGGTTATTCTCACATACATGAAATTGAGACTATTGTCTCCAACATTGTACTCTCTCCATTATAGTGAAACCTCCTCTGCCTCTGCCCGTGGTTTTTCCCGTAAGGGTTTCCATGTAAATTTGTGTGTTCTTATTTTTCTTTTGCTTATGGTTTGCTTATTTTCTGTTCGATCATAACAAGTTAGGTTGAGACCTTTAGTAGAAGTCCTTAAGTCCCACGTCATTCAGTAGATCCACGTCATTCAGTGTTTGTACCCTTGACAAAGTAAAGAACACCCTTCCAACTGGGTTAACAGGTTGGACCCCAGCTAGCTCAGATTAGGGTATGTCGGTTATTAGTAGCTCACACAGTCCATAGCCCATAGTTCATAGTTCATAGTTCAGCTTCAGCAGATTTTGTATTCAATTGTTCAGTTTATCATACAGTACATGTTTATTTCTTAATCTTGCATCAGTTTACCATGTCATATGCAACATGGTCAACTTATATAAGTTATTTCCAATCTCGCATACTCAGTGCATTCAAAGTACTAATCGGATATTGTAATACCTCAGATTTTGGACTCTAAAATTTCTGGAGTGTTGTCAACATTGTCGTGACTACGACTCAGGTGATGAGTCGTTATCACTCATCACAAGTCGTAGGGTGGGACTCATGGTCTTACCAGTAAGTGGCTCAGGTTGTGGTCCCTCGATAACGAGTCCATGGTACGAGTCGTGATGTCACGTAACCAGTCGTTAGGCGTCACTTGTCTCAACAGTAAGATTCACCCAAGAGTCTGCTTTGGTTACGACTCCTCATCACGAGTAGTTAGGTTAGGTCACGAGTTCGTGATGAGTGAGTCGTGGTCATAACAGTATGGAACCAGGTTTTTTACCCTCAGGTCACGAGTCCGGGTAACAACTCGTGGTCAGACCTCATGAGTCGTTACCTGAGTCATAACGGCTGGGATCGGCTTTTCTTGCACATTTTGATTGAGGGCTTTTTAGTCTTTTCCTTCCTTTACACATTCTCCCATGACTTAAAACACTAAGGGACCCCTATTATCTTTAATTACTCAAATCAATCACTACTCTCATCATCTTAAACTTCCAAAGCAAGAGAAAATTAGGGTTTCATAGAAGTTCATTCCCCAAGCTTCCAACTTCGGATTTCTTCCCATTGCTTCTCAAACATGTTTCTCATCCCTAACTTGAATTTTATATTATGGCATATATTTAATCATTACTCATGTTATTTCAATTGTTGGATTTGAAATTAAGTTGAGGGATTTTGATGGTAATTACTTGAATTGCTTTTCCATGGTTTAAATACATTGTTCATGCTTTAATTACTGAATTTTTGGGGGATGAATTGGGGAATTTTGGTATGGTTTGGGAAGGGGGACATGGGCTCTCCCACATTGATGGAATTTTAGCTTGGTAATGTCATTAACCTCAACTCCCTTGCATAATTGATTTTGAACATGGATGATTGCATGATTTTACATGCCCTTTTAAACTATTGCATTGCATTAAAGGCTAAACGGATAAAAATGATTTTGAAAGGCCTTGGTGGCTGTGGTTTTGGATTAAAATGGAACGTGAGAGTCTAATGGTTAAACGGATTGGTTATGGCATAATGAAATTAGCTTGCAAGCATAATTGGTATGACGATACCAAAATGGTAAATGCCTTAATAAATGACTCCTGGGTTAATGGTTGGGATTATGTGCAGATGTTTTAATGTGGGCTTTAAGGGGGTTGTGTAGCTCGTCGTGAAGGTGGAGGTCCTTGGAAGACCAATACTGGAAATCACGTTTGCCGGCGTGGGGTCTATATGACCGTGTGCTTGGTTCACACATTTTATTTTTGAATGGCTAGAGCCTTGGTGTCTCTGTCCCTCCTTCGAATTTCCTCAGTTCGTGCAGCTAACATGCGCTGGGGTCCTTTCAGCAGGGGGAGCTGAACCTATATAGCCCGTAGGTGCTCTTAGGACGGATAGAGCTACACAGTCCAGGCTAATGGTTTTAAACTCTTATGATTATGGCCCTTGTCCCTACATCATGATTATGGCCCGTGGGTGCTTATTCCACTGACCATCCCTGGACGCTATAGTGTTTCATGATGTAGGGTCCGAAGGGTTTTCTGTTGCTCCTGAGCAGCGTTAGGTGGATTGGTTCATTCGTTAATCAGCTTTGAAGTGGTGAGCCTCCATCTTCCGGAAGGCCGATCATTTTATTGTTTTTCTTTCATTTATGACTAAGTGTCTCATTTTGGATTTCTTTGGCTATAGTCGGGGGCATGTCCCGACTTTATTTGGTATTCTTGTTTTAGAGGCTTTGTGGACAAGTGTGGGTTGGTTGGCTGTTTTTGGATTCTTAGAACTTACATTTGGTTTATCTATTATTCCTATCATTATGTTTGGTTGGCTTCCGCGGTATTCTTTTATTGTGTTTTGGATGTTGGGCTAAGGGGGTGATCTTCGGCTCACGGTGGGCTTGAGATATCCGTCACGACTAGATCCTGGTTCGGGTCGTGACATATGCTTTCTTTTGCGCTATATGTTCTCATAATATAGGTTCTAATGTTCAGCATCTGGGTTGTGCATAGTACGATCTCCTACTACCTCAGCAGTACTTTGGTGAGTCCTCATCATTCGAGGACTAGCATCAATATTTTATTTCATTTCATTTTAGTTTCAGACAGTTAGAGTTAGCTGGGGGCTTGTCCCAGCGACTCGTGTTATTAGAGGCTTTCAGACATACAGTTAGATGTTCAGCTTTTGTGGTTCTAAACTCTAGATATTATTATTGGTTGATTTATTATTTCATCATTCAATTTAGCTTCCGCACAGTGCTTTTACATCAGTTATTTCAGTATTCATAGAGTTATGCCAGCCACGGATTAGCTTGGGTCAGTTGTGACTCAAAGCACCGTGTTACGACTTGGAGCAATCTCGGATCGTGACAGGAAATAAGCTACAACCACAGGGAAACCATTCAAGAATGCCTAGGACAGTAAACCCAAACGCACCATACAATCTTTTTTCAGAAAATAACTAAAGTATATTCAGTAGAAGTGTCTTTTCTTAAGGAGGAAGATTCAGTAGAAGTGTCTTTTAATATCACAACGTACAAGTGAAGGGAATTTGTCCTCTTTCCATTATCTTGATTACAACCTTGGAGCATCCTGTAACATTTACTACTTTCTCTTTTCTTGGCTTTGTTATGTAAGATCCAAAATGCTTTACAAACAAAACATCTATAAGCGTTCATTCACTGTTGATAGAAAGTTTCCTTGGTTCCTTCCCTCAAGACTGCTGAATATTCAAGAAAGTTCAATTGTTTGCTCCGTCACCCCTTCACCAAAACAAACTATCCACGGGAAACGACAAAAGCTAAAAACGGAAAAAGAAAGTTTATTAGAGAGAGGTCAGAGGAGTTTTTGCAGGACTATCTCATACGATAGCTAACTACTAAAAAAAGAAGACCCGTGTATGGATAAAGTGCAAGGGTAGATAAAGAAGATATTGCGAGCATCAGATATTGCGAGCATCACAAAGAGAGAGACTTTGCAATATCAGCTTGCATCTCCCAATTTAGGAGAGAACCCAACTAAGTGACTTACCTCCTCCTTGAGGCATCCCAAGTGGCACAAAACTTTGAGGAACAGTCTGATTTCGTTGATTTATGTTACCGATTCTTCAAATACCACGTAATTCTCGTGTAACAGGTGTCTTATACAAATCAATTTGAGTCTCCACTGAAAGAAATTAAGTAATACCATTGTCATCATAAGGGAAGGACTTTGAATCTCTAATTCAAAGTTTTGTAAGATCTTGCCAAAAAAAAAGTAACACCACTCATTTCGGTTGTCTCTTTAGTTGTTCGTCTTTAGTTTGAAATATGAAGGAATTTGTATCCGCTCAAAATATTAAAGCTCTGAAATCAATCTACTAATCCTCCACATATGGGACTCTAGCATTTGTATAAAGTGGCCAACAAATAAGAGACTGGGCAATTTAACATAGCATCACAAGAAGGTATTAGATCATGGAGCAATAAAACTACGCTATAAGTAACTACTCACCAAGAAACCTTGTTGATCGGGGAAGGCCGCTAAACACCGAGTTTGATACTTTAAGGGTGAGATTATTCTCTTGAACTCAGTCTGTAACAATTTGAAGGAAATAAAGCTTTTAGCAATTAGAAGGAAATGCTAATAATATGATTGATTATACAACAACAAAAAAAAAATGTAAATACAAACTTGGCTTTACTAAGGGTGTGTTTGGTAGGAAAAAAATGTTTCCCTAGAATTTTTTTATTTTTTTTATAACAGTGGTGTCTGGACCAGCTTACGCGCACCCCGACTAATTCCACAGGATACCTCGACTAAAAATGTTTCCTTAGAAAATATTTTCCCAGAAAATAAGTGAATTTTTTACTTATTTTCTTGTTTGGCAAGTAAGTAAAAAAAAAACATTATCCCAAGAACATTTATATGTAATCTAGCAAAACAATATTGTGGTGGGGAGTGTGGGGGGTTGTAAAGAGGAGACAATGAAATTGTAATGTCACTTATGGAACTTGTTTTTCCTACTTTCGTTGGGGAAGTGATTTTCCTTCTATTTAACAAGCTTGTTTTCCCAGAGAAAATGTTTTCCAATACATTTGACCAACCAAACATGAGAAAATTCCTCCATACCAAACACAACCTAACTTATTTTTGAAATCTAATAAGAAAAGTACGCAGTATACTTAGCGATTTCAAAAAAACTAGATATTGACAGCCCGTGTTAGCACGGGCCCAATATATGTTATTTTTTAATCTCAATTTATGTAACACAAATAGAATTTAGGAAATCAATCATTAAAATAATTTAAGTTTTTAATTATTGTGATTTATAATATTTTTTTTCTATTCCAATTTAAGTGACACCGATGTAATTTCGAGAGTCAACCAAATATTTTATATTTTCTAAATTTTTTAAGTTGTTAATTATGTGATTTATATTTTTTTTACATAATTTTTCAATAAGATATGAATACGCTCTCCATCTCAATTTATGTGGCACAAATAAAATTTCGACAATCAATCAACCTTTTTTTTAATTTTTTTATATTTTTATTAAGCTCTTAATTATTGTGATTTGCAATAATTTTTATCTCATTTTTAAATAATATATGTTACTTTACAGTTGTCCCTTCATAATCTATGTGCATTAATATAATTTCAATAGTCAATCAAATTTTTTATGTTGACATATCATTTTTGTATCTATTTTATCATTTTTATGAAATATTATTAATTTTTTAATACTTAGATGACCATTATAGTTAATTAGGAGTGATATAGTAAAATTACGATTGAAGTAGCTGAAGCAGACATGTCATAAATGTCTATTTTACTATTTTTATTAAATATTACACACTCTATTTCAAAAAGAATGACCTACTTTCTTTTTTAGTTTGTTTAAAAAAGAATGACCCCTTTCCTTTTTTGGCAATACTTTAATTTCAACTTTTCACATGGCATGTTTAAGACCACAAAATTAAAGGACATTTTGGTACATTTGACACAACTTTAATTTAAGGCCACAAAATTCAAAAGTCTTTTTTATTTTCTTAAACTTTGTGTCAAGTCAAAGTAGGTCATTCTTTTTTAAAGGGAGGGAGTATTAATTTTCTAATGCGTAAATAACTTATAATAATTAATTAGGGGTGATACAGTAAAATTATGGATGAAGCAGCTTAAGCAGGCAGCACAAGCCTCGTGCCTGCATGAGTTGCTTAACTCCCTCTTATAAATAAGAAAAATTATGTAGTATCCTTGCATTTTCTCGATCTTTCCCTTTAAAGAAAAAAATATTAGTTAGGAGAAACAGAAAATAGCTGGCTGCCAAAATTGTAGAAAGACCAAGAGTTGACAAACTAGTCTCTCTAGTACAATTATAACGAATAGATGGAATAACTGTAGAAATAATCAGCAAATGCTGGAAGGTACTTTTAGTGCAGTTAATAACCTTGGATATATATAGTGCAGACTCCACCAGAAAATGAATTCCCAAATCTTTTCCAGATTGTATCTTGTCCTGTTGTACAATTTGCAGGTTGTAACAGTGGAAGCTGGAAGATATGTGTTGGAATTGCCAAGAGATTGGTGACTCCGTTCTGCTAAGCCAGCTAGAATGGAAAGACAGAAAGCTTGGAGAGCTAATGGGAAGAAATGTGTAAGGAATAACAGAAAGTTACACGGGATCTGCAATTACATTAAAGTCCCCCCTACTAGCCACGGGATGTTAATGCAAGTCATTGGACTTAAACTAACTGATGTCCACACTAAAAGGAGCAAGGGGAAGAATCGACGAGGTGAGCGTTCTCGAAGAGAAAATCATGGACCAATCACTAATATAGATCTCTCAACAGGAGCCACATTCTGACTAGAGGAAATAGCTTTGGTGGATCCGATTGCGTTATGAAAAAGAAATGATGCCCACCTTGACTCGAGACCAAGACACTTAGTCAGGATAGATTCCACTATCAATTAGTGTGTATCTTTTCTTTAAGCAAGAAAAACAATGAAAAGCCAGGGTAGAGCCTCCGTGCTAATCCAAGCGAAGATCGTCACTTGAAGGCTTGAGGAGCAAGCCCGAAAAAGAGAAAATCGTGGAGACGGCAAACTCGCCGGTCAGGCACAGCGTGAGGCAAACTACATACTACCGGGGGGTTATAATATCTGATTGGGAGGTAGAAAGATAAATAGCATTGTCAAGCAGTTTTCAAATAATAAAACAATGTGCACAGACAGTTAATAAAATGAGATGGATTGGTGAAAAAAAGAGATCTTTGCACTGCTCAGGCTTGCTGAAAAAACTGTCTCCGGGAACTTAATTAAGAATTCATGAAAAGAACAAAACCCCTGACAAAGTAACTTGCTTCAGTTGGACAGCCTTGCCTGGAGCTTGCTTTATTCAAGGAGAATCTAAAAAGAAGAGAGGGTTTTCTGAAGAATAGGTGTTACACATGTATAGAGATGAGACTCCAATAATCTACTTCCACTGTGTCTTGTTGAAAGAATGTCTGGGATATCTTCTCGGGTTTCCATGCCTAGAGTGGATTATACCTTACACTCATAGAGATGCACGTAAGTTGGCGTGGTTGGAAGGTGAGAAAATCGATTAGAAGAATATGTGTCATACTATTCCAGGCAGCATTCTATGGACCTCCCTGAAGGACAATCAGAGATCTTATGATGGAGTAAATTATTGACCCCCACTCACTCTTTGAACACTAAATTTTTAATGAATGTATTTCTGGTGTAAATTCAACATATGTAAATGGTATAGATGATCTTTTGTATTTGATTAGCTCTTTAAGCTATGCATAGGGGCTTCAGTTTCTTCATAAAACTGTTGTATGTACAATAAATTGCTTATGTAGGAGTTGCGGACAAAAAATAAAAGGCAATACCATAAGAAAAATAACCACTAAACTACAAAATAGATTTACAATGACGACATCAGATAATGGTTCAGTATGTGTCAATAGTATGTATTTCCAGCCAACAATACTAACTAGCTAAGATAAAGATTAACCTAATTGCTAACAGGTACGAAATTTAGTTGCTAAAATCTGTCCAATGACTTGAATAATTACCATAAAAAATGCAGGGTAATACCTGAGGATTCTGCAAATTGAACACTATAAGATTTCTATCAGCTGTGCCAGCAACCATCAAAGGATGTTTCACTGTAAGTGCATAGCAGCGCTCAGGAAGTTGTTGGATATGTGTTGGATTTTGCTGTCTCAAATCCCAGTACCTGCAAGAAAAACGTGTCCAGGATTACAAGGCTAAATACAAAGTTTATTACAGAATCCTGGCAATGATCAACATATTCTTTTTTAAAAAAAAATAAGAAAGAAAATATTAGCATGTTAACTCCAAAAAAGAACCTTAGAGAAAGCAGACACTTGATTGACTACCAGTGGTGGAGCCACGTGGAGGTGAGGGGGTTCCAAACGCCCTTAGTTGAAAAACTACACTACATATATAAGGTCAAATCAGATTTTTAGGAATATATCTCATACAATGAACCCCCTCAACACAGTCCCATGGCGCAGCTCGACGGTCAAGGGGGGTCAACAATGGCCTAAGGGGTTCTCGTCAACGGTTTGAATCCTGCTCTCAGCATTTTTTTTCCCTTTTTTATTTGTTTTTTTATGTTTGTTCCTTATAGGCTATAGCTAAAAGTTCTTGTGATCCCACTACTTATTGTCTCCTTTGTTTTATGCTTCATTAGTTAGTATTAATAAGTGAAAAAAAAAATTATTTGAACATATCAAATATAACTGCCAAAATAATATCAACCTATAAATTTATGATTTACACAATATTACTCATAACAATGTTTATAAAATGAAGTTATTTATGAATATTATAAAAATATATCATATTTATAAGTTACATTATGATATTTAGTTTTACCTTCTTAAAAATTATTTTTCTTCAATTCAAACTAAAAACAATTTTTTCAAATCAAATTCAAGTTCAAATTTATTGTTATTATATATTCTAGTAATATTAATAGAGTAGGAGCCTTGGAGTAACGGGTAAAGTTGATGCCACGTGACCAGGAGGTCACAAATTCAAGCCCTGAAAACAATCTCTGCTAGAAATGCAAGGTAAGGTTGCGTACAATACACCCTTGTTGGGCCCTTCCCCGAATCTTGCACGTAGCGGAAGCTTTAGTGCACCGGGCTGCCCTTTTTTATTATTCTAAAATAGTAACATGGTTTTTTATTATCTTCCTGCGAGTAAAATAACCAACGTTAAATGCACGACGTCTTTCTATTCAACAGAGTATTTGGACATCCAAAATATAAATATGCCTAACAAACCGGTAGACTTGAACCTCATTCCTACATGATCTGATCAATTCAAACGGGCACTCGCCATCTATTTTCATTGTTCAAATCTTTGACAACATGAAAAAACCAAAAGTTTTGCCCTCCTCTATCTATCCGAGGGATAGAAGGGTAGAGGTTTTTGGTGTCCCCACCAGTCAAGAATTGGAGCCTCACAATCACTAGCCAATATGTTTTTCTCTCATGCCTTTCTTCGTTCATGGTTCGATATTCTGGTGTTCTAGGCGTAGAGGAACCACATTAATCCATTCCGAACTCGGTGGTTAAACTCTACTGCAGTAACGATACTGTAGGGGAGGTCCTCGACGCCAGGATGATAAAAAGCTCAACACTTCTCATTCTTATTCAATATGAAAACGAAAAAAAATGAAAAATCAAAAGGTCGTTTTATTCAAAACCCCAATAGTGACATCCCGTCTCTCCCACTTCATACCTCGAAACGCATCTTCTTAAAGAGATAAACGCGCTTTCACATCTTCTTAACCCGAAATGGCTGGGAATTCCATTAATATTTAAAATATTTATATTCTTTAATTTTAGAAGTAGGTTTTGAAAGAAGGTGTCGCCCAAGCTTAAAGACAAATTTTACAGGGTGGAAGTCCGCCCGGCCATGTTGTATGGAGCGGAGTGTTGGCCAGTCAAGAACTCTCATATTCAAAAATTGAAGGTGGCAGAAATGCGGATGTTGGGTTGGATGTGTGGTCTTACTAGGGGGGATAGGGTTCGGAATGAGACTATCCGGGAGAGGGTTGGAGTGGCTTCGGTGGAGGACAAGATGCGGGAGGTCCGTTTGAGATGGTTCGGACACGTGATGAGGAGGGGCACAGATGCACCAGTTCGTAGGTGTGAGAGGCTTGCTATGGATGATTTCAAGCGGAGCAGAGGTAGGCCAAAGAAATATTGGAGAGAGGTGATTAGGCGGGACATGGAGCAGTTACAACTTACTGAGGACATGACCCTAGATAGGAAGAGCTAGACGCGCATTAGGATAGAAGGCTAGTGACTATTAGGGTAGGTAGGGTAGGGCATTACCTGTTTGGTGTATTACTCTTGTTAGGCTACCTTGTTGCATGTTGTATTACGAGTGCCTACTATTCTTTGTTTACTTTCCATTGTAGGGGCGTTTTTATGTCTTGTCATCTTGTTCCATGCGTTTTGTACGGTTGTGATTACTTATCTTATCTTGAGCCGGGGATCTATTGAAAACAGTCTTGCTACTTCTCCGGAGGTAGTGGTATGGACTGCGTACATCTTACCCTCCCCAGACCTCACTATGTGGGAATACACTGGGTTTGTTGTTGTTGTTTTGAAAGATGCGACAAATTTATATTTTTTAAGAAAATGAAAAATTCCTTTGCTTTGGGGGTCCCACAAATTTAATGAATTTTTTGTGAAAGCTACAGATATTGCAAAAGATATTTTAGGGAAAGATTGAAGTTTTCAAGGAAAATTATGTTTCATGCACAAGATTGAAACTATGAAAATTCCATAGAAGAAACAAAATTATGAAAATTCCATAGAAGAAACAATCTTATTCTCCATCCATTTTCTTAATGGATTTTTGGTCTTTTAAACGTGTTTCAAATTAATAATTTGTTAAAAAATTAAGGAATTATTATTTATATGTATAATTTTTCCTTGGAAAATGCACAAAAATTTTAAAAAAAGACTCGATGGTGCAATGCAAAAGTTGGAAGAATATTAAAAGAGATATAACACGGTGAGCTAAAATTTAGGGGTTAACGTTAATCCTCCCCTAGGCCGCTCCCACTCAGTTTATCATCCTACAGTCCTTTCATATTTACTTTCTCACATTTTGAACCCCCTCAATATAAATCCATCCTCTGCCACTGTTGACTACATACAGAGAGTAACGCCTTAAGTAGGCACGAAGTGAAATGAAACCCCCACCCTAGAAAGATGCACTATTTTGAGTAAATTAATGCCAATATGTTTACTACATGAATCATCTTTTTGACTAACAAAACGATGGTTTGAAACTTCAATTCTCCAGTCACCCACAAAAATAATGAAGTTGGTTGTACTAAGGTTTCATTTGTTTTCACTTGATAAGGATATGAATCTGAATTATCGAGGTCTCAAGCCATTAAAGTGCAATTGTTTTTTTATTTTTACAACATCTAAATTGATCTGAATAAATCAGATATGAACCAAAGTTTAGACACCATTGTGACCCTAAAAATGCAATCCTTTTCTCTCTCAAAGTCATGCTCGTTTTTTTCTTTTCACAAAACTCACCCTTCGCCATCTCTCCGGGAGAGTGGTAAAACAGTCTTCAAATGGGCTTCCCTCACTCGAGCGATTCCTCTGAATGGCAAGTATACTCCCTTCCAACAGTCAACCAGCCAACCCAATCTTTTCCTCTTAAACTGACAGGATATCAAATCCTGGCTGGGTATTCGGGATTATCCAGTTTTGATACTGTATTTTAATGATAGTTGGTTAACAAAACCTCTCTTGAATATGAATTGAGAAAACCAGTGGCTAAAATAGAAAACGTCGGTAAAAATAGTGAGTTTGTTGGGGTGGGTCAATTTCAATACAAAGAAAAGAGTTACGGATAGTTTGACAAAAGTTTTGCTTTGAGTATTCTTTGAGATATTTCTTTGTTAGTGGCAGCAGCTAAGCAATTCTGCAATCTACTGTTGCAAAATTGTTTAACTTCACCTTATATCTTGCAAGCTTCGACTGTGTTAGCAATTGTAATGGTAAGTAATTCGGGTTTGTTGAGAGAAATCTTATGTTTACTGGTGAGTAATGAGTGTCATATAACCAGGATAGTTGGTTTAGTTGCATAAGCTACCGTACTAAGTTCCTGTTAACAATGTAGGATGTGACTTTTGTTAATTGACAACCGACTGAGAAGCTTTGGTTGCCTAATTCATCTGTTCTTGATTATATATAGTTGATTTTTTTCAAACCAGATTTGGGTTACTGCATTTCTCAAGCAGTGAAATTCATATGTTCTTGATTTATACAAAACAAATCAAATTTGGTATACGGCAGTTCTCAACCAGCGATGGTATTTCATTTATATCCTTAAATATTGCAATTTATCTCAAATGATAACTTATACCTTTTTAAGTTGAGATCTCCTTTGATATTTGTGTATATAATATTTAATTACTTTCTTATTGAATTGTATATTTAGTATGTTTAAACAGACATAAATTTGCACACATCCAGGTAGTGAAAAAAACAAGCACTCTCAATCATTCCGCGTCCTACTCCTATCTAATGATAATTTCAGTGGTTTATTAAGATTCAGCCCTCTTAAACTTTACTAAAACAACCGCCCCTAAGATGGATATTTCTGAGAAATGCAATATCCAGAAAATTCAACTTCAAATTGCACTTACCTCAGAGTCTTATCCCAGCTTCCCGTGACCAAGAGATTCATCTCTGGGATCCAAGCCAATTCCTTGACAGGAGCGTCATGCACGGCCACTGTTACAAGTTGACTACCAGATAGCTGCCACATTTTCACTTGCTTGTCGGAACCTCCAGAGAAGACAGTTGTCCCATCATCCTTCCAGGTTGAGCATAAAACCTGCCAGAAACAGATTGTACATAGCTAATACATCCAAGTCATATAGAAATAAGAGTAAAATTACCCGAAAAATGTCCATATATTACCGGCTGTTCATGTGATATAGAGGCCTTGGGTACAGTTCCAACGTTAGTGCCACTTCCCGTCACTTCCCAACATCGTACCTAGAAATGCTCACAGAATAAGATTGATTTCCAGTCCCACCTAACAAACAAAACCATCTAGAAATAGAAGAGAGGTGGTTGTGCCTTAATACTACCTCCCCCCTCCCTCCTCCCCACACGCTCTCTCTCAGTGTATTCCCACATAGTGGGGTCTGGGGAGGGTAAAATGTGCGGAGTCTATACCATTACCACTACCTCCGGAGAAGTAGAGAGGTTGTTTCCGATAGACCCCCGGCTCAAGATTTCTTTTTCAGCTTCTTCCCAGTCCTAATTACTGACAAGTGTATTACTAGTCATCCCTCCATGTCTAGACCCATTCAACAGATAAAAGAAAACTTTTAAAAATAATCTTATAAACGTCGCTCTATACTACACCCTAAACCTTTTAGCCCATTACATGATATTTTGATTGAAAAATTATTTAGAATACTATTACACTTGGAAGTATTAGCAATTACGCAAATGAGCAATTAGAATATTACTTAGAAAACACTACATATTGAGTTTGCCATGATAATTCCTATCACCCTTAATTATCACAAACTCCTACATATTAAACCCACAAATAGATTTATCTACACAAGTATTAGATTTAAAAGATGTATTAATTTTTCTAATATTATGTAAACAACCTACTTGGACAGATTCCAAAAGCCCTGGAAAGTTAATCAAACGTTTTTCATGCTCAAAAGAAATATCAATCAACTATGCCTCAATACCAATTAGTGAATCATTTAAAATTTAATTTATATTTTATGGCAAATTAGAGTTAATCTAAAATACAGAGTTAACCCAACTCAACTCAAAAACTAAAAAGAGCCATATAGATTTTCTAATATCAAGACCAACCTGATTATCCCATGAAGTAGCAACTAGAAGATTAGCCTTGGGACTGAAGCAGAGGCTTGATACAGAATCAGCAGGAGGTTCTTTAACCTTACGAATACATTACCCAAAATGTTGTTATACAAATTCCATGCATAAGAATAAAAAGAATACCCTCAAATTAGAACAGCAACAAGTAGAATATATGTACGGCAACAAAAACAACAACAAATCCAGTGTATTCCCACATAGTGGGGTCTGGGGAGGGTAAAATGTACGCAGTCCATACCACTACCTCCGGAGAAGTACATAGGCACAATACATAAACATGTTCTTTACCTTGGCCTCAGATCGCATCTATGACCTTCATCTTTGGGTGTGCACAAGTAGGCACTTTAACTTGTACGAGTTGAACAACACATATGTCCTATGTGCCTACATAGCATACTATGCGTATTATGTCACACAGTGGCGGATCTAGAATTCTTCAAAAAACGATCGAACCCGTGACGTGGGCCTTCGCTCAAGAAGTGCAGTCAATGCCACTAAGCTATCTAACATCCTTGTTTTAAGTGGTTCAAATTTAATATATGTACATAAATATAGATTTTCTACCTTATATACAACGTATTTTTTTGCTGAGGGGATTCGGGTGAACCCCTGGCAACCACGTGGGTCCGACCCTGATGTCACATATGACATGTGAGTTTACTTGTTCAACTTTATACAAGTTCTAAGTGTCTTACTTGTGCATCCACACCTAAATTTGGAGGTCATAGATGTGATTTGCGGTAGTTAAGAGCGCATGTTTATGTATTATGCCTCGTACATATCTAGAAACTTTAAAAAAAAAACGCACCTCTAAATAACAATTACAATATGAGATAAAATTGAGAAAAGAATACCTCGATAGACTTATTGGGATTTGTGTTCGCAGTGGCGCTGAATATGGACATTGAAGGTGTTTTATGTTCAGTTACAATGGACAACAAAGCCTATATCATTCACTGGAATTAAGCTTATATTGAACAAAATCAAGCGTATACTTTAAGCCTAGGTTGGACTCAGTGATGGCAACGGGGCTGTGCGGGTGCGGTGCGGGTTTAAGTAGGTGTGGTGCAGGGCGGATTGAGATAGATGTGGGTGCGCTGCGGTTCGGGTCAAAGGTAAAAATATTTTTTTCAAGCGGTGCGGGTTAGGGATTTAAAAATTGAAATTACGGAAAGTCTTTTAAGTAGAAAGCTAAATTGCTCGGATTCTTTAAAAACGTGTCGAATGTTTTAAGAAGATTTTTGAATCTTGTGGCCTTAAATTGAAATTGTGGAAAATGTATCAAAATGTCCTTTAATTTTGTGGTATGTCATGTGGAAAGTTGAAATTAAATTATTGTAAAAAAAAAAAAGGAATCATTTTTTAAAAAACGGACTAAAAATGAAAGTAGGTCATTTTTTTTTAAACGGAGAAAGTATATTTTTGAAGGTTTTGATATGGATGCGACAATATTTTTTGAGAGTTCGATCAACTTAGGTAGAAAGACTCTGCCGTCTCTTACTACCTCTTTCTAAAAAAAATGCAGTGTGGTATAGGTGCGTATGAATGTGTATTGTGGGGCGAGTTTATGCGGACTTAAAGGATATGCGGAGTGAGGTGGGACGGTTATCAAATTTGAGGGTTATGAAAATGCCCGCAACTAACCGCACTGTTCCATTGCCATTCCTAACTGGTTAGTGTTTTTACCACCGACTCTTAAGTCTTACCCTCCCACTTTTGATTCACTTCTAAATTCAAGTTGTTGTTTTTTCCTGGTAAACACGATGTATATTATATATGCTTCAACGTCTAACATAGAAATTGTATGTTGGCAACCCAACTGTACAAGCACCGGCAGTAGTAATGCACAAACACCAACAAAATAATATAATAGTATTAAAATTGTTATAAAGTGAGTAAAACTTAAATGAGGATTCCAAATACTATTAACAAGGATAAATTACACAAAATCACAATTATAAGAGATTTTATTATCCAAAATTTTCTGCCTTTTAAACAATTACTTAAAATTTTGAATTTTGTATTTTACTCTTGATATATATAAATAAAAACTCACCCTACTTTTACACACAAGTAATGCATGGAATCTATTTAGCATTGAAGTTTTTATTTTCAAATATTTCATCCCCTAAAATCTCTCCCAAATTATCATCAATTGATACACCTTTAACATATATTTATTTATAAATATTTGATATATTTAACATATGTTTGACATATGTAAATTATATATTTTTGGTATGATATTGAATTTTTAATGATTAGTGAGTAATTTTACGAAATGTATCATTGTGATACATCTGGAACCAGATTTAACATTTTCCCGATTTCTGCTTAATTTTACTCCCCGTAATAATTAAATCTGTTACTTCCTAAAATAAAAATCTCTTCTGTTTTAAATGTATCACTAATTATATGTATCACGTTATAACATATGTATCACAAATTTAAAAATTCGATATGTGATTTAATTTAACAAATTGTTAAGGTATAGTGTTATAACACTTACAGCCTGTTTGAGATTGCTTATTTCTCAAAATAAGCACTTATTTTGAGGAAACAAATACTTTTTTTTTTAAAAAAGGTGTTTGGTAAACTTGCAAAAGTTCTTTTAAAAATAAGCAGAAGCAGTTTTTCTGCTTTTAGGAAGAAGCAGAAAATTTCTGTTTCTCAAAATAAGCAGAAGTAAAAGCAAAAAATTATTTTTTTATGACAAAAATATCCCTATCACACATAAATATATATATAGATATATATACACACATATATATTATTTTAAAAAATTATATTTTATATTTACGTCGTAATACTTTATGATTTATATATTATTATTTTATTTTCACTCATTTTCTTTAAATAAATTTGAAAATATCATTGATGATGATGACTAATGAATATAAAAATTATTTTATTATTATTAATGATAACAATTGACAGATGAATCACCTTACAAGATTGTATTTTGATATCACATATAAATTTTTTCTCGAATATTTAATTTTAAATAAATAATTCATGAAAAGTGACATATTTGTTAAAATGTAGTGTGTGTGTGTGTATATATATATGAATATGATGACTGCTTATTCGTAGTAAATTTTGACACCGTAAAAATATATTAAAAAAGACTTTAACTATTGTGCTAACGAAGGCATCATCACAGAGATCGAAGAAGCAGACCAGCCTTTTGGTATACCTCCAGAAATACAAGACAGATGTTCTACAAATATGGAGACATTGCGTGATAAAATTAGCGATGAAATTGTTGAGAATTTTTGTGATGTATGAAGGTCTAATTATTTTTGTTGTTAATTTTTTTCATATATAGTGATTTAATTTATGAAATAACTTCTGTATTCATTTTTGTTTGATGTTTTAAGTAATATTTAAATTATTCAAATAATATACCACCATTTAATTTTCTTAATGTATTTATGTATATAAATATTGATTGAAAATTTTAGAGTACGTACTTTTTAATTAAATTACAAAAATTAATTAAAAATATTATAATAGATATTTAAAATATGTTTTCTCTATAATTTGATTTTAGTAATAAAAATATATTGATAAATGTCCTTTTTGGTCATTTGTCTCAAAAAAACACTTCTTGAAAAAAATTATCCAAACACAATTTAATTATCAAAAGCACTTTTCGAATGAATTTACCAAACTCAAACTGTTTTTTTTTTAAAAGCATTTTTCTGAAAAGCCATTTTATAAAAGTGTTTCTCAAATAAAAAGTTTTATAATAGCAATACCAAACGGGCTCTTAAATATATAGGAATTTATGTAAGATACCCTAGTTAGTATTTGCGAAAATAGCCAATTTGAAGCACCATCATTCAGAAAATAGACTCACGTACAAAGTATTTAATATATAGCCACATTATAATCAAAACTTCAAGTGTAGAGAAATTGGGAACTTTCATCAATTGAGCAGTTTCAGCTGAGCGAAAAATCAACTCTTTCCCTTTATGATTACTTGTGTAAGTACAATGAATACAATTATTATATTTATTAAATCCCTTATGCTAATAGTATGGTTTGCTTCACTTGTTGTTGTTGTTGTTTCGGGCTAGCTTATGTGCACCTCTACTAAATGTGGTGTCCGTTCTAGCTTATGACTAATTCCATATAACAAGTATCAAGAAATTCTATCTGCCAAGGTTGGCTCGAATATATAGGAAGAAATCACCTAATATTTCTTGTTTTTATTGGGATTTGAACATGAGACTTCATGTCCAAGGGAAGACTTGAAGTAAGTGGTAAAATTGTTGTCATGTTTTAAGTCTTGGAAACAGCCTCGAGCAGAAATGCAAGGTAAGGCTGCATACAATAGGCCCTTACGGTGGGCCCTTCCCTAGACGGCATAGCACGAGGTTTAGTGCACCCGACTGTCCTTTAGAAGTACAAGTAACAAAGCGGCGCCTTGGAGTAACTGGTAAAATTGTTGTCATGCGATCACGAGGTCACGGGTTCAAGCCCTGGAAATAGCCTCTGACAGAAATGCAAGGTAAGACTGCGTACCATACCCCATTGCTTGTAGTGGAGCCCATCCTCGGACCGTAGGTATAGCGCAAACTTTAGTGCATCGGGCTGCCCTTTAGAAGTATAAGTAACAAAAGGAGTCTTGGAGTAGCTAGTAAAGTTGTTGTCACGTGACAAGGAGGTCACGGGTTCAAGCTTTGAAAATAGACTATGACAAAATGGAAGGTAAGATGGGCAAGTTTGCCAAATACCCATTTTTAAAAACTTTGTTTGCAATTTAGACCCAAGTCTTGAAAAAATTGTCAAATAGCAACTAAATATGATGTCTTCATCTCTTCCTTCTAAGTTATCAAATCCAGCATACAAGTTTTTAATAATACACTTTAGCCCCCTCCTTCATCCACAATTATATTTAAAATATCTTTCCAAAAATAATTTAATAAAACTCCAAAAGCTTAAAATGGAAGCTCCCGTTTCCCTCCAAAATTCTCCGGTTCAGACACGATTCCGGTGATTTTTTTCGACGATCAGCTCAAAATCAGTCCATAAACATCATAATCTTGTCCATTGTTACCCCATTTGTTTGTTATCTTCTCAAACACACTTTCTACCATTGTTAAAAAGCTTTCAAATCACTCACATTACTCAAACCTCTTTCGAAAGTACATTACAGTAGCTCAGGTGACTCCAACTTCATTTCTCTATTCCATAAACCCAACAATCGTTGATTAGAAGCAATTTTTGCAATTTCACTATTTTGTACGGATATTTGCCCAATCATCAACCATTTATATACCCGACATATACCAGTAACATAATCGAGGATTGACTAATGTATAATTCTAGGATGTCTATTGCAGAGTTTGTTCTAGTTTCTAGTGATTTCATGGAATAATGGGAGGAGACTCCCAAACATTGGAAATAGAAATCTTTTACTACGGTGACATTGTCCGTTGCGGTTCGCCGCAACGATTCATACGGCGGCTTGTTTGCAACATAATGGAGAACGAGGATTTAGATTGCGAGTCGAGCCAAGTGGTGATTAGTTATCTACTAAACTCGAGGGAAAAGGTGCATCCTACGATTATAAATAATGACAGACTTGTGTCTTTATACACGATGGATGTTGGTACTGATGATTTTAGGCCTATTTTAAGAATAAATATAGTTGAGAGGCCCTTTGAAGAACCATTGAATTCAACACCACCCCTACCTCGGTGCCCAGTAGTCGACGATGATTTGAATGATTATGAGAACGATGACGATCATCCAATGAATATGGAAAATGATTCTGTAAATATGGAATATGATTCATCGAACTCGTAATCTATTGAAGAAGATTGTGGAATAGGATCACAACCAAGTCATTCCTTCGCCGATGAATATTATTCGTGGGTCACCGAAGCACGAATATTCTTGCTTGACGATTTTTCCTACATGGTCGAGTTATTGAATTTCGATTCTTCTTATTCTATCATGGTTAACAAGATGGATGGATCGTCTGTGTACTACTTTTTATCTTTCGGAGCTTGCATATAGGGATGTGCCCACATGAGAAAGGTAATTATCATTGATGGCACAAATTTATATAGCATGTACGGGGGTATGTTGCTGAGTGTCATTGCACGAGACAACGAAAATCATATTTATCTAATTATCTTTTGTGTTATGGATAAAAAGAACGATGTTTCTTGGATCTTCTTCTTCGAGAAGTTGAAATCTATAGTAGAAGATGATTCAGATCTATGTGCCATCTCCGATAGGCATATTAGCCTTGCCAATACCTTATCCCGTGTTTACAGTCGTGCGCATCATGGACTTTGCATGAGGCACCTCGCTGAAAATCTTCGTGTAAATCAACATTGTGAAGAGCATCTTTATCTATCTTACGCCGCGACAAAGGCTTATTATTTTAATGAGTTTAGCAAGCATTTTGCAAAATTCATCGATAAATGCCCCGAGGCAGCACATATCCTTGAAAATATGCTTGATTTTGAGAAATGGAGTAGAGCACACTTCCCGAGCAATAGGTACGATGTGATGACCACAAACATCACCGAGTCACAAACATCGCCGAGTCGCTCAACTCAGTGATGACGGATGAACGGGAGTACCCCATGTCGTACATATTCAGTTTGATTGCTAAAAAATTTGGTGAAACATTCAGGGAGCGACATGCATTTGTCGGCAGTTCAAATAACAAATTTGTGCCTTGTGCGAAAAAAAATATTAAGAAATAATAAGAGCGCGAGCGATTCCTTGTATGTGACTAATGCGAACGGGAATCTCGACCAATTCACCATGTTCGACAGCGGTGGTATTGCCAAGGTCAATCCCTTGGAGCATACTTGTTTTTGTAGGAAGTATGACTTGGAGAAACTGTCGTGCGCGCATGCGATGACCGACCGCTTTGTGAACAAAGTATGGCGGTTGAGAAGGTTATGGTAATTCCATATACGAGTACTCTTCGCTTATTTATAAAATTGAAACTTACCCCTTGCATACTCTGAAGCTATTAACGTCGTCCCTCTAGAGTCCGAATGAATTGTGCCATAGAAATTGCAAGACACGAAGATTCTTCCACCCCCCTACGATTCTAAACTCAGAAGAAAGAGAGTCAAACGTTTTAAGGGCGTCGCTGAAACATTCAAGTCCAAAAGGAGGAATAAATGTTCAATATGCAAGAAAGTCGAGCACAAAAAAATCACATGTAGCATGGACAACAACAACTGGTAGGTAGGTTTTTTCTCTTCATTTGTAACTCAAGCCACTGTTTTAGGGGACTCCCACATTTCTGTAGAATTTAATGTTCAGTTGTAATTGACTTTATATTTTGTCTACGGTAGACCATATAAAACTATGATATATTTTTTACTCGGTCTATTAAATGATTGTTTAAAGATATATGATTACTCATCAAATATGTTATGTAGGTCTTTTTACCGTCATATCACTCAAATTGATGCATTGAACCGTCATTTTCTATTCTCAATTAATTAAAAGCCATGAACACATCTACTCACATCAAACACAGCTGGTATACGCAAGCTAAACCTTTTCTATTCCTACACGTGTATCCTGGTCGGTGGTTGAGAATATGAAACGCCACCTTCTATGAGTCTATAAATACAGTGATAATTTTTATCTAACCAGTCACTTCTACCTAAACCAAAAAGTGCAAAAACCTCTTTTTCTTTAACAAAAATTATGCCTCCGAGAAGAATACCCCCACGTCCAATTAGAAGAGTTCCCCAGTGGCACTATGATCTTCTTCTCCTCAGGAACGACCTTGATTGCCTCTTCTATGGGCTCGGTCAGGACTGTATTTACTTAGAGCGCGAACTCCATCGCATTGCTCATTTCGTAAGAGCAATTCTGAAAAGACTTGGAATGGAGGCAGCGACTACATCACCCCCCACCATCCCCCTAAATTTAGTTTAAGTTTTTATTTTAGTTTATGTTTAAGTTTTTGCTTGTGTTCATTGTAGAAGAAGCTTTCTTGGGTAGAATTTTTATTAGATGAAAGCTTCTTCTTTTTTGCCTTTTTTATTGGTTTTGATGTTCGTAAATGCATATATGATAATGAACAATATAAATATTTCTATTTGTAAATTATGTTTGCCCTCTTTTTTGTGATTGTTGCTTTGTGTTGGTTATTCTTTTGTATGAATGCTGGAATTTTGCACAACCAATTTTTTAAATTTTTATTGCTTAATCAATAAATACAACTGTGGATTGCCTTGATTAAATTTACGAAGACTAAAAATTATTTGTTAATAAATTCAGATCACATATATAGTCTATCCTAGACAAGCAAATTGATCTACTCTACACCAGCTAATGTTTTAGGCACTATCATCGATCTTAGACACTATCACTTCTCGACCAGACATATAAGTCGATCGCAAACCATATGAATCGATGTATCATCAGTAGCTTGTAGTTTGATAGAAAAATGATTAAATTAAAAAAAGTTTAAACAAGTCACGTAATCACATGATTTGGGAGTAGTGATCGAAGGGGCATGTGGGTGGGTAGTAATTGAACAAACAACATACTTGTGCTTTCAGGGTCCATCGATTTGTGTGGTCTATCGTAAACTTATATGAAAATATAATGCACGTATAGATTGATATCATGATCGACGATAGATCTAGTGGTTCTATGTACATGGTTTTAGACCCTCACTAGCATATTGTTTAAAAGAAAACAAATAAATAAAAAATAAATGTAGTGTGAGATTCTACACATATGAAGGAATTTAAACAAGTCACATGATCTTGTTAGAGCTTACACAAATTGGGGGTGGTGATTGAAGGATTATGTGGATGGGTAGTGGTTGAACAATCAACATCCTCAAAGTAATGTTTGTTAAAGCACAAGTATGTTTGAGGATGTTGATTTTTCAGCCACTAAGCCCATCCACATTTGACCAGATAATCGGTAGGCTCTTCTGAGCCGAGCGTAAACCAACTGCCCCTGGTCATCGAGATACGCCCAGCTGTCGGTCAATTGAATCAGCCCCACAGGTGGTTCGATTTATGCTTATTTTCAACTCTCCGAAGAATTTCATCGATTACTATGCCTTTCTTGTCTCTGCATACCTAGGTATCCACTGTAAGTTTTTCCTCGTTTGAACCTCGCCCTTCACTTTTAAGGCTATGCCATCCTAAGATGTTGTACAATTACTTTTAAGGCTATGTCATCCTTCACTTTTACGTCGCATACATTAATCCACTACTATACGGGTAGCATTTAATGTTGTGGTTTGAGCAACAAACAGTGTTCCTCTTCGCGTACCTTTGAATCCACAAGTACCAGCGGAGGACTTGGAAACTACTCGATCCGCACATCTGTAACAGTGACAATGATATTATTGAAACTTGCTTAAACATGAATAACTCCTTATATATTTAGTATATATTTAAATTAAGATAAAAAAATTCAAAAAAAATATTATTTTCTTAAACTCCGTGATAAGTCAAAACACTTCGATCAATTTTGAAATGAAAGAAGGAGTAAAAAGAGATTGGATGCTAATTTGATAAGAGGAATATAAGATTGCAAAGGAAAAGAATTTATTCTTTATGTGAAAGTGACGGTTCTCTGTCCATTTTATAGTAAAAGTTTCACTAGTTCATTTGTTTGGTTATCTCAATTTTTATTTTGTTGGTGAAAGTTAATAGTATTTTAGCAAATCTTACACTTTTATCTATTAATTATTTACTTTTTTTAGTCTAAACTATGTATTAAATCTTAAATGAAACTTTAATTCCTTTCAATACATTTTTACGAGAATTTTTCTATAATTCTCTCTTTTTGTTGGTATTCTTAAATATAGTTATGGTTGAATAATTGTTCTGCATGTTTTATGTAAACTTGAACGTATTTACATATTCATATAAGCTAGGGTAATTTTATCTAGATCGAAATCTAATAAAATATAATTAATACTTGCATTATTATAAAAGAATGCTTCGAGGAATATAGTTTTGATTGGAGTAACTGGTAAAGTTGTTGTCATGTAACCAGGAGGTCGCTGGTTCAAGCCTTGGAAACAGCCTCTGATAGAAATGTAAGGTAAGGTTGCGTACAATACACTCTTGTGGTAGATGGATAGATGGATGGATGGATGCATGGGTGGATGGGTAGGTGGGTAGGTGGGTAGATAGATAGATAGATATGTAGATAGATATGTATATGACATAATACATAAGCATACCCTTTAACTTGACCTCAAATCTCATCTATGACCTCCAACTTTAGTGTGCACAAATAGACACTTAAACCTGTATAAAGTTTAACAATTAGACACACATATCTTATGTGGCATAATACACGTAGGATGGCATAATACATTAAAATAAAAGATGGCATAATACACGTTTCTTGTTCGTGGTGTTTCGGTGATGTCTATGATTTCGAATAGATAGTTTATAGTGTTATCCTGTGGTTATCTTTTTTCTTTTTTTCTTTTTTGTATTAGCTAGTAGTGCGTTATCTCTTTTTGTTGTGTGCTTTTGTGTCTTGTGTTTGTTATTCTGTTATCTATCCTGAACTGAGGGTCTATCGAAAACAACATCTCTACTTCATATTAGGTAGTGATATGATCTGCGTACACACTATCCTCTCCAGAACCCACTATGTGAGATGAGGTAGTGATATGATCTGTGTACACACTATCCTCTCCAGAACCCACTATGTGAGATGAGGTAGTGATATGATCTGCGTACACACTATCCTCTCCAGAACCCACTATGTGAGATTACACTGGGTATGTTGTTGTCGTTGCTGGTTCCACCGACATGACCGAGTAAAACAGAAAGAAGAACCAGCAAATCGAAGGAAGTGAAAAACTCAAAATTAAGCAAAGCATATGTACAATATTTGACAAGTAAGTAATCAACAAAAGAACAAAATAAGATCTTTGTAAAAAATTTCATGCATAAAAGGATGGGGGTATTACACATAAATCAATAACAACAACATAGTACTCTTTTAGAATCATATAGTAATATAATTATATGAAGGTCTCTACCAAGTGAACCACTTCATAACATGAATTGGTGCCTTTATCAACTCCCATGCAACTTCCTTTATCAACTCCCATGCATATTGAACAAATGCAATTGCACACAGACATGGGCATATGCAACTCAATGTCAACCTGTAAATAATTCCAAAATTTCAAATCCAATTTACAATTTTATTTCAAATTCAAAAAAACAACTTATAACATGTGTTACTTTTGAAGTTGTGTTTAAGTATACTCCATAGTAAAATCCAAATAAAGTCGAAAAAAATTGCTAAAATAACATAAACATACTCCTTTAACTTACCATATTTACACAAATCTCCACCCTTACAAAGTAATTACAAAAATGTAAGCTAACTATGTATCTGCGTTGGATGTATCGAGAAACTAATTATGTATCTCGACAGACCCAGAATCAAAAAATATGTATCGAAAGCAAATTATGTATCTTTATAAAGGAAAAAATGTATCTCCGTTGGAGCTAATTATGTATCTCGATAGGCCCAAAATCAAAATTTCAATAATCAGACAAAATGACAAAATTTTCTTTAATTAAGCTCCAAACTATCTGCATTTATGTTGTTCGCCCAAAATAAACTTCTATAAATGTTTTTAGTAATAGGAAATTGTTTTCCAAAAGCTTTTATAAAAAAAAAAATTAGTCATTTTCCCGGAAAACACTTTTGAAACTTGGTTAGACACAAATTTCTATTAGCATTTTTTTTAAAAAAATAAAAATAATTAGTCAATCACAAATGCTACTCTTCAAAAATAAACCGATTTTGAAAGCTTAACCACAGTAACGATTATAATTTAACTTCAAAAATTACTCCAATTAACTCTCGATAGCCGAAAAATATTTTTCAAATTAATTAATCAACCGCAAATGCTAGTACTCTTAAAAAATAAACAAATTTTGAAAGCTTAGCCACAATAACGACTATAATTTAACTTTAAAAATTACTCTAGTCAACTCTCGATAATCGAAAAATATCACATAAATTGAACAGAAGAAAGAAGAAATAGAACGAACACGAGGATCAAGACGATAAGGCCAACGAGAGAGACGAGAAGAGCAAGCAAAGCAAAAGGAAGACCAGTAATAAAGCCCAACGATGACTTTATGCTATATCTATCATCTTCACGAGGCATTATTAATAATTAATAGAATTTGTCTATGTAGTTTCTATAATGTACAAAAGTAAACATTGTATAATAGTAATAGAGCTTGAGAGTTTATTGATATTTTATGTAAAAAGAGTGTGGATGCCATTTTGATATAAGTGGGAATATAAGATTGTAGAGGAATAAGAATATTGGACACGTTTATTTGCTTTATTCTTTACTTGAAAGTTACAAAACGAGAGTCTTGGAGTAATCAGTGAAGTTATTTTCATGTAATCAGGAGGTCACAGATTAAAGTCATGAAAATAGCTCCTTCTAGCCCTTTTTGGACTTGCATAATGGAAGTTTTAATGCGACGGACTGCCCTGTAAAGGAATAAGAATGTTGGACACGTTTGTTTGATTTACTCTTTACTTGAAAGTGACAAACGAGAGCCTTGGAGTAATCAGTGAAGTTGTCTTCAAATAATCAGGAGGTCACGGGTTCAGGCCGTGGAAATAGCTCCTTCTAGCCCTTTCCGGACTTGCATAATGAAAGCTTTAATGCGACGAACTACCCTGTAAAGGAATAAGAATATTGGACACGTTTGTTTGATTTATTCTTTACTTGAAAGTGACAAACGAGAGCCTTGGAGTAATCAGTGAAGTTGTCTTCAAGTAATCAGGAGGTCACGGGTTCAGGCCGTGGAAATAGCTCCTTCTAGCCCTTTCTGGACTTGCATAATGAAAGCTTTAATGCGACGAACTACCCTGTAAAAGAATAAGAATATTGGACACGTTTGTTTGATTTACTCTTTACTTGAAAGTGACAAACGAGAGCCTTGGAGTAACCAGTAAAGTTGTCTCGATGTAATTAGGATGTCATGGGTTCAAGCCATGGAAATAACTCCTTCTAGCCCTTTCTGGACTTGCATAATGAAAGTTTTAATGCGACGAACTACCCTGTAAAGGAATAAGAATATTGGACACGTTTGTTTGATTTGCTCTTTACTTGAAAGTGACAAACGAGAGCCTTGGAGTAACCAGTAAAGTTGTCTCGATGTAATTAGGATGCCATGGGTTCAAGCCATGGAAATAGCTCGTTTTAGCCCTTTCTGGACTTGCATATGAAAGCTTTAATGCGACGAACTACCCTGTAAAGGAATAAGAATATTGGACACATTTGTTTGATTTACTCTTTACTTGAAAGTGACAAACGAGAGTCTTGGAGTAACCAGTAAAGTTGTCTCCGTGTAATTAGGATGTCACGGATTCAAGTCATGAAAATAGCTCTTTTTAGCCCTTTCCGGACTTGCATATGAAAGCTTTAATGCGACGAACTACCCTATAAAGGAATAAAAATATTGGACACGTTTGTTTGATTTACTCTTTACTTGAAAGTGACAAACGAGAGCCTTGGAGTAACCAGTAAAGTTGTCTCCATCTAATTAGGATGTCACGGGTTCAAGCCATGAAAATAGCTCCTTCTAGCCCTTTTTGGACTTGCATAATGGAAGCTTTAATGCGACGGACTGCCCTGTAAAGGAATAAGAATATTGGACACGTTTGTTTGCTTTACTCTTTACTTGAAAGTTACAAAACGGGAGTCTTGGAGTAATCAGTGAAGTTGTCTCCGTGTAATCAGGAGGTCACGGATTCAGGCCATGAAAATAGCTCCTTCTAGCCCTTGCCGGACTTGCATAATGAAAGCTTTAATGCGACGAACTACCCTATAAAGGAATAAGAATATTGGACACGTTTGTTTGATTTACTTTTTACTTGAAAGTGACAAACGGGAGCCTTGGAGTAATCAGTAAAGTTGTCTTCATGTAATCAAGATGTTACAGGTTCAGGCCATGGAAATAGCTCCTTCTAGCCCTTCTCGGAGTTGCATAATGGAAGCTTTAATGCATCGGACTGCCTTTTTTTCTTTTTACTTGAAAATAACTAGGCGTTTTAACTATTCGTTGTTCTTTTTTTCCTATCCGAACGATCATCATCATTTAGGTGGAAAAAGAAAGCTACTGATAATTCAGATTTGTTTAATACATAGATGATTACAATTTAGATAGAAAAGGAGAAAATGTCTCTTTTTAGGCTACTATTAATATTTTAACCATTAATATAAAATCTTTGAATTACCTGCACTTAATTTCACTAAAATGTAGATGATTTTGCAAAAAAATTTATTAGAAAAACTAAAATATAAAGAAGTAAAGAAATTCAACATGTATATCTTTTGTTACCTATCTGTATAGTGTAAGTAAGTAATAGACATTCGTTTTGACAATAAACCGCCTAATTAAAGATAGAATAAACTTCAAAATAAAAATTATTTTTACATACAAATATATATTTTTTTCTTTTTTAGGAAAAAGATGTCACGTATTATTAGACATAAAGAGTAAGATGAAATGCCTTGCCATAAAGTGAGTTCTGAACCCCACATTTCATCCGAAAGAATAAAATAAGCTTTAAGTGGTTATTCCATTTGAATAAATATTTAGTAAAAGTTTAATTTATATATACTGAAAAGCATAAATAGCTACTATATGGGGATAGGTAGGAGACAAGTTTCCAATCTACTTTCTCCGTTTCATTTTACTTAACCTTTTTTTTCTTTTAAATAAATTTGTTTCAAATTAGTTGTCCATTTTTTTGCAAATCAAGAGTATTTTATTACTCCCTCCGTTTGATTTTAATTGTCATGTTTAGAGTAATATATCTTTAAAATGATTTGGAGAATACACAATTAATGCTAAGTGTAAAATAGAAAAAATTCTTCATCTTAATATATCAAAAGTGACAAATAAAAATGAAAATCCAATTAGAAAAATAGTGACAAGCAAAATGAAACGGAGATACTTCTTTCCCACATTGTAGTGTATGAACAATTTATCACGACTCATTTGGGGAAGGTGGTGCGCTCGCAGTCTATACCCCCTGTCTTGAGAAGATACAGAGGTTATTTTCAGTAGACCCTCCGACTCAAGTGCACGGCGACCGGCTAAAGATTAACTGTAGTGTAGTTAAATAACATAATAGCATAACTTGAAGCCTAAGATCATCAACAACAACAACATATCCAATATATTCCCACAAGGTCTGGAGAGGGTAAAGTGTACGCAATCCATACCCCTACCTTAGATGAAGTGGATAGGTTGTTTCCGATAGACCCCCGGCTCTGGACAGACATCAGTATAACAAACAAAAATATAAAAACACACAATCGAACGATACAAGAAACAAGACACCCATAGATTAATATTATAAACTATCGCACCAGCACACTAGAAGCTTTAGTTATATCAAGAGGATTCAAATAGTTATATATACATACAAGAGAGTTTTGGTTTTACCTTATTTATACTCGAAGGGAATACAACTGAACTTTGTTCCTGTAGCTCCGCCTCTGCTGAAGAGATCAATATTATCGATCCAATCTGATTCCAATCCGTAAACCATCCAAGCTTAGCTGGAAAATCAAGATTGCAAGGTCAATGGTCTAGGCTCTGTTTGATAGTCGGCACGTTCAAGGTTAGAGTGATGACAGCAAATCATGCTCATTTCACGGGATCAAAGAGGTAACAAGTCCTTTGCTCGCTGGAATTTTAGCAGGAATGCTTGCTGCTTGCTGCTGTTGGTATTTTTTGTCCTTCAAGAAATCAAATCAGTTCCTCGATGTAGGAATCATCGGTGTGGACTATCTAGACTTGAGTTCTCCTTTTCCATAGCAATTATGCATTCCAATCGATCATAAACCTGCATCGTTTTCCATATCCTCACACTTCTCAATGTAATAGAGAATATAAAGATGTCTAAGAAACTTGGAGCTTTTCTAAATTTCACGCTTTGAGGTCCAAGGACGGAATACCTGAGATAGCTTCTTTTGCTTATCTTCTACGCTTGAAGAAGGATCATACCTGGGTACCAAAAACACAATGTTCTCAGTTTTATCGGAGAATAGATGTGATTAATATAATTGTCGACTTACCATTCTCGTGGAAGACCAGCTTCATGTCTAGCCAAATGGTTGAATGGTCCTTTTAATTCAACGTTATATTCCTCTAGTAAATCTGTAAAAGAAATTGGCAAATTCACTATAGAGGCCAGAGAGTGCCTGCACCTAAACGAAATGAATACAATTAAATGGACCTCTGAAAGTTGTGCAGGGGGTGCGTCCCAATTTCTCACAAACCGAAATGAACCAGTAGACGCCCACAGCCACGTGTGCAACTTCTTCATCAGCAATTCTAGACACAATATTGGAAGTCCTATGGTCCCCAAAGCCAATTAGCTTTTGCACCAGTCGAGGCCCGGCATCAAGACCTCTTGCTTCCTATACAATAAGACAACTCTGAATGCAGACAACATAATCAAAATGAGGAATTGCCAACATAGCAAGAAACGAACACATCCAGAAACCACAATTCACATCCCAAAACCCCCAAACTAAAAGACAGAGGTGAAGCCAGGATTTGAGGTTTGTGGTTTCAGATTTTTCATTCCGTCTTTTTTCAGAAAAGAAAAGAAAAATCTATATAAAAGGAGAAAAGAAAAATATGCCAGTGGGTGTCGATTCAGTTTTTCTTACAAAAATTAGAAAAAATCAGCATCAAAAAGGTGAAAAGACAATTCACGTTGCGCCCTCCAGTGGGTTTCAAACACACAAACACTGGGACTCGGGGCTCTGCAGGTACCGCCAGGCCACACGGTTTTGTTTTTATGTGGGTTTCGCATGCACTATTTATATACTAATATCTTTCTGATATTCTTAGTACAAATATAGGGTCTATGCAAAAGCTACTAGGTTCGTCCGAACCCCCTTATAACAATATAGTTCTCCCCTGCTAAAAGAGAATCACATCACGAACCTCATATTTGGTAAAAGGAGTTCATGTGCATTTTTAAACAGATTTCAGCACATTTATTAATACACAAGACAAAGGGAATTTCCAATAATATCAATGTTTCTTGTGATAATGAGAATTATGGAGTAAATCTGAGAAATGAGCTTTGGCCACTTTACTAGTTACTCCAAGGCTCCCCTTCGGGAAAGGGTATGTAATGAATCGTATTTGAGTGCAACTTCTATATTTGCATTTCAAATCCTGTAGTGCTTTCACTGTTGGTATAAGATGCACCATATCTTAGCCATGGAAAATCTAAATACATATCACTACCAAAAAATTTAGGTTTTACCTATGGGATTTACAGACGGCTGCCATTGGTACAAGGCTCTTCAAGCTTCTCATTGGCATGGTGGTGGAACGCCCTATACCTTTGCAATGGAAACGGTGAAAGTTCTCGGAGCAAAGGTCGTACACCCTTTCCTTATACACGCCAACTACGTCCAGCCAACAGGACAGAGTTTCTTCCTCTGATTGCATGAATGGATTGCCTTGATCATCAGTCGGTCGGCTTCTTATGAGAAACAGTATAACATAAATTCTAAAAGTTCTGAACTTACACAGGTCTTCTGCTCATGCCTCAACCCAAACTTCTTTTCCGCCGTTGATTTCTTCCATACCTCATCATGAGTGGTTGGTACCAAGAGATGCTTCCTGCAAATAAAATAAACATAGTGCATGTATTTTAAGTCATTATTCATACTTACTGTCATCTAAATGTATTTCCTCTTAGCAGTCTCATGTACACCGAACCACAAGTGTGCAACGAGCCACCTTTCTTAGACTTTCGAGTTGCCTTTGTTTGGGCCCTCTTCTTTTGATACTCCAATAACCCAGTATAGATTAAGTTGTTTCCAATAATATGCCCCAAACCAATCAGGCTCTGCCTCTTCTCGAGCTTTTAGTAAACAGGTTTGACAATGAGACGATGTATTCTTCTTAAAATTGTTTCTAATAACATGAACCTCAGAATTTTAAGAAGGCGGCGCCTTCTCTATTGTCAAACATGTTTACTAAAGCTTGAAAAGAGAGAAAGCCTAACTAGCCTGGGGCAGATTACTGGAAACAACTAAATCTATACTGTGTTGCATCAGAGTTTCAAATGTAGAGCGTCCACACAAAGGCAGCTCGAAAGTCTAAGAAGGGTGGCTCATTGAACATTTGTGGTTGGGTGTCCATGGGACTGTTAAGAGGAAATTGGAATCATTTAAACCTTTAGATGGTAGTAAATATGAATACTGACTTAAAATACATGCACTATGTTTATTTAATTTGCAGGAAGCATCTCTTGGCAGACTAGTCACTTCTGATGAGATATGGAAGAAGACCCATATGAAAATCAGAGGCGGAAAAGAAGTTTGGGTCGAGGCACGAAAACTTAGAATTTATTTTATACCATTTATTTTTTAATACTAAATTTTACTTTTAATGTAGAACAGATACGATCGAGCGAAGGAGGAGCTCATAAGAAGTCAACCGACGGATGATCAAGGCAATCCAATCATGCCATCAGAGAAAGAAACTCTTTTCTATTGGTTGGACGTAGTTGGCAGCTTGTATAAGGGAAGGCCATACAACCTTTGCCCCGAGAAGAACTTTCACCGTAGCCAGTGGGGATTGCAAGATATACGGGTTCCGCCACCATGCCAAATGAGCAGCTTGAGGAGATGCAGATTCAATGGGAACTTCAGGAACTTGCTAGGCAGTATAAGGAGAAACGAAAAAGGACGGAGGAGGAGCGATGTAGGACGACACTTGAATTAGACGTCAAAGAACTCGAGGCTCAAATAAATACCTTAATCAAGTTGCCTTGTTCTCCAACCCCATGATGATGGTGGAGAGGAGAAAGATGGAGAAGATGGAATGGAGTATTAGGTGTAAGTTGTTATTCTAGTTTTGAATTCTTTTATTTTGGAGTGTTGTGAAGTCTAATGAGTTCTTTTGATACTTGTTTGCATAGTGTTTAAGTTGGATGAATTCGTACGATGTTTGGTTGCTTAATCTTAATGTTTGAAATTTTTATTATTGTTTTGCTAGTTGTTATTAGTTGTGTTGATTTTTTATTGAAACCTTCCGTTTGTCAGGTGGGGGCGATAAAAAGCAAGCACTATCCATAAAAACAATACCAGAATTATCGAGGGATTTAGCTAAGGATATCAGTTGTAAATCAAATTATTTTTTTTTATTTAACTTACCGAGGAATATCCTGCAGTATATTCAAATTTATAGTTTTTATCATCACGTATCAAGGGGCATCCCTCGGTAAATAATCCTATTGGGACTGAGGAAATATAAAAGAGGAAAGTATTGAAGCTCGACAAGTATTTCAATCTGAATGCTTCAAGATTCCATCTAAAGAAAACATAATTACAACTCAGGATAACTCGTAGACAGCCCTAATGTGACCACAAGTCCACAAGGTATCACGAGCCTACTGAAATTTGAATAAATCTATTAAGATTTCTAACCATGTTAACTGCCTAATTCCCAATAGGATATGGTTACAAATGGTCTCTGAAAATATAACGACACTTCATCAATTCTTCTGTACTTCTCATCATCTTTCCTCCACAAATTACTCTACTTAAATAGTACATCTTGAAGCTTTCTTAAACTATGCAGAAATCATCCTCATCTAACTGCGAATACTTAATTGTCAATAGACAGTACTTACCATTTCTACAGTTGATTCTTATTTTCTAGTATCTCATGCTAAGTCTTGACGCGCTTAGTGTTAGACCTTTTCTAAGAAAATGAAGTACAAATGCCACACAACTATAAAATAGATCTCGAGCAATCAAAGATTAATAAGCAGAATAATTTGGACTGAACCATCCTCGATACATACTATGCAAAAGTTAAAGCAATTAATTTGTCATTCTTAGCTTTGTGAAAATAGAGGAGGACCTGGACAAGTGGGATTGACGCCAGACGTGCAGCAACATTATCTGAAGATTTCTCACACTCCCTCCAAAGCAAATTATGAGCAGGCATGTCACCATACCTATTTAATAAAGAAAATGATATGAGCATCCACCTTATGAATTACAAAACGTTTCATGCCAATTTGAAATGTACATGCATAATTCACCTGACTCCAAGTTCAGACAACCTTTGGGAACACCAAGCGAAATGGCGACTCTCGTCATCAGCCACATGGGCAAAATCAGCAAAGAACCCATCACCCAGAAGGTCACTGTACGGTGAGAAACGGACAACAGTATCCCATGCTAAGTCAATAGCATTTAACTCCACATGAGCAAGATTATGAAGCATATATGCATTGAGAGATAAACCCGAGTGCTTAGGAGATGGAATTTCCTTGGATGGAACCTGTACTCAAGAATCAGAAACACGTAAGCTAAAGATACAAAATTATTAGCATAAGAATCATAAGAAATTAAATATACCAACATCTTAGGTTTTGATTGAACCCCATTCAATGGTAAGATCCATAGAGATGTATTGCAGGCAAGTGTACATAAGCATAGTGATATCATCAAGGACTGGAAGCAAGGAAAAACAATTTTGGAATATCATTTCCTTTAGAGAAAATGGTCTATTACCCCCCAACCTTTAGTCGAAATCTCAACTACACACTCAACCTTTAAAGGTGACCTATTACCCCCTAAACTTATTTTTACCGAATTTATTACCCCCCAGTTGCTGACCTGTCACTGGACGTGACTACACTCGCCCATGGGCGAGTCAGTTGACCCTATTTCACTTTAAATTCTTTATTTTCTGATTGACACGTCATTATTTTTAATAATATAATAAATATTTTAATTATTACTTTTTCTTAATGAATTCTAATTGCCACGTCATGTCTTCTTCTTCTCTTTTTCAAAACAAAAATTCAAGAACTCATTAATGGAGTTCCTCATCTTCCTCATTAATGGATTTCTCCGAAACCAAGAAATTGTTTTTGCTCCGAAACCGAAACCAAGAAACACTTGAACTAAGGAAACAATAAGATTTCTCCGATTAATGAATTCTTGAATGAAGAAGTTGGGGAACTCCGATTCAAAAAACTTGAAAAAATTCAAGAACTTCGATTTCCTCTCTTTTTGCTCAAGATTGCCATTAATGGCGAGCTCAAAGCTTCGAATTTCCACAATGCCATATATAATTTCCAACATAACCCACGTATAATTTTCAACCCATTTTTTCGATTTTCTCTATTTTTGCTCAAGATCCACCATTAATGGCGAGCTCAAAGCTTTGAATTTCCACAATGAGGAAGAATTCGCCATTAATGGTGATCTTGAGCAAAAAGAGATGAAGTTGAGTTGAAGAACTTCATTAAAACGCCATTCAAGAACTTCATTAACCCGTCATTCAAGAACTTCATTAATCCGCCATTTTTTTTCCCAAGAATTCTATATTTGACCCAAGAAGATGAAATTGGTTGAAGAAGAAAACGGAGCAAAATGGAAAATGGGGAAGAAAAAAAGAGATAATAAAGTTACATAATTAATTTTTTTAGAGAAAAAAAAAGAAAAAATGACGCGGCAGCGCGTGCATCACACCACATTCCAAATGACTGGTTGTCAGTTTTCGGGGATAATAATTCCACTTTAAAATAGTTCAGGGGGATAATAATTCTACTTTAAAATAGTTCAGGTGATACAAGACAAACAAGAGGAACACGAAACAACCACAAAACAGTCCAATACACCCTCCAAAACAGTCCACAAATCGTGGACCAAATGAAGACCTCACTCGGATTCGACAAATACAACAAGAATACAAGAAACAAAGGTGTATTTGACACCCAAAACAGCCACAAATCATGAAGAATAAGATGATAACAAGAACACAAATTTTCAGATTCAACAAGGCACAAAAACAGTTCACTACAAACAATAACAAGATTACAAGAATAAAAGGATAGATAGTGAGATATAGATTTGTTACAAGACTTAGGAACAAAGTGTGATTCAAACACTAAACCTCTAATTAATGTAACAACAACACCACACTCTTACGGTGACCGCCAAGAGAATCACTCACCTCAAGATCCACCGTTTCCAAGCAAAGAACAATATTCACTTTTCCAAGCCCTATACTAAGGATGACTTTTCCAAGCCCTAACTAAGAACTATACTAAGGTGTTGCACTCTCCAAAGAGAGAATAAGTCTTTCAAATGTTCATCATTCATTAACTAAAGAGAAATGACCTAAAATAGACTATATATAGTATATTACAAAAGAAAGATAAAATGACTCCAATGCCCTTAATGAGGTGGGTGGCAATGGAGTGTCATTTAGACAAGGCTAAAAGACCAAAATCACCTTGAGGCTGAGTGACCAAAATGACCTTAATAAAAGTGGCCAAAACCGTGAACCATCAAATGTGGTCCAAACCCGTGAGTCCTCTAGTTTTCAAGGCTCCAAGCAATCTTCCACACACGGGTTTGTTTGATGGAATGCTCAAAATAACCCTTACAAGTATGATCCCGTGCCCTCCATGGGACCAAAGCTTGATTCTTCACGTAGTGACTTTGAATGATGCCATCGAAAGCTAAGGCGGCCATTTCACTTGTATCATCCTCCTCTTCTTGAAAAGGATTCGACCTCGAATCCGTACCTTGCAAAACAAGAGAAAGGACAAACAAGCACAACATCCTCATGGCATGAGGGTTAGGGTTAACACAATAATAAACATCATCACACCAAGGGGGTACATACTTGAAGTATAACCAAGAATCCTTTGAAGTGAGTATTAAAAACTCAATGAAAGATGTACAAAGGATTTGGTTATGGGATACACCAAGAGTGATACTTTGCTTGTCATGTAGACCAAGCAACAAATTGGGTGCACCAACATCACCATTTCTACATTTGGCACCGGGGTCAAATGGGAAAAGTGGCCATAGACACGGGTCTAGACAACACTCCCCTTTCCCGTGGTCTACTCCCAAACTAAACGACATACTCTCTATAATAGCATACATATCATCCAAAGAAAATAGAGAGTGGAGAAAGGTATCACTCAAATCCACTTCTACCAAGGTGCCCTCATGTGTGTACTCCCTACTAGTTTCCCAATAATAACCATGAGTACTCTCAACAATAAAGTCACACAAAGTAAAAGAAGAAGTAGCTTCCGCAACTACACATTCCTTACCCCTAAAAGTACTCTCATCTTCCAAGAAGAGATTTCCATCTTTAGGAGAATGTTGTCACACCAAAGTGGGTTAGCATATAGGCTATAGCTTCCAAGGCAAGCTATACCATCATTTTCACCACTAGCTTTATTAGAAGTGTTTAAATCATCTTCAAACAAGACATTGCACCTAAAGAGAGTGTGATCTACCTCACAGACAGATTTGGAATAAGCAAGTTCCTCACACTCTAAATGATCAATATCAAGTTTCAAGGATGTTCCAAACACAAGATTACCCCAAGAAGAGATCTCGGGTTCACTCCCACTTTGTAGACCAACATTTTCAAATACTTCACTCACTTGAGTTCTATTAAGCACATCACACACATACTCAAGTGGGGGACAATTTTCACAAACAAGTTGATCAACACCAATTACACAAGACGATGTACTTCCGTTCAACATATAGGCTTCAACACTAGGTGGACATAAATTGATCTTACAAGAAGAGTCAATTTCGTCATCAATAGGATCAACTAGTGTATCCAAACTCACCATATGTACATCATCAACAAGAGGCAAGGAATCATTAGACTCATAAATAAGTAAGCTACTACTCACACTCAATGGCTTACTAGCCACACAATTGTCATTCACATGCACTAAAGTGTAAGAGTTAGCTATTTTACCTTTAAGATCTTGAGTAGACTCTTCCTTGCCGTGAGGTGAAGGTCCTCCACAAGCTTGGGCAGCAACTTCCTTTTGGCATTGTTCGCCTTCGCTTGCCATGTTGGTACCTACACAAATGTCCTTAGAAATGGAAGGACAACCAATGTTAGCACGGTTTGGTGGCAATCCCCTCACTTCGCTCCACATATCCTCTCCTTTTTCCACTCTTGGATTACCACCTTGCACTTCCTTACTCCTCTCAATCTTTTGTCTCTCATCATAAATCGGATTGGAGTAGGTAAGCATTTCTCTTTGCGGTTTGGGTAGCAAGTACGTTATGAGGCGATTTCCCTATTGGTCTCTTACAACATTAGGCCAATTTTGCACGTTAGGAACTTGATGTCGTGCAAACCAATCGACACCCAAGCTCATATGACCGTAGGTTAAGGAAAAAACATCACACCACGCCTCCTCATGGTAATCAAATTGGGAGAAGACAACTTTTACCCTCTCGGTAACCTTGAACTCGCCCAAGTAGTATGGAACAAGTAAAGGCTCTCTAAATAACCCCAAGTAGTCAACCATGGACGGAAGAATGTAGTTTCCATAGTACCTATCATTCAACACCATAAGGCAGCCCGGTATCCCACAAATAGTCACCTTTCCGGAGTGTACACTCCTCCTTGGATCAACATTGTAAGGCACACGAGTACCCGTCGGTTTTGGAGATGCTTGCCCTCTTCTTCTCATGGGACAACCTCTACTATAGCTAGTATAACCAATCACACCATGTCGACCTTGATAAGAAGTACTACAAGGTGAAGAATATGATCTTTCACACTCCACACGCGTACTCTCATCATAGCTCTCATAAGCTTTGCTAATGAAAGGGTTATTATACCTAACACCAAATGTAGGTTCAGAGTGGGAAGTATTAAGACTCCTCACATGCCCCAACTTCATCATAAGAACCATCACGAGGACCTACATCATCTCCAAATTCACCATAAGCACTAGGCACATCATTCCCCTCATTTTCTCCCCTAAACCCGAGACCCTCAAATCTGCCCAAGTTTTGATCATGGCTATTTTCATAGCCCCCACAATCTCCCTCAACTTCGTAGCCATAAAACCCCTCACTACAATCATAGTCTCCCATGTTGTAGTCGCAATAATCCCCGGCTATCGAAGACATGTTCCCTTTATATCACCTTTGTACCTACAGAATGAACAAACAAGATTAGTAGTAAAGCTTTTCACTAACACTCGTATACACTCACCTTTGTGATTCTCACAATTGGAGCGGCGAATATTGAAAGTTGCTTATACTCCGGTAGTCAATAGAATGTCAATTCTACTTGGCGGTCAGAATAGATTCTTGTTTGATCGACTCAAGACACCAAAAAATAAAATTTACTTACGAACTTGAAACAAAGAAGTTACTACGAGTTAAAAACGATAAAAAGCACACAAATAACGAAGACACGAAAGGAACGGATTCAACAATTAATCTACAACTAAGTAGGTGATTACTAGTTGTTAATTAATTCTAGAATCAAGACAGGAAACTAAGGAAATAATAAAGTGAAACTAATAATCTAAAATTTGAGCCAAAATTCGATGAGTGAACAGTAACTTGATGACGTGGCAGCCACGTATTGGTTGCGGTTTCTACAATTTTTATTTTCCAAAGCCCAAGTCTTGACCAATTTTAATTTGGATGGGTGGAATTTGTTTTAAGGAGGGAAGAATAAGTCTTGAGCCTTTTTTTTTTTTCAAGTTTCGAATTTCAAGACTTGACTTTTGTAGTACTTTTCCTTAAAACATGGACCCTTGTTTTTTTTTTTGGAAAAGTGATTGAGATGTGATTGACTTGTTGGTGAGTGATGGTAAGTCTTTCAAGACTAACAAAGTTCTCACACTTTTTCCTTCACCTTTTTGGATCTAACTTTCACCTTATTTTAACAAGGTATGGAGGTTTGGAAGAACATCAAGAACACTTCAACAATCACCAAGAAAATCAACAACAATCTCCCAAGAACAACAACAATTCCGCAACAAAAAGGTCAACTACAAACTTCCAACAAACGGCCAAGTCCTTTAGTGTGGTGTTTTAGTCTTAACAAGGGGTGAAGATTGGGATGAACAACAAGAACACAACAACTTTTCAAGAACAATAACAACACCAAAAACGTCCAGCCCAAGTCCACAAGAAAGGTCACCACACGGCCAAGAACAACAACATCAATACACAGCCATTAACTTGTTCACAACAACCATCTCAACAATTCAAGCTCAACTTTAGATCTAGAGTCAAGAGTGTTAGAGAAGAAGAAAGCTAACACTAGAAACAACAAATCAAACAAAAGAACACCTAGATCTAGACTCAACTTTTCAGCCAAGGACACAACTTTTTTTTTTTTTTTGTATTTTTCAACTACCAAGCCCAAGATTGATCTTGTAGGAACAAGATCAAGCCATGCTTTGATACCAAATGATACAAGACAAACAAGAGGAACACGAAACAGTCCAATACACCCTCCAAAACAGTCCACAAATCACAACAAATCATGGACCAAATGGAGACTTCACTCGGATTCGACAAATACAACAAGAATACAAGAAACAAAGGTGTATTTGACACCCAAAACAGCCACAAATCGCGAAGAATAAGATGATAACAAGAACACAAATTTTCGGATTCAACAAGGCACAAAAACAGTTCACTACAAACAATAACAAGATTACAAGAATAAAAGGATAGATAGTGAGTGAGATATAGATTTGTTACAAGACTTAGGAACAAAGTGTGATTCAAACACTAAACTCCTAATTAATGTAACAACAACACCACACTCTTACGGTGACCGCCAAGGGAATCACTTACCTCAAGATCCACCGTTTCCAAGCAAAGAACAATATTCGCTTTTCCAAGCCCTATACTAAGGATGACTTTTCCAAGCCCTAACTAAGAACTATACTAAGGCGTTGCACTCTCCAAAGAGAGAATAAGTCTTCCAAATGTTCATCATTCATTAACTAAAGAGAAATGACCTAAAATAGACTATATATAGTATATTACAAAAGAAAGATAAAATGACTCCAATGCCCTTAATGAGGTGGGTGGCAATGGAGTGTCATTTAGACAAGGCTAAAAAACCAAAATCACCTTGAGGCTAAGTGACCAAAATGACCTTAATAAAAGGGGCCAAAACCGTGAACCATCAAATGTGGTCCAAACCCGTGAGTCCTCTAGTTTTCAAGGCTCCAAGAAATCTTCCACACACGGGTTTGTTTGATGGCATGCTCAAAATAACCCTTACAAGTATGATCACGTGCCCTCCATGGGACCAAAGCTTGATTCTTCACGTAGTGACTTTGAATGATGCCATCGAAAGCTAAGGCGGCCATTTCACTTGTATCATCAGGGGGTAATAGGTCACCTTTAAAGGTTGAGTGTGTAGTTGGGATTTGGGGTAAAGGTTGGGGGGCTTTTGACCATTTTCTCTTTCCTTTATCAAAACTAAGGAGAAAGAAAAGAAAAACTGTTTGCACTAAGCATTCAAGTCTCTAAGCTCTAATGCACATCGATGATAAAATTAAAAAGCTACACACATATGAACCTTCACTTACCATGTTAACTCATTTCATGTCAATATCATGCAAATACAAAAAAAGAGGATAAGAAATTTCTATATCTTCAAGAAGTATAAATCTTTGAAAGGTTAAACTCGTAGAAAGCATAGGACCTACAATGGAAGTGCTAACATGATTAAAACATATTCTAAACTAATATGTATCGTCTATGTACCGATCTTCTTCTTACATCGCGTCTTGCCTTTCGCTAAGTTTGCATGGATCCCCAGACATTGTAGGTCCTCAAAAGAGAACTTCATTTAATGTCCAGACAAATTCATAGAAATCACATAATTTTCTATCTTTTGTGAGATTTGAACCCTAAACCAAAAATATATATATCAAACCTAGTAATTGTAGGCGGAAGCAGATATACGAGTTTAAATAAGTGAGGGGCAAAATATCATCGAAGCCACTATTCCTTCATGACAATTGGTGTTTACTTAGTATGTGTGTGTGCGTGTGTATATATATTAGAATTGGGGGTCCGATTAGTGCGGAATTATACACAGTGTTATAAAGATGATAGCGAAAATAATGCAAGTTGTTAATGATGATGACTAAAGCATATAAATGAGGCACAAGATTTACAAGGTTCGATAAATGAGATCTAATCCACAGGTTGAGAGGAGAAATTTTACTATACCAGCGGGTACACAAAAAAAATGTAAGATTAGAGATAATACTCTAATAAATCCCCAAATAACTTGAGTGAATAACCACACAACAAATGCTCAGAAAGAGGTTCACACAAGTGTTACCAAGTCCCAGCACTAGCTAAATAGAGGAGAAGAAGACACAAGAAATGAAACTCTCAAATCTTGGTGGTATATAAATTTTTTTAATGTGAGAGTGTTGCATAATTATACAAAAGATCACAAATTTGCTAGGCCACCAATTGCCAACATGTTTGGCAAGATTTAGCCAACATGGCCAAAATAGGTCACATAACAAATCTCCACCCTGGCCTAGATTTGACATATATAATAAATTTACTCTACCTTCTTTGCAAAAGCCCCAATGGGCCAAATCATTCTACAAAAATGTCAATCAAGTCCAAGCAAAGCGCAACTCCTGATCCGAACAAATTTGGTATTAGCGCAAAGTTAATCCAGGTTTAGTCCTAGTAGTGACCATAACATTAACAAAGACATTGAAAAATCTGACCGCACTGCAAATTTCAGTATACGGCGAACTTGACGAACAAATATACATGAACCAAAGGATTTGAAATTGAAGAAAAAGAAAATCATGTTTGCTTGCAGAAGAAATCTTTGTATCGACAAAAGCAGTTTCCACAACAATGGTAGAAGAAGTTTGATTCCTTTATGTTGGGTATTGTTATTCGAGGAGCATGTATGATA
Source organism: Capsicum pubescens (assembly GCA_030864215.1). NCBI lineage: Eukaryota > Viridiplantae > Streptophyta > Magnoliopsida > Solanales > Solanaceae > Capsicum > Capsicum pubescens. The sequence goes on from CM061547.1 coordinate 46,550,705, forward strand.
GTTGTGTATACTTTTGGAAGTTAAATAATAGTTCATTTGTTTATTGGGATAAGACATAAAAACATACCTAAACTTCGTGGGACCCCCTAAAAAATCTTTTTTTCTTATTGTCTGCCTCGTTTGCTCCTAAGCCGGGGGTCTATCGGAAATAGCCTTTCTACTTCACCTGAGATAGTGGTATGGTCTGCGTACACTCTACCCTTCCCAAACCCCACTATATGGGAATACACTGGGTATGTTGTTGTCTACCTCGTTTGTTAATTGCTTGGTAAAAAAATAAGTTAAAATATAGGCAAAATTGAATATTGCAGCGAAGAATATCACAGAAATCGCTAGTCCTTTGTGACAAAAGGTATGGATTTGGTAAACAATATACATTTTAATACAGTGCGACAACAACACACCCAGTATATTCCCACAAAATAGAGTCTAGAGAGGGAAAAGTGTCCGCAGTCAATACCACTACCTCAGATGAAGTAGATAAGCTATTTCCGATAGACCCCCGGCTCAGGACAAATAACAGTATAACAAGCAGAAAACGTAAAAACAAACAACAAAATAGGATAACACATCACCAGTTCAGGTTTCATACCTGAACTATCAGATGTGCGAATTTCCTACCTGAATAATTACCACCTACTTATCAAAACACACTACAACTATCAATTATTCCATTTTCCTACATGGACGAAGGTGATGTTTCAGGAAGGAAACTCACACACCACAAGATAATTCAGTTTTTGATCATTAACTCTGAAAGTAAAGTTCACCCCATTTCCTAACCAATTCTTAAGAAATCAAATATAAGGATCAAATGTGATAAATTGAACCCCATCAACAAAAATTACTTCCGAGAAAATGGAGGAAAACAAACTAGGTCAGATTTCGAGGGTCGAGCAGGCCAAACCAGGGGTTCAAAATTCCCAAAAGGAAGACCCTCTTCACGCCATCTACAATAACCCAAATGGGCAACCTTCGATTTCGTCAAAGAGTCACTGCCACAAAGAACAACAACACTCATTTCAGCAAGTGACGAAGTGTTAAAATGTATTAATTATTGATCACTTTTCTGAGTTAGCTCATTAGCTCTTTTACTGTTTTTCTGGTTGTTACTGTTACATTGATAAAAGGTTGGTTAGCCAAGTTAGTTAGTGAAGTTAGTGGAGGCACCAAGTTGTTAGAGTTAGTTAGGAATGTTCTAGAAGCTCATGTGACATACATGTGAGCCTATAAATAGCAATCATGCTCCCCTCATTGTATACTCTCACCACTTGAATAACAATCTCTTAGCACTTTCCTTTCTTCTCTGCTCTACTTCAATGGCTTCCGTGTGTGTGTGAGCATTGTAATGCATCAGTTTAACATGGTATCAGAACAACGATCCATGGAGGTTTAGAGAAAGTATCAATACTCCATTTTATTTTAGATTCTGTGCTACTATCAGTAGGGAAAAAGTAGATCTCTGTTTTGTAAGCTGTAGTTGGAATTCTGAGTAAGAAAGTAATGGCACCTAAGATTGATCCTACAGATCCTTTGTTTCTGGGAGCATCGGATGTTGCTGGTGCTGCATTGATTCCAATTAAGTTGATTGGATCAGAAAATTATGGAATCTGGAGTAGATCCATGAAAATTGCATTACTAGGTAAACGAAAATATGGTTTTGTGACTGGCATGTGCAGAAAGGATATGTATAGAGAAGATCTACATGAGCAATGGGAGACATGTAATGCAGTTGTGTTGTCTTGGTTGGTGAGTTCAGTAAGTGCGGAGTTGCTGAGTGGCATTGTGTATGCCACAAGTGCATTTGAGGTATAGGAAGATCTCAAGGAAAGGTTTGACAAGGTTAACAGAATGAGATTGTATCAATTGCATAGAGAAATCAACAATCTTCATCAAGGAACTGATTTTGTTTCTACATACTTTACTAAGCTGAAAACTCTCTGGTGAAGTATAATGCTGTGATCCCAGCACCATCTTGTCATTGTGTCAAGTCCAAAGACTATGCAGATCACTTAATTCAACAGAGGTTGATACAGTTTTTGATTGGGTTGAATGAATATTATGATCAAGCTAAGAGGCAGATACTCATGAAAGGAGTGACACCTACTCTTAATCAAGCATATGCAATGATAGTTGAGGATGAGATTCAGCAGCTGGCTTGTACTGCAGTAACTAGTGATAAGACTGATCTCATAGCTATGCAGGTAAACAGAAATTTTGCAGGAACAAGTCATAGTGGTCAAGGTTATAAAGGGAAGAGGTGTGATTACTGTCATCTAAATGGACACACTAGAGATGCTTGTTATAAGTTGATAGGATATCCTGCAGATTGGAAATATAAGAAGAAAGGAAACTACAATAGCAATCCAAGGGGATCATATCAGTCAAGATCCAGTGGATATGGATATCAGGCCACAGGACAATCTAACAATCAGTTCTCAGCACATAGCTCATAACTTCATTGGAACCAGTCAGGAGAGATCACAAGTTACACAAATGTAGCAGGCTCATCTAGTGGTCAAGGTGGTCAAGGGAACAAGGATATCAATAATGCAGTGGTAGCCAAAGCACAAGGTTTCACAGATGAAGAGTACAGACAGATCATGGCATTGCTGAACAAAGATGCACATGATTCAAAGCAGGTCAACATGTCAGGTATAGTTACTTGTCTATTAACACATGTTGTTCCACATGAATAGGTGATATATTCTGGTGCAACACATCATGCTGCAACACATAAAGGTGTATTTTCACAGTGCCATAAAGTAGTTAATACAAAAAAAGAAATGGTGAATCTTCCTAATAGAGCCAAGGCAAACATTTCACACATTGGAGAAACACAAATCCTCAATGATGAAACTGTTAGTGATGTATTGTTTGTTCCTGACTTTAAACTCAATCTGTTATCAGTATCAAAAATGACCAAACAACTTTCATGATTTGTGTCATTCTACCCTGATTTCTGTGTATTTCAGGACCTTCACACTGGCAAGGTGAAGGGGATTGGTAAGGAGAAAGGGAGATTGTACATTCTTAAGAAGGTTTGTGGATTGAATGAAGCACACGAAAGAAGTTCTCAAAGGTTGTTGGTTGCAGAAGTAGATATGAAAGACTGCAACTTATGGCATAGAAGGCTTGGGCACCCTTCTTCTCATGCTTTGCAATCACTTAGTCTAATAAGACACAAAACAGACATAAAGGTTCTAAATAAATTCCATCTCTGTCCACTAGCTAAACAAACTAGAATACCATTTCCTGTTAGTGATTCTAGAGTTGTGAAGCCTTTTGATGTAGTACATATGGATCTTTGGGGCCTTACAAAGTCCCTACTTTTGATAAGAAGCACTACTTTCTAACTGTAGTAGATGATCATAGTAGGTACACTTGGCTTCACTTGTTACAGTTGAAATCTGAATGTATTGTGGTTGTTAAAAACTTCTTGAATTTGATAAGAAATCAATTTGGTGCTCACATAAAAGTTCTCAGATGGAACAGAATTTATAAACTCACAATGTAGAGGGTTATTTCAATCCTTGGGTGTATTGCATCAAAGTAGCTGCCCCTACACACCACAGCAGAATGGGATTGTTGAAAGAAAGCACAGGCAAATATTAAATATTGCTAGAGCTATCAGGTTTCAATCTCAGATGCCTATCAAGTTTTGGGGATTGAATGTCAAGGCTGCAGTTTATCTTATGAACGGGTTACCTTCTTCATCTATTGGAGGTAAGAGTCCTTATGAGGTGTTATTCTGCAGAATTCCCTCACTGACACATCTTAGAGTTATTGGCTGCAAGTGTTATGCCTCAGTACTACCCAGAGGAGATAAGTTTGCTGAAAGAGCCAAGCCTGCAGTACTCATGGGATATTCTACTTCTCAGAAAGGCTATTTGTTGATGGAATTGCTTGCTAACAAACTATTTGTTACAAGAGATGTTGTGTTTCAAGAACACTCTTTCCTTTTTGCAGACAAGACTACTTCAGAGTTGTCTACCGACTTTCTCACAATAAGTGAGAATGAATGTGCAGATGCAAACATGGATGATCATGTAGATTCACCTGTTATACCAGAGTCTCGTCACCAGATGCCTATGTCTTCAGATGAGAATATGAATATTTCTAATGTTCCAGCTAGCATACTAGATGATGCTCACTCCAACTCATCAGATGCTACTGCATCATATTCACAACCTGAAGTACCTGATGTACCTGCACCAAGAAAATCAATCAGAGTACACAAGCAACCTGCTTGGATGATGGACAAGATAGCCCTTAGCCAATTATTTGTCTTATGCTGGGACAAGTCTTAGTTATCAGTATTTTGTGTCCAATTTGTCAGTATTAGTTGAACCTCAAACATATAATCAAGCAGTTAAGGATGAAAGTTGGATTGAAGCTATGAAAGCAGAGGTGAAGGCACTTGAATATAATCATACTTGGGAGGTGGTTGACTTGCCACAAGACAAAAATATCATACGGTCAAGATGGGTATACAAGATCAAGTATAAGGCCAATGGAGAGGTTGAAAGATTCAAAGCCAGACTAGTAGCTAAAGGATACAGTCAGCTAGAAGGGTTGGACTATCATGATACTTTCCACCAGTAGCAAAGATGATTACTGTAAGAAGTGTCATTGCTTTGGCAGTTTCAAAAGGTTGGTGCATATACCAGATGGATGTCTACAATGCTTTTTTGCAAGGTGATTTAGATGAGGAAGTGTATATGGAATTACCAGATAGATTCAAGAAAGAAGGGACACACAAGGTTTGCAGATTAGTGAAGTCCTTATATGGACTTAAATAGGCTTCCAAGCAGTGGAATATTAAGCTTACTGATGCTCTACTTAAGGATGGTTTCTCTCAAAGCACATATGATTATTCTCTTTTCACTTTGAAGAGATCAGAAGAAATAGTAGTGATATTGGTATATGTAGATGATCTTCTTGTTACAGGAAACAATGATGCCATGATAAATGAGGCAAAGGAAATACTACATCAGCAGTTCAAACTCAAAGATCTTGGAGAACGAAAGTATTTTCTAGGCATTGAAGTGTTGAGATCTACAAAAAGGGTTATATTAAACTAAAGGAAGTACATTTTGGAGTTCATTGCTGACACAGGACTTGCTGGTACAAAACCAACCCTTACTCCAATGAAACCAATGCCAGGCTAACATCAGTAGAAGTAGACAATGCAGTGGGAGTTACAGAAGATGCTATTCTTCAAGATGTTACATCCTATCAAAGGTTGGTTGGGAAGCTAATGTATGCAACTATTACAAGACCAGACATCAGCTATGCAGTACAAACTTTAAGCCAGTTTATGCAGCAACCTAAGAAGTCTCATTTGGAAGCTGCAAACAGGGTTGTGAGATACTTGAAAGGAATTGTGGGACAAGGTGTTTGGCTTAAGGCTCAACCTACATCTGAGCTTGAGTGCTGGTGTGATTCAGATTGGGTTGCATGCCCAAATACAATGAGATCTATTACAGGTTATGTAGTACATTTTGGTGGTTCTCTGATATCTTGGAAGTCTAAGAAACAGCACACAGTATCCAGAAGTTTAGCAGAAGCTGAATATAAAAGCATGGCTTCAGCTTTATCAGAAATCACTTGGTTGGAAGGTCTGTTTTCAGAACTAGGTGTATCTATCAGTAAACCTATAAAAATATTCAGTGACAGAAAGTCTGCAATACAGTTAGCAGCCAATCCCATTTTTCATGAAAGAACAAAGCACATTGAAGTTGACTGTCACTTCATTAGAGACAAGATCAAGGAGGGATTGGTTCAGCCTGTGTATGTTCCAACCAATCACCAAGTTGCTGACATCCTTACCAAAAGTTTGACTCAAGATCAGCACCTACACCGTATGAGCAAGCTTGGTGTGCTAAACATTTTGCACCCTACAGCTTGAGGGGCAGTGTTAAAATGTATTAGTTATTGATCACTTTTCTGAGTTAGCTCATTAGCTCTTTTACTATTTTTCTGGTTGTTACTGTTACATTGATAAAAGGTTGGTTAGCCAAGTTAGTTAATGAAGTTAGTGGAGGCACCAAGTTAGTGGTTGCTGATTAGATTAGTTATCCCAGTTGTTAGAGTTAGTTAGGAATGTTCTAGAAGCTCATGTGACATACATGTGAGCCTATAAATAGCAACCATGCTCCCCTCATTGTATACTCTCACCACTTGAATAACAATCTCTTAGCACTTTCCTTTCTTCTCTTCTCTGCTTCAATGGCTTCCGTGTGTGTGTGTGAGCATTGTAATGCATCAATTTAACACGAAGCAGTAAATCGAGTCCAACAAAGTTGATTCTTGAATCGAATTTGAGGATTGAGGTACATTATCGAGTCCATTGTGGCCCCAAAATCGGTTATGGTTAGGTGAATTGTGTCCAATTATACAAACCCGATAGACCCTTGGCTCAAAGAAAGCATAACATCTCTTAAGAAATCAAATACAAACAGTAAGTGTGATAGATTGACAAACCAGTTGAGGCTTTTTGGGTCTTACAGGTTGAATCGGGTGTTAGAAACACCCAACACAAAGACCCTCTTGACGCTACCTATAATAACCCAAATGGGACAGCTTTGATTTCATTAAAGGGTCACTGGCACAAAGTGCAACAGCACCCATTTCAGCAAGTGACGAAACTGACAAAATCGAGTCAAACAAATTTGATGCTTGCATCGATTTTGAGTATTGTGGTACAATATCGGATCCATTGGGTCCCCAAAATCGGTTGCGGTTAACTGAATTGTGTCACCAATTTTGCAAACCCATAGACCCTCGGCCGAAGGAAAAGCATATCTTTTTTTTTATATAAGGTAGGAAAAGCATATCAAAGCACATAGTATAGAAAGCATAACATCTCTTAAGAAATCAAATACAAATAGCAATGTGATAAATTGAACAAACTAGTTCAAGTTTTTCGGGTTGAGCAGGTCGAACAGGGGGTTCAAAGTTCCCAACAGGGAGACCCTCCTCACGCCACCTACAATAACCCAAATGGGTAAGCTTTTCATTAGAGGGTCACTAGTACAAAGACCAGCAACACCCATTTCAGCAAGTGACGAAGCTGAGTAAATCGAGTCTAATAAAGTTGATTCTTCAATCGAATTTGAGGATTGTGGCACAATATCGGGTCCCCATAATCGGTTATGGTTAAGTGAACTGTGTCTTTAATTGTGTAGACCTGTCCTTTGGTTTGGTAATTCTGGGTAACGAATACTACCAGAAATGGTGTTCTTTGCACAAGAAACTACTGGAGCAATACTATGACTACTAGCAAATAGCAAAACAACACACTAGTACCTACTAACCTCCAACCTAATTTGTGCCCTCCACAACCTCCTATCAAACGTCATGTCCTCGGTAAACGAGAAACGCGCCATGAAACTATCAATAAAGGTCACCTCTTTGCCTATACATCTCTTAAAAAACAAATATAAAGAGCAAATGTGGTAAATTGAATCCCATTAACAAGGAGGGAAAACAAACCAACTCAGGTTTTTCGGGTCGAGCAGGTCGAACCAGGGGTTCAGAACACACCCAACAGGAAGACCCTCTTGACGCCACCTACAATAACCCAAATGGGTAAGCTTCAATTTCATCAAAGGGTCACTAGTACAAAGAACAGCAACACTCATTTCAGCAAGCGACGAAGCCTAGTAAATCAAGTCAAATAAAGTCGATTCTTGAATCTGATTTGAGGATAGTGGTACATTATCGGGTCCCCAAAATAGGTTATAATTAAGTGAACTATGTCTCTAATTGTGCAGACATATTAATGCAGCTACTACAGAAAGTATAGAAATCAAATACAAATAGTAGATGTAACAATCACAAACCAGTTGAGGTTTTTCGGGTCGAGCAGGTCGAACCGGGGGTACATAGTTCCCAACAGGGAGACCCTCTTGAAGCCACCTACAATAACCCAAATGGGTAAGCTTCGATTTCATCAAAGGATCACTAGTACAAAGAACAGCAGCACCCATTTCAGCAAGCGACGAGGCCGAGTAAATCGAGTCGAACAAGGTCGATTCTTGAATGGAATTTGAGGATAGTGGTACAATATCGGGACCATTGGGTCCCCAAAATCGGTCGTGGTTAAGTGAAGTGTGTCTCCAATTGTGTAAACCCGTCCATTGGTTTGGTAATTCTGGGTAACGAATGGAGTTTTTTAGAGTGGAAATGGTGCGTTGAGGGAGTTGGAATGAACAGAGAGAGGATTTTAGTATAAGTCCGAATTTGATACATGACATTTTGAGGTTTTTGTGCAAAGTAGGAAGACGACGGTAACTGGATAGTCAAGAACTAATGTCTGTTTGCTCGAATGGAGGACAAAAACACATGGTTGGGTGAAAAATGAACCCATAGACCCTCGAATGTATTGACGAGAGACGTCACGCATCCTATTGGGGGCAGGATGGTTGAAATGGAGGCTTGCTTCGGAAGTTCTTGTGATAAGAAGGTATTTTCGAAGCTTAAAGGTAAGCTCTATAGAGTCGTAGTCCGGCCGGCTACGGTGTATGAAGCGGAGTGTTGGTTAGTTAAGAACTTCAACATCCAAAAGTAGAAGGTGGCGGAGATGAGAATGTTGCGATGAATGTGTGGGCATACCAAGAAAGATAGGTTAAGGAATGAGATTATTCGAGAGAAGTTGGGAGTTGCCTCGGTGGAGGATAAGATGCGAGAAGTAAGGTTACGTTGGTTCGGGCACATGATGAGGAGGGACTTAGATGCTCCTGTGCGGAGGTGTGAGACACTGGCTATGGATGGTTTTAGGTGGGGTAGAGGTAGACCAAAGAAATATTGAAGGGAGGTGATTAGGCATGATATGAAGCAGTTACAGCTAACGGAAGACATGACCCTTAATAGGAAGTTGTGGAGGAAGCGGATTAGGGTAGAGAGTTAGGGGTGGGAGGGCGTCGGTAATAGTAGGGGTGCACTCCTCGGGGGCTGAAGTTATTTGTTCGTGGCTAGCGGTGTTAGTTTATTTTGCTTACCGTATTAGTTTATATATGTACTTATCTTTTGTGTTTGGTATTCTGTTAGTTTGTTTTGTGTACAATACTAGTTATATACACTTATATTTGAGTTGGTATATGGGTATCGGTCCTAAGCCCGGGGTCTATCGGAAACAACCTCTCTAGTTGTATAATCTTGCGACACTCTACCCTCCCCAGACCCCACTAAGTGAGAATACACTGGGTATGTTGTTGTTGTATTGTTTGATTTGATGATATGGTACTGTATCGTAACTGATAAATTTACTAAAATACCCCTAATTATTATAAATTTTAAATTTATCAAAAATTATTAATAAATAAAATAATTTTCTTTCTCTTATTAATGGATCAATAACTTCAATATTCTTCCTTCTTTTCACTTATTCCATGCCTAAAAGTTCAAAAGACAATAGCAATGTGCAACTCCATATATTCGTCTATCATTTTTTCTTGATCGTCAGGAATTTCTCGGTCGGTCTTCAGAAGAAGAAAAAAGAGTTAGCACGGCATACCTTACAAGTATGAAATATATATATATAGTGAACATTTTGAATATAATTGTATGATTTTGTAGTTGCAATTATGTTGTATCAAGGCATTGCAGTTAACTAAACACAGTATAAGAGATGTACTGTTTTTTTCCTCATTACTAGTCAAACGGGTTCGGTATCTACTATATATACATAAAAAAATAATTTAAAATATATTTATATAATATAATTTTTCATCGAAGAAGGTTTATCCCAAATGTAACTCCGCCCCGGGTGATCCCAACAAATACAGTAATCTAGCTAGTCATCACAATAGAAGCCACATGAAAAAAAAAAAAAAAAAAAAGTTAAAGCTAGCATTTTTTGATCTTCTTAGAATGGAAGTTAATTAGCGCTATATTCTATGTCCAATATTGGAATTCCTCAGTGTAATTTTCATGTGATAACCAGGGCCGGAGCCAGTGAGCTTGATGGGGGTTCGCCCGAACCCCCTGCATAGACCCTATATTTGTAATTAAAAAATTCGAAAAATGTGTATAATTATATATGTCCGACCCTCATACAAACATGGTTGGTAGTCCAGTGGTAGGCGCGTCACCTCCACCCCCTGAGATGGGGGTTCGAACCCCCAAGCTTTAAATTCTGGCTCCGCCTCTGATGATAACATCCATGGTTTAAGCAAATTATTTTTCTTAATTTTTTGTCTCTATACCAAGCCGCTTTCACTACTCCACCCAATCCTAATCTCTCTTTCCCAAGTTAGCAATTGACATCAACACCAAGCCGCTTTCTCTTCACCATAAACAGTTAAGTTTAAAGAAGCATATCTGAGAGAACGAGCGTAGAAGAATGAACTAGAAGCAGAGGAGAACAAAGCAGCAGCAGAGAGTTTGAACAGAGGAGAAACGTAGCAGCAGAGAGTTTGAACAGAAGAGCTTAAAAATAAAATAAATTAGGGTTGGAAGTAATATAAGTTAAAAGAATAAAATAGAATTAAATAATATTATATTAGGACATAATTGGAAAGAAAAAACAAAATCATGGGATATCATCAAATCGGTGGTTCTGTAAATTCACTCATTTCTTGGTTACCAAATCATGAAAAAATACAATATCATATCATGTCTTTCAAAAAACAATCAAATACCATACCATGTCTTTCAGAAAACAATCAAATATTATATCATGTCTTTCAGAAAACAAATATGGTTACCTTTGTAACCATACCACAAGAAACCAGCATCAAAACAGGCACTAAATAACTGTCCCAATTATTCGATAACTGCATTAATTGTCTCAACAACTATCAAAATTGTTGAATAAATTTGCACAGTTGTTGAACAACTTTGATAGTTATTGAACAATTTTGTAAAATTATCGAACAACTTTGATAGTTGTCAGTTGTTGAGATAACTTTTTTTTAGTTGTTGGAGCGAAAATATTTTTAAAAAAAAACTATTTTTTTTTTAATCCCTTTTACCTAATTTTTAAAACTTTAAGGGCTTTCACTTAATTGAGAAACTTGTTTGTCCTTTTTAATTCAATGTTCCTTGAATTATGATTGCTTATCTAAATGGTTTGTAAAGATATGGCATCTGAGACTCACACAAATACTCCACTCCATTCTCCAATTAACGTGGGACTTTTACCCACACAAACACTCCCCTTCATGCCTAGCCATTCATTGCGTGGATCGAGAGCCTAAACGAAAATAGATCCGACTCTAATACATGTAAATATATGATATCTGAGTCTAACTAAATTTCAAAAGCTAACTCATAAAGGTAGAATTGCTCAGGTGCATATAAGCAGACCGTCGGTTCATTCCCCCCCCCCAACGACTTTTACCCACACAAACGTGGTTGCTACCTGCTGTATTTTATTGTGTTGACGAAATCTCATTCTATACAACGAGTCTTACCTTCTTCTTTTTTTTCTCATTCGTCTTTAATGATTTTATTTTATCATTTTACCCTAACTTTTTATAGTAATTCTATCCACTATCGTACTTTCTTTTTAGGTTTATCTTTTAGTAAATTGTTGATGTGTGAGATTATATAACGAGCGAAAACAATTCATTTTATTCAAAAACTGTCTTCATTGACACAATTCAATATAATACAATACAACACTATACATTATATAATGAAACAATATACAACAACTATCTAAACAGTGTATACGGCTAAAAACAGATTTGAAAGTTTGAGGTGTGTGAGGTGTATACTAATAAATAGGTAATAGTTTGGGGATCGATTTTTATGGAGCTTTTAAGCCCCAATATGCCTATTATCAAGAAATTTCAATTGAAGGAAATATTGGATATTTGAAACATAAAACTGCCAAAAAAAAAAAAAATGATGGTAAAAAGTACACTTTGATCATAAACTCTTTTTATATTTTAGTTTTATGATTGGCAATTTAGACCATCGTTAAGGTTGGACCAAAATGTGACAATATATGTATCCTCCACATTGATTCTGTTTTAATGTGGAAAGGGTTGTTCATATATATGTGAGAAAAGGAGATTAGTTAATTGACCTAATTGATTTATTACTTCATTGAAACATAGGATATGTACAGAGAGCACCTAAAAGTTGTGGAAAGTTTTTAAGTTGTACCCCATTCAAGTGATCCAACCGGTCCATGTGACCTGCACAATAAGCAACAATACACAAAGCTACAAACTAGATTCTACTATTATACAAATTGAGAGACCAGCCAGCATATGCAACTACCAACTACCATCTGCAGCAACTTTCGAATCTGCAAACAAACTTAGAAACATTAGCAAATTGGAGAGAAACATTAGTAATTAGTGTTACATTGGATCAGAAAGCAAGAATAAGATTAAGCCAGCAAGTGTAGTTTTGGCAAAATCGATATCAATCAACATGGAGTCAGATATATTGTCTAGTTTGCATCATGCATTAGTCGATCAGAAAATTACAGCTGTAAGAATTTACAAAAGTTGGATACACCAAAAAGAGTAGATATTTCAGTGATAGGAAGGTGTGGGGGACTCGGATTAGGGTAGAGGGTCGGTGGGTAGGAGTTCGGCCGTGATAGTAGGGATGAGTGCTTGGTTTGTATCTGCGCACCTGGAGCTTCTTGTTCGTGGTGTTTCAGTGATGTCTATGATTTTGAATAGATAGTTTGTAGTATAGCCTGATGGGTGTCTTGTTTCCTTTATCATCTAGAAGTGTGTTATCCCATTTTGTTGTGTGCTTTTATATCTTTTGTTTGTTATACTGTTATTTGTCATGAGCCGGGGGTCTATCGGAAACAACCTCTCTACTTCATCTCAGGTAGTGGTACGGACTGCGTACACTTACCCTCCCTAGACTCCACTTTGTGGGAATACACTGGGTATAGTATGATGTTGTTGTTGTATTTCAGTGTTTGGTCTTTCATCAAACAAGAACAAGACTATGGGGTGCTCAAAAACTTTGCCCGCCAGGATATTGGGAACTTAAAATCTTCTCCCAAAAGGATATCACAGCAGTTCACCTGAACACCAACTATTTCCGTAGATCACTGTGTACCTTCTTCTTCTTGTTGATACTTTCATCATTCGTGTTGTCAACAAGCATGTTATAATTGCATTGCCTTCATGATGCACGTGAATTCATATTTAGGACACTCTCTAGATAGGTATCAATATGTTTTCAACTATAAGCCATTAGACGCGACACAGTAAAAGAGGACTAATACTACCCTACATGCATAAAGTTCATTGCCAGGAAGACTCAAAATACAATCATCAATCATATAATGCAGGTTCTATATCATTTGCCAACTCAGGGTCATTGATGTTACCTCAACCTCCAGCAAATCATGTATTCTCAGTAATTAGAAAAAAATACATCACCAAGACACCAACCATAAGACCATAACGTTAAGCTGCACTATTCTATATTTGGCGTCCATTTCTCTGATTGACTGCTAACTAACCTTTAGAATTTAAAGGTGACTTAACTCTGGTAAATCATCCATTCCATATAATTCACAAGATCAATCAATTAAGTATAACTTGATCCTAAATTAACTGGGGTTAACTATATAATCCTCTATCGTTCCTGAATTATATCCTCTTTATCATTCTACTCTTTTCAAGCTCATGCTATTCCAATACTAAAAGGATTGTCTTTTTAAACATTTAGGTGGTCTCCGGTCTCCTACAACTAGAAGTACTCTATTTTCAAACGAAACCAGAACGGATGCTAGTGTAATAACTAATTTTAAATCCAACCAGCAGGTATTACCTATGGTACCTTTGCACTTTGTTAATTAAGTCAACATAGATTTCGTGACAACTTATCTTAAATGTGACCTTAAATCTAACTTGTCCCCCCTTTTAGCTCCTTCAATCATCATACCACCAAACGACATCTGTATGCTTATATAAAGTATGGTCAACCATCTCAAGTGATATTCTTTCAGTTTCCTCCACGTGTGTTGTTTGCAGAAGCTATCAACTGCGATCATTTCTACCATTTCGCAATTTTGTATGATAGCACATCCACTTGACATCCAAATTTTTAAAACACACATCTTGTGAACATATCGAACCAAAATTCATTCACAATGACGTTGGTCTCAAAAACTTTTTATCCTATCACATTATTCTCTTAGCACTCATTCTGTTTCAGCTATGAGCTATCCTATTCTAATAATGTGTTACATCTTCATCCATCATGACATTCTCTTGCAGACTGAGACTCGATATTTTAATGTTTGCATTTAGACACTACAATCTCATCTAATTCCACTTTAAATTCATTATTCATATGCGGTATTCTGTTTCAGCTATGAGCTATCCTATTCTAATAATGTGTTACATTTTCATCCATCATGACATTCTCTTGCAGACTGAGACTCGATATTTTAATGTTTGCATTTAGACACTACAATCTCATCTAATTCCACTTTAAATTCATTATTCATATGAGGTTAAAGTAAAACTTGTACTGACTAACAGTGTTATCAAAGGTGCGCTTAAGCCCTAAAGCGAGGCGAAGTGCACTTCACTATCGTCATCAAGTTTCAAAGACATACTTTTCCTTGCCAATGAGTTTCTTCTGAAGAGGTGACACTACACAATTGATATTTCACTTAATGGTAATTGTTTTTCAATTTCTTTGTTCATATATTCGTCATTCAAGCTTATAATTATTAGTCTTGGACTAAACATAAAGATTTGTATTTTTTTCTTCCTTTGTGCCTTTTTCCATTGAAGCCCAAGCTTTTATTTGTGCTTTAAGCCCCACCAGACCTTAGAGCTTTTTTGCACTTCTCACTTTTGATAATACTACTGACTACTGCACTTATTCTACCCATCCTAAAAGCACTTATTCTCTAGAGTGACTTTTTTTTTTTTTGGTGTGTGTGTGGGGGGGGGGGGGGGGGCGGGGGGGGGGGGGGTATGGTAACAGACTCTAGAGTGCCTTTCAATAGTTTAATCTTCGACTCTGCAAATCTTTCTTTTGAATCTATATCTAATATTAATATGCAAATTTATTAAATCTTTTGCTAGAAATGAAGGTATGGAGGACGCGTATTAGGGTAGAGGGTTAGTAGATGGGAGTGCGCCCTTGCTAGTAGGAGGAGTGCTTTGTTTGTAGCCGTGCTAGTGGTCGTAAGTGCTATGCGTGTGTCGAGTACTTTCCTGTTCGGATTGTCTTGTTCCTGTTATCATCTATTGGTGTGTTGTTCGTTTTTACAATGTCTTTTTACTATTTTGTGTCCAGAGCCGGGAGTCTACCAGAAACAGCATCTCTACCTCATCCAAGAAAGTAGCATAACCCCACTTTGTGGAAATACATTGGGTATGTTGTTGTTATTGTTGTTGATATTATAAAAGAATTTGTAAAGAAACTATACTTAGAGATAAGGAAAACTTGATGGATGATTGTTTGTGCAGCGTTCAACTCACTTGAACTAATTACTGTATAATGTGGGTTAGTGCAAAAGGTGATAAATTTTCCTAACATGTTCAATCCCTTATTATAGGCTCAATTCCTTATTATAGGCTCAATTCTAAATTCACAATTCATTTTTATTCTATATTTATCTTACTATTCTATACTCGTTTTCTTCACAGACACAAAAAACAAGTGCAACACAAGTAGGTCCTAAAACTAGTAAGATAAAAAAGTACGGGCTCAAGGGAATAGTAAATATACTTATTCTATATTTATCTTACTACAGGGAACGTCTCTATACTTCCTCCAACTATTCTCACACTTTAGACCAAATTTCTTAATCAGCTTCCATATTCTAAAGATTTTTAAGCAATTCATGTTTGGTATCACTCAAAAAATTGAATATCTCAAACCTTCTCACCTAGCAAACATAGCCCTCCTTGATACATGCCCTTTTTGACAAACAATGTTACTGTATTTGAACTTTATTATTCTTAACACCTACCAAAGAAGTGAAGGCGCATCTAGGATCTTTGACTGATTTGATGGAGTTGAAAGTGAACAAGTTGTTCATCCGACTAATGGTCGAATTTTGGGATCCAGCTACGATTACCTTCAGATTCTTGGACTTTGAGATACACCCACGTTGGAGGAAAAAAGTCAAATTGCTAACTTAACCTTGGGGGGACGGGCACCTTTGGCCCCACGGACTACTTCCGAAAGCAGCTTTCTTCGCTCGTTAGGGTTAAGAGTTGGTCCGGGACTAAGAATGGTCGAGGCAGACTGGGTCAACCTAGGATATCTTTTCGAGAGATTTGGTCGAAGAGAAAGCTACGATCGTTTTCAGAATGAGTTTTGCTTTTCCAGGATCAACTGGGAAAGACACAAAACCATCGTCTTCATAGTGGCATTCTTGGGTATCATGGCGGTCCCGATGAGACGGAACCGAATAAACATCAACTTACTTCCGATGGTTGTCTTTATGTGCAGAGAATTACCCAGAGTGACGATCGTGCCAATGATCTTGGCAGAAATCTTTCGGTCATTGTCTACAAGCTCTAGAGGGTACGACTTTTACCAAGGATGCAATTTAATGCTTCAAATGTGGGTGTCGGAGCAATTTTATAGGAGAAATGTGTATAATGGCATCAGGGAGGTGGGATGCAATAAAATCCACAATCACGAGCTCAGAATAAACATGTGGGACGTTCCAAACAGTGAAAAGCAGTAGTGCACTTTCTTGACTCACCTCACCGGTAACCGCATCCAATGGCGACTGACGTGGACAACGGTCAAGCAATGTTGAGGAGACATTATTGTTACTAACTCGAATTGATTAGGCTAGAAGGAATCCGGCCCTATGCGTCATTAAGGGTTTTACGATAGTTCGACATAATACAAGATGCCCCCCTACGGTCAAATATGGCACTGGCGGAGGGAGATTATAAAGGAAGGATCCCCATAGATAGACTCAGAAATTTGATCGACGGATAAAGAGGAATTTTCAGCTCAGGCATGGGGTCAATCCACATTGCACCCCGAAATACTACACATTGTACATGTCGGGATGAATTTTGGCCCGACCAAGTTATGAAGCACCTCAGGAGATTGCCGACATCTATAGGATGGATTAGATTCAGGATCAACTTCTACACCTCATGCTTATAACCACCGCCATGTACCAGTAGGTAATTCCAGGATCGGTTGACCATCCCATCCCTGAAGTAGAAAATGAACCCGAAGAAGAGATGGAAGAAGATACGGAGGAAGAATCGATGAAAGGTAAGGAAGATAAAAAAGGAGAGTTGTCTGAGGAAATGGAGGAGGATCCAAAGGAAGAGGAATATGCACCCATAGGATTTGATAATAAGGAGGATGAAGATCACCAGGGGTGACAGCCCGACGCGTCCCCATAATACCACCCTAGACCTCATTATGATCTGGATGATGATGACGATGATCCCCCTACCTGAACTTAGGCTCCGTTTGCTATCTTTAGTTTCCTCAAGGTCTTGCATGACCTATCTTGGTTTTTGTACTCTTGTGTCTCCAATCTTTTACTTTCCCTAAAAGGTCTTGCATGACGTATGTTGATGTTTCTACGAAAATATGTCAATCATTATGTAATCTCGAATTCAAGGCCTTTTCTTTTGTAACTCGGAGATGTCCACTTTCTCCTCGAATATTAATGAACACAGACTCGTCTTGAATTTGAGAACAGTTTGAAACTTCGAATTAATTAATCATTAATGCTTGCATCGTACGCCCACCTTTGACAAAAAGAGGCTCCATATTAGGACGAGGTTTGGATGTTGCCAACTTGGCATATATATGTGTTACATACTTGTTACATCTTCCGAACGTGGCGGTAATCTCAAAGTCCGAGAATCTGAAGGTAACCATAGTTGGATCCCAAAATTCGACCATCAGTCGAATGAACGGCTTGTTCACTTTCAACTCTATCAAATCAGTCAAAGATCCCAGATGCGCCATCACTTCTTCTCCGTGAGCCACCCGAATGTTTCCCCGCCAATGCCTTAGGATCCGAGGGACTGGGGACTTCGGACATCTGAATGTTTGCAAGGTTTGAGGACAAAAAAGAAGGTTTGGGCTCTTGTCCAGCGGTCAATGTAAATCAACAGTCCCATTCTAAGCTAAGGACAACAAATTTTAAGGAAGGGCACATGGGCACCTCGGTGGATGGAGGAAAGTTGAATTGGGGGTCACGTGGTAGGGCCCCAAAAGGAAAAGGATATATCAAACATCAGTTCAGCCACAATAGAAGAAATAATAGTGGACCTATGGACCCAATTATTGCAGAAAAGTCTTATCATTTAATTGAAGTAGACCAACCACTGAACTTGATTAATATCGAAATACAAGCCTTCTCCAAGGCTAGCACTATCGATAAAATAGCTCAAGAGGAAATTTCAGCGGGGGGGACCGGAGTTCTTAACCCTATCGAGGATCAAAGATAGAAGAACAATGAGGGAGAAATAGTGGTTCACTGTGACAAAGAAGAATTGGAGCCAATCCAAAATGGTAGCCAGGGAGAAGATACCACCAGTCATAGAAGAGGTAACTCATAGGGAGTTCTATTTCCAGAAGTCAATCCCAAAACAACAACACCAATATGGATACAGGAACATATCCTCAGACTGAGCAGAGAATTTGGGGTCAGCTTTAAAGGGTGTGAGGCGAAAGCTATTGAGTTTTTTCTCAAAATCGACAACAACAAGCAAGAAAATAAAATTAGCCAATCAGAACTGAAAACTTACAAGACGAAAGGACTGGATGAACTGAAGAGTTTAGAGTTAGATACTAGCTTCATAAGCAATGGCTCATGAAATAGAGGGGGGCAACTAGTTATTAAAGATAAATGAAACTCAACATAGTTTCATGGAATGTGAGGGGACTGAATTACGAGAGAAAGAGAAGAAGGGTAAGGAACATGCTACTAAACTGGAAAGCTGATGTAGTTTGTCTTCAAGAGACAAAATTGGAGGGGGCTATTTCTAACTTGGTGAAAGAAGTATGGGGTAGCAGATGGGCTGATTATGTAGAGTTAGAGGCAAGGGGAACAAGGGGGAGTGGTGATCATGTAGGATAAAAGAATTTGGGAAGGGGAATTGAGTAGTGTTCGGACATAAACTGTGTCAGTTGACAGGGAAAAATCAAGATTCCAAATAGCACATAACAGGGACTTATGCACCAAATGATAGGATAGAGAGGGAGGAGACTTGGTGGGAGTTAGAGGCAGCAAAGGGCTCGTTTTCTGAGCCATGGATCCTGTGTGGGGACTTCAACACAGTCAGGTATCCATCAGAAACGAAGAACTGCAGTAGTATAAGTAGAGGAATGACAGATTTTTCTGAGTTTATTGAGGACATGGAGTTGGTAGATACGGACCTAATAAAGGGGAAATATACATGGAAGAAAGAGGAAACACACACAGCAACTGCTAGATGGGATAGATTCTTGGTTTCTGAAGAATGGAACACCAATTTTAGCTGCAGCAAACAGTCTATACTTCACAGGGTAGTGTCTGATCATTCACCAGTGCAGCTACAGTGTGGTGATTGGGAGCAGTCTAGGTCACATTTCAAGTTCGAAAATTGGTGGCTTCAAACAGAGGGTTTCAATGAAAAGGTCAAGAACTGGTGGGAGTCTTTTCATTATATTGGCAGGCCAGACGATGTTCAAATGGTTAAGTTAAAAGGCTCTAAAAGGAAAATTAATGGAATGGGGAAAAAACATTCAGGGAAATCTAAAACTGCAAAAAGCAAATGTGTTGAGCCATCTAGCTGATTTAGAGGAGATTCAAGAGCAAAGATTTCTAACAGATGGGGAAATAGCTTCCCGACTTGCTCTTACTATGGCGTTCGAGGATATTGCTATGCATGAGGAGGCAACTTGGAGGCAGAGATCTAGAGCCTTATAGCTTAAATAGGGTGACAGGAACACAAGCTTTTCCCACAGGACAGCAAATGCCCATAGAAAGCCAACACCATTGCCAAACTGAGAGTTAGAGGTGAAGTCATTACAGAACCCGAAGAGATCAAAAAGGAAATAGTGGAGTACTATGAGAGGCTATACACAGAGTCAGACTAGAGGCCGCAATTAGATATGAGAGATTGCCCTAGTATTGATGCTGAAGAACGCAACTTCCTGGAGGCTCCTTTTGAAGCTCAAGAAATATTAGATAGTGTAAAGGCTGGTGCTAGGGACAAAGCCTCTGGGCCTGATGACTATTCAATGGCCTTCTTCAACCAGTGTTGGAAAATTATCAGCCATGATTTGATAGTTGTTGTTCAGAATTTCTATATGGAGGGGATATTTGTGAGAAATATGAATGCCACATTTATAACATTGATTCCTAAAAAGGTAGGGGCTATAGAGTTGACTGTTTTCAGGCCCATTAGCTTGGTAGGAGGGTATACAAGATCATTGCCAAATTGTTGGTCGATAGATTGAAAAAAGCTATTCATAAACTCATAGACAGACAATAAATGGCCTTCATCAAAGTGAGGCAGATAATGAATGCAGTGGTGATAACGAATAAACGGGTGGATTCAAGAGTAAAGAGCAACCAGGTATCCTATGCAAACTTGACATTCAGAAAGCATATGATCACTTGAATTGGAGCTTTCCTGTGAATATACTACAAACGGAAGATGGGGTTTGGGACAAAATGGATAAGATAGATCAAGCAATGTATCAGCACAGTCAGATTTTCAGTTCTGATTAATAGAAACCCCAATGGTTTCTTTCCTTCTCAAAGAGGTTTGAGGCAAGGGACCCACTTTCTCCTTCATACTAGCAATGGAAGGATTGAGCAATCTCATCAATACAACAAGGGGTGGATCAGAGGGTTTCAAGTAGAGAACAGGGCGGAGAACAATCTAGAGAACATACATTTGCAGTATGCAGATGACACACTAGTGTTTTGTGAAGCTGTAGGAGAACAATTCTTAGTTCTAAGGGCCATTTTCATAATTTTTGAAGTTGTCTCAGGGTTACACATCAACTGGGGTAAAAGTTACATTTACCCCATCAATTAAGTAATAGAGATTGAAGAATTGGCTGACACTTTGGGGGACGGGTAGGGGGTTACCCACAATTCACCTGGGAATGCCTCTTGGAGAAAAAAGCAAATCAAAGGGAATTTGGAGCGGAGTTATAGAGAAGTGCGAAAAAAGGCTGACAATGTGGAAAAGTCAATATTTGTCCAGAGGGGCAAGATTGACATTGGTAAATAGTGTGATTGATGCTTTACCAACCTACATGATGCAAGTATTTCCAGCTCCAGCCGGTGTGATCAACGGGATTGAGGTAATCAAACAAAACTTTTTTCTAGAAAGGCAATGATGATAAGAGGCAATATCATTTAGTCAAGTGGAAGGAGATGACAAAAAACAAGAAGATAGGGGGGTGGGCATAAGAGATATAAAGACCCAAAATGGGAGTCTAATGATGAAATGGCTATGGAAATTTGCATCTGCAAAGAATTTTTTATGGAAGGAAGTGATCATTGCCAAATATGGCATGGAGGATAAGTGGATGACAATAAGGGTAGATTCTCCATATGGATCCAGCGTATGGAGGTCCATCAGGAGTTTATGGGATATAGTGTTAGAAAGATCAAGCTTCAAAGTTAGAACAGAAAAGTGTCCTTCTGGAAAGACAGATGGTGTGGCCAGAACTATTTGAACCAAATGTTCCCAGATCTATATAATCTATGCCAACTGCAGCAAGCAACAGTAGCTGAATTGATCTATGCCAACTGCAGCAAGCAACAGTAGCTGAATTGTGGAGTGGCCAGGGATGGAACTTACATCTCAGGAGAAACCAGAATGATTTGGAGATGAGCAGGATAGCAGAATTCTATGTCACAATTGCACAAATCAACAATCTATAGGGGAAGAAGACTCAATGGTATGGAAGGTGGAGAGTAATGGATGCTTCAATGTAAAATCGGCCTCCAGAATTCTCAGCACTACAGCACTACAGGTATCTCAGAAACAGAATGGCCTTAGAAGATGATATGGAGAGCCAAGATACCTTACAAAGTAAATTGCTTCACTTGGTTGCTGGCCAAGGAGGCAGTTTTGACACATGAGAATCTGAACAAAAGAGGCTTTCACCTATGCTCCAGGTATTTTTTGTGTGAAGAACAGGTAGAGACACTCAACCATCTCGTTTTACATTGCAAGTGGACTAACCAGCTATGGCAAATGTTCATCAATATGAGGAAATTAATCTGGGCGAAAGCTATGGCAAATGTTCATCAATATGAGGAAATTAATCTGGGCGAAACCAGGAAGAATTAAAGAGGTGCTGAAGAGCTGGAATAGGGATGGAAATGCAGCTAAAAAGGAGGAGAGATGGAAGATTGTCCCCGCAATTATATGGTGGACAGTATGGAAGGAAAGAAATCGAAGATGTTTCGAAGGGAAACAGAACAAAATTCAAAGATCTAAGTTTAATTGTCTGGCTCTATATTATTTTTGGTCTAAACCGGTAGTCTTAGATCAGTCAGAAGCTATTAATATAGCTATAGATTGGTTGTAATCTAGAAGATATAGGGCTCTATGTAACTACAACACTTTTGTAGGGGAACTACATTATTTTGATGTAGTGGACCTGTGGATATATATAGATTAACTGTTACCTTTATAAAAAAAAAAAAGACATGTATATAAAGGCATTCCTCATAGGATAGGGGTAAGGTCTCTACATAAACATTACCCTCCCCAGACCCCACTTGTGGGATTACACTGGGTTGATATTGTTGTATATAAAGGCATTTGGATTATTCAAATTACTATCAGTAAATAAAATCTTAGAAAAGTTGGACAGCTGTGAAAAGATTTTAATTTGGCATTGACCGAGGAAATAGAATCTAGCATTTACCACAAGACATTGAATGAGAGAACACTATATTTGGACAGCAGATTCAACTTTTGGGTGAATGTTCAGCATCGGATCCACCTCCTGGGGACCTTTCGCTATCGGAATCTGCAATTGACATGAAACAAAAAGGGAAAAATGAAGACTTACAACTTAAAATATCCAATTTTGACATCTCAATCTCATCCCAACCCACCCCCACCCCAACAACACAAACACACAAAAGAAAAAGACAAATAACAATAGTGAGAGGGAGAGGAGTAAAACTACCACTTGATGATGACACCGAGTCAGTGTTAGAACCGCTTGGTTGATCAATATCTTTTCCCTGATTTTCTAGTTGAGCAGGATTGGAGGAAGTGCGTTTCTCTTCTGCTAGCACATACAGCTAAGTTAATAATCATCTCCAATGAGATAACTGGATTATTCTATCTAAGCGTTGGCAGTTTTCACATTTTAAAATTTACCTGCTTTGCTTTCTTTTGGAATTTCTACCACAGCTGAGCTAGCATCCTGCAAAAATAACAAGGAAAGCATAAAACATAAAGCAAAAGAAAATTACCCAAACAGACAAAAAGAGAGGATAAGATCAGAAAAATTAATGCTCAATAATTTACCTTCTCCTGAACGTTCTTCTCAGTTTCCCTTTTTTCTTGATCTGCAAGTTCAGTTTTTCTTTTGTTCTTGCTCAAGAATTTTCTGTAATTGGTAACAAACCTGTCAAGCTCCCATAGGGTCTCAGTATCAACACTGTCAATATCCACTTCAATTTCATCATCCTGTTGGCAAAGAGATGAATTCCTCTTTTTGATTATCTGTACAACGTTTTCAAGCTTTTCAGATGGTAAATTCTGTAGGCTTGTGCTAAGCTTTTGCTTTTCATCATATGTCATCTCCCTTTTATTGGGATCCTTTGCTTTTGGCTTTTTTGGTGCAGGAGTCCTTCCAGATTGGGAGAGAGTGACAGATTTAGTCTTGGAACCAACAGGATTGGTTGTTGATTCTGACCGGAGTGAAGTCCTCCTCACTCCAGAGGGCCGCAATGGTTGGGAAGGAGGTTTCTTGGATTTAGGAGTCTGCAAACTCACCTCAGCGTCCATTGATAATCTCAACTCACGCATATAATCAGCCTCTATAGAGGGCCACTTTTCCTCAAATATCTTGGAAAGTTGCTCTGCCATCATATAAACATCTTGGCCCTTTGGATTATACGTCATAGCATTTTGAAATGTAAGTCTCACATCCTCGGCAAATTCTTTAGGAGACTTGTACAGATTGGTTTCCAGCCTAGACTTCACAGTACCCAGATCCATTGGATTCTTAATAATGTCAAAATAGTCATGTAAACCAAGACCTTCTGTATCAACAGGCTGATTAAACACCCAACCATGTTTGTGCTTCATCAATCTTTCAAGCAAAGCACGACAAGTCTTTATCATTTGATTTGAGAACTTCCCGGGCCCAATATCATGTCCTGATTCTGGCCCACTCACTTTCTTTGCATTCGATTTCGACTTCTTGTTGCTTTCAGTTGGAGGAATTTTGTCTTTAGCTAATAAAAAATCTGAGTTCCTATAAAATTGGTTTACCTTTGGTGTCCTCTTCTCTTTCTCCACATTATCACCCACACCATGGCTGTTCTCCAAAACTGATACACTTAATTGATCCAAAGGCCTAGACTCAAGGTGTTGCCCCATTTTTGACACATCTGAATGTACCCGTCGAACCCCACTATCCTTATCAATTCCAGGAACAGTCTTCTGTACATCTTTTGCCTCAATCTTCTTCACCAAACTCCTAACCAAGTCTAATTCACTCTGCAACTTCCTTCTTACCTCTCTCATCTCCCGCTTGGACTTGAACGATAAATTGATTCTAGCACTATTTTCTTGACCATTACCTGCCAATATTCCAGTATTATCCAATGTTAGGGAACGGTTCAGACTCGAAGAACCTTCTGAGGCCGCTTCTAAGCGCAAACCAACTATCTTTTGGGATGAATTGACATCTTCCATACCTAGAATTTGAGAATGCGGATGTTGTAACCCATCACCTGTGTTATTTAACCCTTTAAACGACTTCCGTCTGTACACTTTGCTTTCAATCATTTTCTGCTGCTCTTTCGATCCTCGATTTTCACCATTCATCATTATCCCTAAAATCATACATTACAATAAAACCTCACCGAATAGTTCAAGAAAGGCAATTATATAAATATATGTCAATTTATCTCACTTTAGAACAAAAATTTGACCCACTCCTCATCACCAAATTCCTACTGCTTTAAAAAAACTAAACTCCTACTGAATAGAAAAAAGGTGTTCATAGTCTAAGACACACCTAAAGTATCCTGGATTTTTTAGTTTCATGATAGTGTGTGAGTTTCCTACATGAACTATATCACCAACAATTTATCAACACACATCTCAACTATCAATTGTTCATTTTTCCTACCTGAACGACGGCGACGTAGGAAAAATGAACAATTGCTAATTGAGGTTTGTTTTGACAAATAATTGGTGATAGTTGTTAAGCGCACATAACTAATAGTTCAGGTATGAAACTCAAAAATCGATATTTTAGGTGAGTTTTCACCTTCACTCATAAAAAACACTGAATTTCCTCTCAAAAAAAATGAGCAATTGATAGTCGCGATGTGTTTTGATAAATAGTTGTTGATAGCTCATGTAAGAAACTCACACACACCTGATAGCTCAGCTATA
The DNA here is from genome assembly GCA_030864215.1 of Capsicum pubescens. Classification (NCBI taxonomy): domain Eukaryota; kingdom Viridiplantae; phylum Streptophyta; class Magnoliopsida; order Solanales; family Solanaceae; genus Capsicum; species Capsicum pubescens. Next base: position 46,576,261 of record CM061547.1, read on the forward strand.
AAACTCAAAAAAAAAAAAAACAGAATATTCTAGGTGTGTTTTTCGCTCTTCACTCATTAAAAACACTGAATTTTCTCCCAAGCAAGCTAATCTTACAACAAAGAACACACAGAAACACATACCAGTACTATGTGTACAGTGATAGAAACCCTAACCATAGCTCAAATATACAACTCGGAACAACGAGACGCAAATAATTCAGGTAGAAAACTCACACACCTCATAATTCAGGAATAAAACTCAAAAAAAAGGGGCTACTTTAGCTGTGTTTTTCATTTCACCCTTCACTCATAACAAAACACCGAATTTCCTCTAAATACAGTGATGCAAACCCTAACCGAACCATCCTTAACCAGAAACACTTTCATAGCTCAAATATACTAATTCAAAACAACTGAGACGCAAATAATTCAAGTAGAAAACTCACACATCTCATAATGCAGGCATAAAACTCAAAAAAAGGGCTACTTTCGCTGTGTTTTTCACCCTTCACTCATAAAAAAACACTGAATTTCCTATAAATACATGATACAAACCCTAACCAAACAATCCTTAACCAGAAACACTTTCATAGCTCAAATATACTACTCAGAACAACGAGACGCAAACAATTCAGGTAGAAAACTCACACACCTCATAATTCATGCATAAAACTCAAAAAAGGGGCTACTTTAGCTGTGTTTTTCAGCCTTCACTCGTAACAAAACACTGAATTTCTTCCAAAACAGTGATACAAACCCTAACCAAGCATTCCTTAACCAGAAACACTTTCATAGCTCAAATATACTACTCAAAACAACGAGGCGCAAACAATTCAGGTAGAAAACTCACACACCTCATAATTCAGGCTTAACAAGGGCTACTCATAAGAGGGCTACTTTAGCTGTGTTTTTCGCCCTTCACTCATAACAAAACACTGAATTTCCTATAAATACAGTAGATACAAACCCTAACCAAACAGTCCTTAACCAGAAACACTTTCATAGCTCAAATATACTACTCAAAACAACGAGACGCAAATAATTTAGGTAGAAAACTCACACACCTCATGATTCAGGCATAAAACTCAAAAAAGGGGGCTACTTTCGCTATGTTTTTCACCCTTCAGTCCTAACAAAACACTGAATTTCCTCTAAATGCAGTGATACAAACCCTAAACAAACAGTCCTTAACCAGAAACACTTTCACAGCTCAAATATACTACTCAAAACAACGAGGCGCAAATAATTCAGGTAGAAAACTCACACACCTCATAATTCAGGCATAAAACTCAAAAAAACAGGTTACTCTAGCTGTGTTTTTCACCGTTCACTCATAACAAAACACTGAATTTCCTCTAAATGTGATACAAACCCTAACCAAACAGTCCTTAACCAGAAACACTTTCATAGCTCAAAATATACTACTCAAAACAAGAAGACACAAATAATTCAGGTAGAATCAAAACGCCTCATAATTCAGGCATAAAACTCAAAAAACAGGCTACTTGAGCTGTGTTTTTCACCCTTTACTCATAACAAAACACTGAATTTCCTCTAAATATAACCAAACAATCCTTAACCAGAAACACTTTCATAGCTCAAATATACTAATTCAAAACAGCAACAAGGGGCAAATTATTACAATTTTACACACTCGCACGTTGCACAAAAGCCATGAATAGTCATAAATACAAGAAAAACATAGCAATTTACATAAATTATTGAACCAAAATTATGAGTATACCTTTAATAGATCTCCACACACACTCTGTGAGTGTGTTTCTCTCTCTCTCTAACAATCAACTGCTCTCTCTCCCTCACACTTCGATTTTTTTCTGTATAATACAAATATATCGGAGAAGAATAGTGGGTAGAGTGAGAAATGCGAGACGCGTGGTGGCCACGGCGGAATTGACGGCTAGGATTTTGTCATCGGAAAGGAGGTGAGAGATCGACGGTCAGGATTTCGAGTTGATCGGAGCGTTGACATTTGTGATGGTGGTTGTAGATGTGATGCACGCGTTGAAGGTGGCGCGTGGAGTGTTTTGGGTCCTTTAGAGTTGGAAAAGGTCATTTGGGCCTAAAAAGTCCAAAATAGTTACTCTTTTAATTGGGGCAATTGCACATATAGCCAATTTTGAACCTTTATTTAAGATATAGCCAGTGTTATACTCCATTAGTTTCAAATTTTTTGTTTTGCATTTTTTTCCTTTTTATTATTGTTGTGTTCGGGCCAATTTGCACACATCTTAATTAATTTTCTGTGATGTTTTTGATTGAAGAGACTTGAGACGGCGTTAACGCTAAGCTAAACGTTTAGAGGGCAGACCTTCCAGTCTAAAGGGTTCAGGTTGAATAGATTCAAGACAGAATAACTAGAGTGTAAGTTTAGTGATATGACATGTGGTTGACATGAAAGTGAGGTTTGATACATAGGTTATTAGGAAAAGAGGAAGTTTCAATTATCTTGAGTTTATTATTGACAGAAATAGAGGAGCGGTTGACGATGATATCACACATGGTATAGGTGCAGGGCGGATGAAATAGAGACTCACATTTGGAGTACTGTGTAATAAGAAGGTGTTATCAAAACGTAAAGGCAAGTTGTGTAGAGTAGTGGTTAGACCGACTATGTTGTATGGAGCAGAGTGTTGACAGTCAAGAACTCATACGTTCAAAAAATGAAAGTTACAAAGATAAGGATATTGAGATGAATATGTCAGCATACTATGAGAGATAAAGATTATGAATGAAGATATCAGAAAAAAGTAGAAGTGGCCTCAGTAGAGGAAATGATGGCAGAAATTAGACTGAGATGGTTTTGACATGTGTAGAGGAAATGCATGGATATCCTAGTACGGAGTTGTGAGAAGTTGACTATCGATGGTTCCGGGAGAGGTAAAGGTAGGTCGAATCGTCAAAGAAGTATTAGGGAGGGGTGACTAGGACATGACTTTGCTTCAGCTTGCTGAGGTGAGTTAGATAATTGAGTGTGTCTCGCTTACTCTTTTATACTGCTAATAGTCATAGTATTACTCTTGTAGTTGCTTGTTCTTTGAGTTTGGTTATTATCCGTAGTCTCTTTTACACTTCAGTTATGACTAATATTTAGGGTGATTTGTCAGGCTTTCTTCATTTCAGTTATTTCTTTCTCTATAAATATTACTTCTGACCGTTTATTAATTATTGAACTGAGGATCTATCGAAAACAACTTCTCTAATTCTAAGGTAGTGGTAAGGCCTGGGAGATTGACGGCCTGGACTTCGAGTTGGTCGGAGCATCAACATTTGTTATGGTGTTTTTAGATGTGATTCGCGTGTTAAGGGTGGCGCGTGAGAGTAGACATGGCTCGTGAAATGATTTGGTCCTCTAGATTTGGAAAAGTTCATTGGGTCAAAGTCCAAATATAGTAACTCTAGTTCAATTTGCTTGCTTTACCTTTTTCAATAATCGTGGTATTTGAGTCAATTTCCGTATATCTCGATTAATTATACGAAATGCCTTCATTAAGGATATGATAGATGAAAAGAAATCACTTAGTATTTTTATTTTTGTTGAAATATAGCAACACACCCAATTCTAAGTTTGTAAATGTAAATTCGATAGAATCCAATATTTTACCGTCAAACTCAATATATTTGTACAAAATTACCTTCATCTACAAGGGATGCTAGATAGTTAGTTCATATTATTAAACACACTTAAACTTAAATTTTATCGAATCCTAATATCCTCTAAATTTATTTTTCTATATTTTTGTGTTACTTTATGACTTACAAGGAGCAGAATATCATTAGTAGTTGTCCCAAGTCTTGATCTTTATTTTAACCATATATAAATAGTATAATTTTTCGTCAAAGGAGGTTCAAGTGAATACCCTAACCATAAGGTGGCCCGCCCGTGTTGGATAACTTGAAGGTGGTACAACAAGGCATTGTTTCCACCCTAAACTATACCCGAAAAGTCGAAGTCACACTTAAACTATACTAGTGACCTATTACACACCTAAACTATAAAAAAGTGAAACTATTTACACCCTGTCAGGCTACCACCACTTGCATGTGGTGCAATGTTTTACACACGCTGCCACGTCAGTAAAAAGTATCATTTTTTTATAGTTAAGGTGTGTAATAGGTCACTTATATAGTTTAGGTGTGGATTCGACTTTTCGACTATAGTTTGGGGTGAAAACGATGTCTTTTTCTTTAATGTTTTTAGTCGTTTACTTTTGTTATTTAATAGGCTGGACGCGCCTAAAATAAGTGTAACACACGAGCCTTAGAATGGGGGTCGCGGGGAGATAATAATATCACTTTTATATAGTTAAAGTGTGTGATAGGTCACTTATATAATTTAGGTATGGCTTAGACTTTTCTTGTATAGAATGGGGTGAAAATGATGTCTTTTCCCCTTAAACTTTTCCCAACTTTAAGGCACAAGTATCCCCTAAATTATATTCAAAATTTCAGTGATACTTTTAAATTTTACGGAAGTTATATTACCTCCTAAACTTATTTTTCTGTATTTTTATGTTTCTTTTTATGCTAACGTGGTTTTCAATTAGCAGAATATCATTAGTAGTTGTCCCAAGTCCGTTCCACCTTTAACCAGAGGTCGAGAGTTCGATCCTGGGTATGGAGAAAACTATGTTGGGAGCGCTACCCTCGAATGGGGCCCTACCCAGTGCGAATCCAAATTAGTCGGGCTCCAATGCGAGTACCGGACACCGGATAGGAAACCAAAAAAAAAAAGTTCACCCAAGTCTTGGTCTTCACTTAATTTACTTTGTAGTTACTCCTATATATGATTGCAGTCTTCAACATTTGAGTCATAGCACCAGTCTTTACTCTAGTCTCCTTATATAGTTGTATGTTCCCATCAAACTTTCTATCAATTTCATAGGACTTTACATATTAATTACATGCTCATATATTATTTTATCCTAAAGTTTCATTTAATTTGTTGTGAACCTGTTTAATTGGACATCAATTTAATTTTTAAACAAAAAGGTAGTTTTTTTAAAAAAATTGTAATATTAAATATATCATAAAATTTGCTTGAATATTAAATTTTTGAAACCTGTCTTCTAAAATATGTTATAATATTTATATTTGTATGCTGTAAAGATATGTCATAAAACTTAAACGAAAAGTTAACTTAATATTTTAAATTTATTGAAATACTCTCTTTTGAACGAGTTATATTAAAAAATTAGAATCACATAAAATAAAATAGAACATATATGGTATTTTTTTTTATTTTTTTTTTGCACTTCATGAGTCGAGGGTCTTTCAGAAATAACCTCTCTACCTCCACAAAATAAACATCAGCTTCGTGTACACTATTTTCTTGTGAGATCCTACTTATTGAATTACACCAGATATATTATTGTTGTTGTCATTAAAGGAGTAATACTTCTTGATGTTTTTGTTGTTGCAAGACTTAAAAGTTCTTTACTTGGAAAAAAATACACTTTCATCTACTTTCTTCAAATTGACCCAATGTCAACACCAACCTCAATTTTCTAAGATTTTTCCTTTATTTTTATCCTTTTGGTGTGAATAGTGTTCATCTACTTTCCTCTAGCTAGGTATTTTTCTAATTAGCCAAATATTTCTTAATGGTTAGGAAATTTCATAATCAAATTTAATATACATTGTATTCAAGTACTTATGGGTGTACAAAGTCAAATCAACAATGCCAAATCAAAAGGTTAAATTAAATAATAAAAGAATTTGACTAAATTTAATTTAATATTGAATATTTAAACCGACATATAAATATAAAAAAATTATATATTCATATGAAGTTACTCATGAAATCTCAAACCAATAAGAGTATTCATACCTTATATGTAATTGTTGTTTTTATTAGTAACTTTCAATACAAAACTTTCTTTGTATGCCCAATAAAATGACATATCAAACTTTTTAACCCTTATTATATATAACTAGTTGCATGAGGTCGGTGCTAAGCCCGGACCCAAACTATATTAACATTTATATTTATAAAGTTTTTTTTTTTTGTTACTTTGCTTTTTGTTTGTTTTTTATATAATACAATATTAGTTAGAAGTAGTTCAATAGTTTATCAATATTTCTAAAATATTAAATAACAATTTTTTTTAGTTTTTTGTCCTATTTTCGTTAATTCGTTTTGTTTCAGAAAGAATGTCTCTTTTGTTTCTAGGGAACTGTTTAAGATTACAAGATTGAAAGATATGTTGGTCCTTTTCATATATTTTTAATTTAAAATCACAAAATACAAAAATATTTGTTACATTTTAAAAGCTCGTGCTAAGTCAAAATCAGATTAAAAAGATTGAAATAGAGGGAGTAAAAGTATTTGTAAGTTAAACAAAAACTTTTTCAAACAAATGAGTGTGTTAAAACTTGTATCCTTTATATTTTACTTAAAACTTTTGAATAAAAATCTTTAACGATCTAAATTGAATTTTGTCTTGCGTTGAATTAACTTCATTAATTTTTTCTCAATTAAATTTATATTGGCTAACATATTTTTTAATTAAAAAGCATGGTATTTAAATAATATAAAAATATTTGATGCTACAAATTATTGTATGATCACGTTAGTAAAGTTAATTTATAAATAAATATAGCATTTAAGTTAAATTATTACAAATCTAATTCAACAAAATATTTTTGTAGATGTTCCTTCAATTGGTGAAAGCTTATAAAGTTATTAAAGCTTCAATTAGAGGTAAGGAAACAAAATAGTGTTCCTTGTGAGGATTAAAAAAATTAGATTTTCTATTTAATTATTATTTCCATATAAAAAAAATACTACAAAATTTTGAATAGCTCATAATTTTTTATTTGGTTTGATAAATAATTTTTTTTTGGGTGTCACTATCACCTTTTTTTATGACTCATCACTTTTGTATAACATTTAAAAAGCCTATAGAATTTATTAAATTTACCAAAATGGTTGAAAATTTGCAAAGTCATTAAACCTTCATTGAAGGATAAAATGGACAACAAAAATCATGTGAAGACTACAAAAGTTGAAGATTCTCCCTTATATATAGTCTAGATATCGAGTGGCTCGTGCTTTTTTGTCGCAATTTACGTGACACGAATAGAATCTAGATAATCAATCATATTTTTAGTATGTTTTTAGATATTTTAAGTTGTTAACTATTGTAATTTATAATACTTTTTATGTAATTTTTAAATAATATATGTTACTTTCCTTGTCCAAACATTTGGAACATTGATATTCAATTATATTTAAAAGTAATTTAAGTTTTAATTATTGTGATTTATAAAAAAAATTCTATTCCAATTTAAGTGATACTGATATAATTTCGAGAATCAACCAAATATTTTATAACTTTTAATTTTTTAAAGTTGTTAATTATTGTGATTCATAGGACTTTTATATGTTTGTTTTTTTTGAAATATATAACAAATTAATTTTTTCTAGATATTTTAAGTTGCAAACTATTGTAATTTATAATACTTTTTATGTAATTTTTAAATAATATATGTTATTCTCCTTCTCCAAACTTTTGTTGCATTAATAATTTAAGTTTTTAAATATTGTGATTTATAATAATTTTTTTCTACTCCAATTTAAGTGGTACAATACTTAGATATCCATAATAATTAATTAGTACTAATAAAGTAAAATCGCGATTGAAGCAGCGAAACAGATACATTTTAAATGATTTACAATAACTAATTAAAAGTGATATAGTAAAACTACTGTAAAAAAATACGTGTGAAAAAAATTAAGTGCACCTCATATAAGGCGTCAAGTTAATTTAAAACATCAAAAGTTAATTTATCATTTTATGTCTATTTTATCTTTTTTATTAAATATTATAATTTTTTTAATACTTAGATGATTTATAAAAATTAATTTAGGGCGATATAGTAAAATTATGGTTGAAGCAGACATGTCGCAAATGTCTATTTTACTCTTTATTATTAAATTTCTAATACTTAGATGACTTGTGTTAATTTATTAGGGATGATATAGTAAAATCACGATTGAAGCAACTGAAGCAAACATATCATAAGTTTATATTTTATTCTTTTTATTAAATAATATTACTTTTCTAATACATAAATAACATATAATAACTAATTAGGAGTGATATAGTAAAACCACGAGCAAACAGACACTGCAAAAAGGTGTCTACTTTACCACGCCTCTATATAGTACTAATATTGTAACTTAATGGATAAGTTAATAATGGTTCAACAATCACTCAATTAGCATAAAATGATACTCTATCCATTCTATTTTGACAGTCATTTTAGCTCTTTTTACGCTCATTAAGAAAAGTGCTATTACAAAATTTAATTTGAAAAGTTGTAAAATTGAGCATATAAAAAAGAATTAACTTTTTAATGACAATGATATAATTGGTAACAAGTGTTTAAATTTTGAATTTCTATTGTGACAATATTTTTAAGATAAATTTTTAACTAAAGAGATAGTTAAAATATAAAAAATAAATATTTTTTTCGTTCCATATTAGTTGTTCAATAGTTAAAATATGACAAATAGGAGTAAATATTTTCTCGTTCTATATTAATTGTCTACTTTGCTCTTCATAATTATTTTGAGAAAATGTGCGCACATAAAATTAGTTTAACTAACTATCATATTATGAAATTTATTTTTTGACTGAAATGAAAGGATTATAACTAACATTTTTGACACATTTTAAAAGTATTTAACAATGATAAATTTAATTATGGTTATTCTTTAGTATAAAATATAATTTTATATAAATGAAATCTTTGATGATTACTTATGTTTGTCGTCATGTACAATATAAAATTACAGGTAAAATTAAAATAAAATAAATTATACTTATTAATCGATAACTAAAAATTTAAATTGAAAATATTAGTTGTTCAATAGTTAAAATATGACAAATAGGAGTAAATATTTTTTCGTTCTATATTAATTGTCTACTTTGCTCTTCATAATTATTTTGAGAAATTATAAATAAAAAAATAATTTTATTAATTTGTGCTTTTAAAATTAACTAAATTTATTAATATGTATAAGTAAGAAAAATAATGCTAATGTGATAAATAATTTTAAAAGGGACTAAAAATACTAACAGAGTTATTAAACCAATTACAAAGGTCCACGTTGGATTGGTTTTAAGAAGATGAATGAAGGGAAGAAAGAGAGAACAGCAAGGAAAAAGCAGTAAGTGCACATCTGCACTGCACGTGTAGCAATATCTACGGTACACTTTATAATATGTTTTATGTAATTTTCAAATAATATATATCGCTCTCGTTGTGTAAATTTTTGTGTCATTGATAGTCGATTAATTTTTTTTAAAATAATTTAAGTTTTAAATTATTGTGTTGTCTAATATTTTTTTCTTCTATTCCAATTTAAGCGTCATAATGCTTAGATGACCATAATAATTAATAATGGGTGATGTAGTAAAGTTACGATTGAAGCAGCGGAGAAGACATGTATTAATGACTCACAACAACTAATTAGAAGTAATGTAACAAAATTACTATAAAAAATACTTGTGAGATTTTTTTGAAGTGGATCTTGTATAAGACGTCAAGTTAATTTAAAACATCAAGAGTTAATTTATCATTTTATATCTATTTTACCTTTTTTATCAAATATTATTAATTGACAAAATACGTAAATGGTCATAATAATTAATTAAGAGTGACATAGTAAAATCACGATTGAAACAGTGAAGCAGACATGTCTAAATAGAAGTGATATAACAAAATTACCATACAAAAATACTTGCGCGAAAAAAATTATATGGGCCTCATAGAAAACGTCAAGTAAATTTAATATTAAATATTATTAATTTTTTAATACTTAGATGACTTTATAATAATTTTTTAATATTAATTTTTTAGTAATTAGATGACTTATAATAATTGACTATGGGTAATATAGTCAAATTATGGGTGAAACAGCTGAAGCAGACATATCATTAATATCTATTTTTCTTTTTTATTATATATTATTAATTTTTTAATACATAAATAACTTATAATAATTAATTAGAGATGACATAGTAAAATCACAGAGTAAGCAGCTTATGAAATAAGTAGGAGAAGCAGACATATTGACGAATATAGTTGAAGCAGTTGAAGCAGAAATGTCATAAATGTCTATTTTACCTTTTTTATTAAATATTATTAATTTTTAATGTGTGAATAACATATAATAATTAAATAGGGGTGATATAATAAAATCAAGTACTAATTAAAAGTGATATAGAACAATTACTATAAAAAATATTTATATTTTTTTTTTAAGTGAACCTCATATAAGTCGTCAAGTTCATTTAAAATATCAATAGTTAATTTATCATTTCATATTATTGTTTACCTTTTCTATCAAATATTATTATTTTTTAATACTCAGATGACACATAATAATTAATTAAGAGTGATATTTAATGAAGTTACGATTGAAGCAAACACGTCATAAATATTAATTTTAATTTTTTATTAAATATTTTTAATTTTTTAATACATAAATGACCTATAATAATTAATTAGAAGTGATATAGTAAAATCACGAAGCAAACAGCTGAAGAAGAAGCAGACATGTTGACGGAGAGCTGCCTGCTTCTCCTGCCCTTTCCCTCTTATTAGAGAATCCAGCTCGGCCCAATAATTCGCCATTCAATCAAGTACTAATTAAAAGTGATATAACAAAATTACTATAAAAAAAATTGTAATTTTCTTTTTAAGTAGACCTCATATAAGTCGTCAAGTTCATTTAAAATATCAATAGTTAATTTATCATTTCATATTATTTTTTACCTTTTCTATCAAATATTATTATTTTTTAATACTCAGATGACATATAATAATTAATTAAGAGCGATATTTAATGAAGCTACGATTGAAGCAGCTGAAGCAAAAACGTCATAAATGTTTATTTTACCTTTTTATTAGATATTATTATTTTTGTAATCCATAAATGACTTATAATAATTAATTAAAGATGATATAGTAAAATCACAGAGCAAGCAGCTAAAGAAGAGGCAGGCAGGAAAAGAGGCATGTTGACGGAGAGTTGCCTGCTTCTCCTTTCCCTCTTATTAGAGAGTAATTTTTACCTTTCCTATCAAATATTATTATTTTTTAATACTCAAATGACATATAATAATTAATTAAGAGCGATATTTAATGAAGCTACGATTGAAGCAACTGAAGTAAACACGTCATAAATGTTTATTTTACCTTTTTTATTAGATATTATTAATTTTTCAATACATAAATAACTTATAATAATTAATTAAATGTGATATAGTAAAATTACGGAGCAAGTAGCTGAATAGGAAGCAGGCATGTTGACGGAGAGTTGCCTGCTTCTCCTGCCCTTTCCCTCTTATTAGAAAGTAACTAGTGGGCTTAGGCCATGCTACGCATGGTCAAATATTGATATTTAAAAATTCTACGTTATTTATAATTCTATAATTGAATTAAAATCTTCGTTCATTTGGTTGATAAATTCTAAGTTAGACATATATTATTATATTTAGATTGATGAAATTTGTATAACAATATTTTAAGTTATTCAAACATTTGTGGCATTAATAGTCAATTATATTTTTTAAAATAATTTAAATTCTTAATTATTGTGATTTGTATTTTTTTTTTATTCTACTAATTAGAAGTGACATAGTAAAATTATCATAACAAATACTCGTGATTTTTTTAAAAAGTGATCCCATATAATACGTCAAGTTAATTGAAAACATTAAAAAAATAATTTATCATTTCATGTCTATTTTATCCTTTTTATTAAATATTATTAATTTTTTTATGCTTAAATGACTTATAAAAACATCCAAAAATAATTTATTTTTTGTCTATTTTATTTTTTATTAAATATTATTAACTTTTTAATACTTAAATGACTTATATAATAATTAATTATGAATAATATAGTAAAATTACGGTTGAAGTAGTTGACGTTGTCATGTCATAAATGCCTATTTCAAAAATTTTATTAAATATTTTTAATTTTTTAATATGTAAATGATTTATAGTAATTAATTAGGGGAAATATAGTAAAATCACGGTTGAAGTAGCATGTCATGAATATTTAATTTACTTTTTTTAATTAAATAATAGTATTTTCAAAATACATAAATAACTTGTAATAATTAATTAGGGATGATATAGTAAAATCACAGTTGAAGCAACTGAAGTTGTCATGTCATAAATGTCTATTTCAAAATTTTTATTAAATTTTTAAAAAAATTTAACACGGAAATAATTTATAATAATTAATTAGGGATAATATAGTAAAATCATGGTTGAAGCAGACATGTCATAAATATTTAATTTACTTTTTTAACTAAACAATATTAATTTTGAAATACATGAATGACTTATAATAATTAATTAGGGATAATATAGTAAAATTACGGGTGAAGCAGTTGAAGCAGGCATGTCGTCCACCAGCTGCCTGCTTCAGCTCCCGTATAAGTCGTCAAGTTAATTTAAAACATCAACAACTAATTAATTAGAAGTTATATAACAAAATTACTATAAAAAGTACTTATGATTTTTTTTAAGCGGACTACATATAAGTCGTTAAATTAATTTAAAATATCAAGAGTTAACTTAGAATTTTGTGTCTATTTTACCTTTTTTTTTGTGAAATATTATCAATTTTTTAATGCTTAGATGATCTATAATAATTAATTAGGAGTGATATAATAAAATCACGATTGAAGCAATTGAAGCAGACATGTCATGAATGTTTATTATATTTTTTAATTAAATATTATTAATTTTTTAATATGTAAATGACTTATAATAATTAATTAGAAATGATATAGTAAAATCATGGTTGAAGTAGCTGAAACAAGCATGTCATAAATATCTATTTACTTTTTTTTTAATTATATATTATTAATTTTCTATTTTGTAATAACTTATAATAATTAATAAAAAATGATATAGTAAAATCACGGTTGAAGTAGCTGAAGCAGTCTTGTCATAAATGTTTATTTTAAATTTTAATACATAAGTGATTTATAATAATTAATTAGGGGTAATAAGTAAAATCACGATTCAAGCTGTTGAAGCAGACATGTCGTCCACAAGCTGCCTGCTTCAGCAGCTTAATGTCACTTATATATTAGTAAAGTAGATACTAGTTATCCGTAGCTCGTGCTAAGTCCGGGCCCAAACTCTAAATCTATAAATAATAATGCTTTAATTAAAAAAAATTGTATTATATTCTTTTACTGTATAATTAATAAAACCTAATGACAGTCAAAATGAATTGTTCATAAATTTTCATTATTACCCAATTTGCCAAAAATTTACAATAAAAAAATATAAAGAGTAATTTAATTGACTTTTTTATTTATAGTTATAGTATTTTTAGTTTTGACATACTCCTTACAAAATTATTTTCCTCTATAAATAATAAGTAATCTACATTACACTACCTTAATTAAATAGTACCAATTTACTATAAGTTTTTGGTTATGTAAAAATTCAGTTGTCTTAATTTTGATTTTAAAAAAATTATTAAGACCATCATCATTATATAAAACATATTCATTATAATTTAAGTATAAACGTTAAAAATAAAATATAATATAGATCAGAGAAAGTTAAGAGCTATAAAAATTCATAAAAATTTACTATTTGTTCATCTCAATTTAAATGTCTTACTTCTTTTTTGGTATGTTTCAAAAAATAGATTTTTTCTATATTTTGTAAGTTTTTCAATTTTAACATTCTACATGATAAGTCTAAGACAACAAGATTTAAAACTACTTACTCCATTCATCTCATATTAGTTGTCCACATTATCAACAATAATAGACCAAATTATTTGTCAATTTTCAAAACAAAATAGAATTAATTGAATTTTTCTATTTTACTCTTACAATTGTTTTTTTTTTTTTTAAGTGTATGCAAATTTATAATTTTTTATTTTTTTTGTAAAACTACTCTTCTTATTTATGATTATGTAAGGGCATGTGATGAAGAAAGTAGACAACTAATATTGAATAGAAGGAACATATTTTTAATTTAAAATCACAAAATTCAAAAACTTTAATTAAAATGGAAGGAGTACATCAATCATATATATATTCATGTAAAATTATTCTTAAAAGAAAAAGATTCTTTAAAAAAAAATTAAAAAAATTGAGAGTCAAATAAATTAAGGAAAAGACAAAAGAAAGAAATGATGATGGTAAAGGAAAAAAAAAGAAAAAAAAGAAAGAGCCACATTGAGCAACATGAACAAAAGAAAGAGCCATATGGAGCAACATGAATGAATAAAAAGTTTTGTGAGGACTACCAAACTTGGTATCCTCACTTATATATAAGTATAATATATAATATAACATATAAAAAAAAAATCATTAAATTTTTGATAGATCGATTTGAACTATATGTCATCCCAATTTTTTTATAGGCAGAGCTAATAAATGCCCAGATCAATAATCAGTAACTCAAACTCTAGCGAATTAAGCAGATTATATTTTTATGGGCTAATTTCATCACTTTTGAATTTTGATTACAACCTACTTATCACAGTTGCACTTTACACCACTTGAGTGTAGGAGTGTGCATCGGCCGGTTCGGTTTTATACACTATCGATTCGGTTTATCGGTTTTCAGTTTTTAAATATGTTAAACCAATAACCAAACCAATAAGATATTTTTTATCGGTTTTTGGTTTGTCGTTTTTAGTCCTTAAGGGTTCGATTTTCGGTTTAACCGATAAGAAAATACTCATAAAATAGAAATAATTGTAACTAACATGAAAAATAAAAACGACTCTTAGTTGCAACCAAAAATCCTATATGATGTGTTTTAATTTACAAGAATCTTCAAGTTTGAACTAAGTGTTGTTAGGAAAATTAAGAGTTTGTATAATTGAAATAATAGGTTGGTTAATTTGTAGAAATTGAAGAGAAATATATATATATATATATATATATATATATATATATATATATTGGGTTATCGGTTTACCCAATAACCCAATAAGAAAAAATCGAACCGAACCAATAACCCAATAATTTTTTTTATAAATCCGTTAACCCAATAACCCAATAATTTTTTTTATAAATCCGTTAACCCAATAACCCAATAATAATAAACCAATAATATTTTTATCGATTCGATTTATCGGTCGGTTCGGTTTTTGCACACCCCTACTTGAGTACAATATTTATATTGAGAAAATTTCATAAACATCAAAGATTTGAAGCATATTTACAATACACAGCTACATTTTAGGCCCTCAACAAAATTTAGTAGTGGATTATAAAAAAATATTTTTATTTGAAAAATATTGAGGTTTGTAGGGAAAAGTACAATATTTTTTTTATCTATAATCTATATATAATCTCTATCTATAATCTATATCTATATCTATAATCTATAATCTATAATCTATATCTATAATAATATATTAAAAGTGTGAAGGGTCTTAAAAATATTGTTTGAACTTTTTGTCCTTCATCAAAAATCTTTACTTTAGACGAAATCGTCTTTTCATTATTTTTTTCAATATTTAAGAGTTGAAAATTGATTAAATATATTTACAGTAAAAAAAATTCTTATTAGAAGTTATCAGAATTAATGACAACTAATATTTTTTCCATTAGTTTAAGAATTCTAAATCAACTGAATTTAATTTTAAGAAGATTTGAAAAATCTAAAATAAATATAAAAGCGATAGAATAAAAAAATTTAAGCAGTACCAAACTTTTAAAAGTTTTAAGTACGTAGTAAGAATGCATTCAATGATTTTGTAAGGATTTTGACTTTAAAAACAAGAAAGATTTTAAATATAGAAAAAAAATAATCGTACCACAAATATGGTTCAAATTGAGGTGTCTTTCTTAGCATGTGACAGCAAAAGAAAGAGGTACTACATTGCAAATGCAAACGTGATGATCCGTCAACCACTTGAAACTTTCAGCGGTAAAATATATATGTACTTATACTAAAATATATATTTATATTTACATTATTACAGTAAAGCGAGAAGGATCTTTGAAAAATGATTTGAACTTTTTACACTTCATTAAAAATCACCGCAATAGACAAAATCATTTAATTTTAAAGAGAAAATGGCCAAAAGAGCCCCCAACCTTTACTCCAAATTCCAACTACACACCTATACTTTGCGGGGGTCCTATGACCCCCCCTGAACATTTTAAAAATGAAATTATTACTCCTCGAAAGCTGACATGGCAAGAAAGTGTGTTTCACTCTCTTTAAAGAGAATGAAAAGAGAGTGAGAACGAAAATTATTTATTTTAAATATTTCATTTTCTCTTGTCTTCTTCTTCTCTTTCTCAAAATAAAAAAATCCAAGAATTCATTGATCCCCTTCAGTTCTGGAACATATTTGTGTTCCAAGAGATCAGACCCATTTCCAATTTCCCATTTTCTTTTTCAATTTCATTATCTTTCAAAATTCTTCACACTATACGTACCTTCCTGGACCAATCCCGATTTAGAATCTTCTCCTCTCTTCTTGTGTAATAGCTGCTATATTTACGATTCTTCTGAAAATCATTTCAATTGAAACAAAATCTGGGTATGAACTTTTAGATGGGTATATATTCCATTTTTAAAATGTTCAGGGAGGTCATAGGACTCCCGCAAAATATAGGTGTGTAGTTGGGATTTAGGTTAAAAGTTGGGGGGACTTTTGGCCATTTTCTCAATTTTAAATAATCAAACGTTACATGTGCGAGGATCGTGCAATTAAACTAGTATAAAAAAAAGAAAGAAAGAACAATTGCTTAGTAATAAAATATTTCAGGATTATGAATTAAATTATTCAAATATTTATATTAAGAAATAAAGTTCTTTACAGTAATATCTAAGGATATGTATCACAAACACATAACTAGCATCTTATTAACATAAATTAATTTCTATTAATATAAATAACAAAATTATTTCTTTGTGATTTTGAACATCTTATATCTTATAAAAATACTACAGTATACACACACATATGCGTGCATGTAAGCACATAGCATGCACAAGTTTTTATCCTACTATAAATCCCGACAAAGTTTGAGGGATATAATTTAGATTTTTCATTTACTCTTATTGTTTATCTATACTCAATTCACTATATCTCTGAACAACAAAAATAAGAAAATAATTTAAATATATAATTTTTTTTTATAAATTTCATTATACTTTTATTTGGAAAATATGCAATAAATCTATACGAAATTAATCCCTCTATATATTAAATAGGAAGACAATCCACTATCTCTTGTGTTGAGATGTCCATATATTAAATAGGAAGACAATCACCATCTCGTGTTGAGATATCACATGCAACAACTGTGTATGTGATGGTTATTTATAAATTTTGTCGAAGGTCAAAATCTGAGGAGTAATTAAAAAAAAAAAAAAATAGGAATTGCCATCGAAATTAAAATGTTTCGACAATAATTGAAGAAGAAGAATGGAAGAAGAAGAAATGTCATTAATGAGTTCTTAGATGCCATTGAAGAAGAAGAATTGAAGAAGAAGAAATGTCATTGACGAGTTCTTGGATGCCATTGAAGAAGAAGAAGAAAAATTGTTGAAGAAGAGGAGAAGAATGGAACAAAAAGAAAGAAAAAAAATAATTAAAATTATATATATTTATTTAAAGAAATATTAAAAATAAATTTTTAATAAATTATTTTTGTTCTCATTCTCTTTAAAAGAGAGTGAAACACATTCTCTTGCCATGTCAGCGTTGGGGGTAATAATTTCATTTTAAAATAGTTCAGGAGGGTAATAGGTCACCTTTAAAGGTTGAGTGTGTAGTCGAGATTTCGACTAAAGGTTAGGGGGTAATAGACCATTTTCTCTTTCAAAATTATTCTATTTTTGTATGTCAATTTAATTTTCATATTTTTCCATTCGTTTCTTTCAATTGAGTTTCTGTATGTGATATAGCATAAAATGTTCCTATCGAGTCAAATCTTAATAAATGCAGTTCACTCTTCAATATTTTTTTTCCTCTTATCAAAACAATAAATGAAAAGATTTTAAAAAAATAAAAAACAATTAAATGGAAAATGGAAAAAAAGGTTCTTTGTTCTTTGATGGAATCAAAAAGGAAATTATGCGGAAGCTTCTGTTGTAGTTTCTTTAAGTGTTGTCAAGAGCGAATAAAATATCATTCTCTGTATGATTGGAATATGTATACTTGCTCTGGCATGGAAAAATTCTTGGTAGGGAGCGTTATCCTTAAATGGAACCTTATCCGATGCGAATTCAAATTAATTAAGCTTCAATGCGAATATCAGATATCGAATGGAAAACAAATAAAAAAGAATATGTATACTTGAACTTGTCCATATGTGAGTGCAAGTTGTCAAGAGGACTGTGACTATGACATATTGGCATTTTTTGTTTCTGATTAATGAATTGCAAGCTGACAATTCTTTCCAACATCCTTTTCCCATTGTTAGTCCCTTGGTAGTTTAATATCAGTGACGGAGATGGAATTTTCACTAAAAAATAAAAAATTTAAAATATGAAAAAGTAAATATAAAAAATCAACATCTACTATATATATATATATAAAGAAAAATAATTTTAGTCTTGAATATATCACGTGTAATTTTCTGCTAAAAGGTTGAATATTTTTCTCTTTGTTAAAAGCTTACACACATTAGCTATCGAAAGAAAATATTATTAAATCGAGTTCATCTATAAGGGATGCTAGTTAGTTCGTTAGCCAAATGGACTGGTCTGAAGTCATTTTGTTCAGGTCACATGGATCTGTTGGAATCAGTAGCGGAATCAGAATTTTCACTAATGAGGTTTAAAATCAAAAGAAGTAGGCACACAAACTAGCCGAAGGGGTTCAACATCAATTATATATATATAAAAATTAATAGTAGTTCTCCTATATATGATTGCAAAGTCTTCAACATTTGAGTCATAGCACCGGTCTTTACTCTACTCTCCTTAGTTTTTCCCATCAAATTTTCTATCAATTTCATAAGACTTACAATATTAATTCCATTTCGTTTGATGTGGACCTATTTAAACTAGACACCAATTTAATAAAAAAGAGAGCTTTTTTAAAAAAATAATTGTAATATTAAGTATATCATAAATTCTATTTGAATATTAAGTTTTTGAGACTTGTCTTCTTAAACATGTTATAACATTTGTATGTTATAATATGTTAAATTTATCAAAGTACTTTCTTTTTTTAGCGAGTTAAAAACATAGAAGCACATAAAATAAAACGAATGCGATATTTCTTTTGCACTTCATGATTTGAGGGTCTTTCAAAAATAACTTCTTTATCTCCATAAAATAGAAATAAGTTTTGCATACGCTATCTTTTCGTGAAACTCTACCTTAGATATGTTGTTGTTGTTGATATTAAAGGAGTATTACTTTTTGATGTTTTTGTTGTTGCAAAAGCCCTTTACACTTGGAAAAGATACACTTTCATTCATCTACTTTCTTCAAATTGACCCAGTGTCAACCCCAACCTCAAATTTTCTAATATTTTTATCCTTTATTTTTATCCTCTTAGGAATCGTTTGGTTGGAAAAGAGTTATTCCAGAATAGTTAATTTCGAAATTAGTTATCCCACCATGCATATGAGATAACTTATCTCATCATTATGATGTTAATGGTGAGATAAATAATTCTGATACTAACTAATACCTCACACCAAACATGAGATAAAATAATTTTATTTTATTCCAGAATTATTTATCCCTTATACCTCACCCCTCAAACGACGCGTTAGTGTGAATAGACTTCTCCTTGGTCCTTTTGTTCCTCTAACTAGGTATTTTTCTAATTAACCAAATATTTCCTAATGGTTATGAAATTTCATAATCAAGTTTAACATACATTGTATTCAAGTACGTCGGGTTGTACAAATCAAATCAACAACGCCAAATCAAAAAGTTAAATTAAATTAATAAAAAAAATTGAATAAATTTGATTTGATATTGAGTATTTAAAACCGATATATAAATATAATTTTTTTATATATTCTTATGAAGTTCCTCATAAAATCTCAAACCAATTAAAGTATTTATATATTTTTTAGAAATATTTTGGCAGAATTTCTCATAGATTAATTTTGATTATATATCATTCCAAGTTTTATAGGCTGAGCTAATAAATGCACGGATCAATAATCAATAACTCAAACTCGAGCGAATTAAGCAGATTATATTTTCATAAATTAATTTTACAACCTCTAATAAAACATTCCGAAATTTTTATAAACTTCAAAGATTTGAAGCATATTTACGAACACAACTACATTTTAGGCCCTCACAAAATTTAGTACGTAATAGATTCTAACAAAAATATTGAGGTTTGTAGGGAAAAGTACAAAATCTTTATCTATAATTTATATCTATAACCTATATATATATATATATATATATATATATATATATATATAATATAATATAATATATAATATATTAAAACTGTGAAGGGTTTTAAAATGTTGTTTGAACTATTTGCCCTTCATTAAAAGTTTTTGATTTAGATAAAATCGTCTTTTCACTTTTTTTTTTCTTTCTAATATTCATTAATTTAAGAATTCTAAATCAACTAAATTTGATTTTAAGAAGATTTGAAATATCTAGATATAAATATAAAAATGTTAGAATAATAAAAATTTAAGAAGTACCAATTTTTTAAAAACTTCCAGTTTATAATAAGAATGAAATCAATGATTTTGTAAAAGATTTGACTTTAAAAAAATAAGAAAAGATTTTAAATATAGAAAAAAAGTATAGAAAATAGTCATACCACATATATGGTTCAAATTGATGCGTCTCTCTTAGCCTCTAATCAACAGTAAGGGAAAGAGGTAATATATGACAAACGCAAAAGTAATGATCCATTAACCACTTGAAACTTCTGGTTGATAAAATATATATATATATATATATATATATATATATATATATATATATATATATATATATGTGTGTGTGTGTGTGTGTGTGTGTGTTTATACTAAAATATATGTTTAGGTTTATATTATTATATTAAAGTGCGAAAGATCTTTGAAAAGTGATTTGAACTTTTTACACTTCATTAAAATCTCCGTAATAGATAAAACTATTTAATTTTAAATAATCAAATGTTGCACGTGCGAGGCATATGTCTGTTAAAACCAAATATTATTGTTAATTATAAAATCATTTAAATTACAATTACTTGCAAATAATTTAAATAACCTGCTTATGTGATACATTCAAGAAAGTTACAAGAAAAATGTCAATATGACCAATCACGATTAAGAAAGACATTTAACTAATTCCTAATAATGTTTATTTTAATATACAAATTTATACAAAGAAAAAATACGATCTTAATTATGTAATCCTATACAGTAGAAATGTGAAACCAATCTTTATAAGGATAGTAATTTATATTCCTTCCAAATTTATACCAAACACACAGGGGCGGCTCAAGCAAATTCGTAGCTTAAGGCAAAAATCAAATGGAGGCCTTATGTTATTAAGAAAAAATAATTATTTTTATAAAGTCTATTTTTAAAATTGTACAATCATATTTAATAATTCTTTTTAATTAATAATATAGTCAATGCATTAAAAAGTTTTTACTATACCAAACTCCTAAATTTTTTTATATAAAAAGTTTCTTTTTTCTATAAATAGTATTTAATATATTTCTTAAAATTTATAATTTATTATTACTAAAAAAAAATGACGCCCCTCAAATTTCGGGGCCTTAGGTGGCCGCCTTTTCTCCGAAAGGGTTGAGCCGCCCCAACAAACACATCCCTATAAATTTCTAGGCACTTTCTCTCAGCATTGTAAGAATTCGTCAAATACATTTTTATTATTATTTTTATTATAAAGAGTTTCTGTGTAATTTCATCTCATCCAAAACAGAAGAAGCATGTAAAGACAGTAACACTCAACGGGTAATAGCTCATTATTTAGTAGAAATACAAGATATCTATAATGCTCCAATCATAGATCTATGAAACCCCTGGCAGATCAAGAAGGTCGTCATGTATTTTGAGCAGTCTGTCAGGTTGCCATTTACAGACATTTTTAATTGTGTTTTTGGATATTGAACGTTGGCATGGTTAAATGTGTAAAGTCAGGAAACAAATATCATAGTGAGTTATGAGATGTTACTGAAGAGAATACTCTAAAAATTGTGGAAGGAGTTTATGTTGAGATAATGCACACTAGACATTATTTGGACATAAGTCCTTCCACAATTTTATAATTTTTAGGGTTGTTCTCTTCAGTAACATCCCATAACTCAACATGTTGTTTGCTCCCCGAAGTTACAAGTTTGATCATGCCAAACATCTGGTATATCATAAATGAAGCAAAAGGAATCCGTAAATAACAACACTATAGTCTCCTGATGGGCTGCTCAAAATATGTGATTACCTTATTGATCTTTCATGGATTTTCTAGATTTATGATCGAGACGGGGGTAGATGTCATGTATTTCTAGTAAGCGATTAGTCATTGCTAATTGAGTTGGGTAGCGCATAAATCGGATCAACTCAATTAAGTGAACCATTCAAAGCAATTTGAATTTTACAATTTAAATCTATATAATAATTTAATTTTAGATTATTAGGAATTTTCTATTTGAATATAATTGGGTGGGTTTTCAATTCTATCCGGTTTTAAATTTAATATGCGTTTATAGTTTACTGTTTTCGTGTATTACTTTCGATTATGAGATTTAGAGAAATTGAGTATTAGGCCTAAGGTTCTTAGAAAAAAGTCTGTTTTAACTAAAATTTGATGTGTTAGTTCGTAAAACTCTTATAGAAGTTATGTATTTGAATAAATTTCTGACTATTCAAAAGTTTTACGAAACTGCAAGTTTGTAAATTGACTCTTAGGCTTCGATTTAAGGATAGTTGAGACATTTTTTGACTTTTTTTTCGAAGTGCTTATACGTTAGTTATGTATAATGGGAGTAATTGAAATAGGGATTCCGTATAGTTGAAGTCACGAGTATCTATATGGGTACCGATATTATTTAAGAAATTAAAATTAGTCAATTGCCTGTTTTGGACTGTTTTTCCTATTTTTACAGCAACTGATTGAAATTATCATATCCATTTTATTTTATGAATCATAATTTGATAGTATATATATAAATAAATATATATATATATTAAAGAATATTTTATAGTAATATCTTTAGTTCAAAATTGAAAATTTTATTTTATTTTGTAAGCTCTGCGTTATGTTAAAATCAAACTAAACAAATTAAAATGTATAGAATCTTAAGTATGCAACTATAGAAATTTTAATTTGATCTCAACTCCAATTTATCTCCATTGTGTCTTGTAGATACTCAGCGTTAACATGACACATAAATTTTAAAGGTGCTTAGATAATCATTATGTAAGTTGGGATGTTCAAATGACATAATAAAGACGAGTTTAGGGAAAAGGTTCATTTCTAAATTTATTGACGTTTATCTTAACCAAGCGATAAATCCCCCTAATTATTTGATAAGTTGGTATTTTACCAACTTATCCCTTCTTTAATAATCTTAAATTTTTGCTACATTTTATCGAGAAAAGAAGTGCATCTAAAATGATTTACTTATATTTTGTGGGTTTTACATAACTGAGAAGAGTATGTGGCCACATATCACCGTATACAAACGCGTATCAAAATATCTAAAGTCCTTCATGCATTTAAGTCGAACCATATGCAAACCGCATATCGCTATATACAGACACACACGGGCCCAATGAAGGAAATTTTTTACGGGCAAGCAACATAAATTCCGATGATTTGGAGCTTAGTTACAGAAAATTATGATATTTTACATAACTACTGAAAGTCTCGATTTTAGATCTGTCGGGATTCATAATTAGCTCCCGATACATTCAGCGAAGATGCATTTTTTCCTCTGTGAAGATACATAAGTAGCTTCTGATACATTTTTGTCAATTTTGGATCTGTTGAGATACATAATACATCCAATGAAAATATTTTTTTTTCTTTGTAGTGATACATATAAGCTCTAGATACATTCTTTCAATTTTGAGTCTATCGAGATACATAATTAGCTCTCCGATATATCCAATGAAGATACATAATTAGTTGAAATTTTTATAATTACTTTGTAAGGATAAAAATTTATATAAATATAACAAATTAAGGTGTATATTTCTGTTTTTTTTGCTAATTTTATCCAATTGAGCATGATTTTTATGGGGTTTCAAATACTTCCTTGAGTTTAGCATTGCCTTATCTTTTGCTCAGTCTTTGTTGAAAAGCATTGAAGACAAAGAGTAGTGGTTGTTCAACTTTAAAGAACAAGATTCCCTTTCTTTTGTCATTGTCGTCTTTCTTACTAAAAATATTAATATAATGTAAGAAAAAAGGCATTAAATAAAAATGAGTAATAAATAATCATAATTTAGTTAAATTATCTTTTAATTAATTTTTTTTAGGAATGTGCATCTTAAAAGAGTGACGTAAATTAGAGGTGTGCATCGGTCGATTTGGTTCGGTTTTATATATCATTGGTTCGATTTATCGATTTTTGATTTCTTAAATACACTAAATCACTAAGATATTTTTTATTGATTTTTAGTCCTTAACGATTCGATTTTCGGTTTAACTGATAAGAAAATACTCATAAAATAAAAATAGTAGTAACTAACATGAAAAAGAATCGAATCTTAGTTGCAACCAAAAATCCTACATGATGTGTTTTAATTTACAAGAATCTTCAAGTTTGGACTAAATGTTGTTAGGAGAAATTAAGAGTTTGCATAATCGAAATAACAGGTTTATTAATTTGTAGAAATTAAAGAGGAATATCTAATAAGTCATATATATATATATATATATATATATATATATATATATATATATATATATATATATATATACTAGTTAATCATACGTGCGTTGCACGTGTATATTATATCGAGCAATAAAAATTATTAACATTAAAATAAATATAATATTTTAACTAAAATCAAAAGCAAATAATTCAAAATAACTCTCTTTGTTCACTTTTACTTGTTAGATTTTGCATCTTGAGAGTCAAACTGTATCATGACCTTTAACCAACATTTTAAGATGTATCTTTTATAAAAGAAATTTAAAATTTAAAATATTGAAATAAATCTACTTAAATTTAGCTTCAAAAATTAGTTAAATTTACTCTAGTAAAGCGAAACATGACAAATAAAAATAATTAAATAGAGGGAGTATTTTCACTATTATTTTTTTGGTAAACCACTATTATTAGTTATTCGTAGCACGGATAACTAATAATATGTGATGTAATTGGTGCTGAAATTAAGTAATGAAATTTTAGCCTTTCAGTATTGGTACATTATGGAACTTAAAATGTTTAATGATGTTATCTTTCTTGCTCTACATACATTTGCACCTCAAATTTCTTGTGACTAACAAAAAGTGTCAAATTCTTAATTTATTTTCCAACCTATTGCGTAGTGTTAGATATAAAATATAAATAATTTTCAACCTATTGCTAGTTCTAGTGGAACACTATTACTTTTGAAGTTTATCAAAATACTAATCTATACAAAAGTCCTTTTATGTCTCCAATTGTGATAAACCTAGCTCCCAATTATAGCTACTACCACTTCCTTATGAAACTTGCTCATCATAGCTTGATTGTTGAAAATAGAGTAAAAGTTGTTAGATATAAAGACAAAAATATAAACATAAATATGTTGAACAATATTACTTCTGAAGTTTATCAAAATACTAATCTATAGAAAGAGAAAATTCTTTCTCTTTCGAGAATGAACTTAATAAGACATTTATTTATCTTAGCCTTTATTGTATGTAGGACTTCAAAACACTTGTCAAATTTGAAATTGAGTCTTCGAATCATGTTGATAAATTCATAAGTCTCAAATCAATATAAATGGTGGTGGAATGATTGAAGTCCTTCCACTCTTAACCATGTGTCGATAATTCTTTATCTTCAATCCAACAAAAGAGTGTTTATTACCCAACATTGATTGAACAAAATAAGACATCGAAAATCAATTTACCTTTAAAAAATTTTGTTCATCGATCATGTTGATATTATCATCATCACCCATCTTCAAATACCTAAAAAAATTGATACAAAATAAATTAAATATTATAATATGATTTTCGAAAAAAAATAATCTAAATCAAACAACAAGAACAACCTAAAACCCAAAAGAAAATATGTTTACCAAAAACACGTAATAAATATACATAAGCTAAGAATTCTAGATGAAATGAAATTGAAAAATATTGCAGGCGTGAATTTTTTAATCAGCTTTTTATTCTTTTCCAAGTTTACATAGTATCTTTTATGGTAATCCTTGTTTAATTTTTTTTAACCATATATTTTATGATTCCTTAATTATTATCTCCTAATATTTTTGCCCTATATTTTTTTTCTTATCATATATTTTAAGACTCCTTATTTTTTAAAATAAAATTTTATGGTTTAAATAAGGAAAATCTTACAAAATTTTATATTGTTTACCTTTCCTGTGTTCTTTTTTATTTCTTTCTTGTATGATTTTTCTTCTCCTAATTTAATTATTCTTTCTTTCCTTTTATTTGTTTAATTTTCATTCTTTTGTTACTCGAGTTTTTCT
This sequence comes from Capsicum pubescens, assembly GCA_030864215.1. Lineage (NCBI taxonomy): Eukaryota > Viridiplantae > Streptophyta > Magnoliopsida > Solanales > Solanaceae > Capsicum > Capsicum pubescens. The sequence continues at coordinate 46,602,893 of CM061547.1, forward strand.
TTTTCTTACATTCTTAGTTAATTTCAAATTATTAAATTTAGAAAATTGGTAAAAAGACGATTTTGTGTAAAGTGAAGACCTTTAGAAAAGTGATTTGAACTTTTCGTCCATCATTAAAACACTTTGTTATAGACAAAATTATCTTTTTCACTTTTTCCTTCAATTAATATACTTTTATTTTTATATACTGAAAAATTAAATAGTCCTAAAATAGAGAGAAAAATATATGGAAGATTTTTTTCTTAAAACACTCCTTTCATAATTAGGAGAAAATGCATAAAGTACCCCCTGATGTTGTCCGACTTTTTCAAAAAGACACTTAAACTTTACTTCTGACCTATTACCCCACGATTCTTACTTAATCCGTTGTAAATACACCATTTTGATCATAATTTCAGCCACAAGATAGAGAGTGCAATCACGCACCAATTACAGTTTGCCACGTGTTAAATATTTTTTTTCTTACTTTATTAATTCTAATTCCTTTTTTTTTTTTTTTTTTTTTTCTCTAACTCTAATTAAAACTTGCCTTACTAATTCTCTCACTCTAACTCTAATGATGGATGAATCAATACGATGGAAAGAAGAGGAATGGTGGTAATAGGTGGCGATGAAATCGGGCTTAGAAATGAGCTTCTTTCATGGCTTGCAAACACACCTAAATTGTAAAAGGGTCTTCAGAGGAAGCCGAGAGAGGACGGTGACGATCTACTATTTTTTGAATTCGTAGAAGAAGAAGAGTGGAAAAAGAGTCTTGCGGGTTTAACGATTTCACAAAAACAGTTTTGGACTTATATAGATTAACAATCCAATTAGATAGGTAATAAATTTTTGTGAAAAGTAATCTCATACTTAAAATGAGAAATAATAATAATTGTAGATTGGTTCTATTAATATGTAAGATTCTCATTCAATCAACAAAATAAGACAAGAAGGGGAAAAACAAAGACATCATTAATGGAGATTAATGGAGAAGAAGAAGAAGGAAGAAGAAACAAAAGAAAAAGCTGGAAAATGAAGAAAAAAAAACAGTAACATACAAAATTTAAAAAATGGATCCTTTTTATTACACGTGGCACATTTTAATTTGCTGTTTCGGCATTTTTTTTTCATTCACGCTCTTCATGTGCGTGTCTACACGGAGTCAAAATTTTAGTCAAAATGATGTATTTACAATGGTTTAGGTAAGATTCGTGAGGTAATAGGTCGGAAGTAAAGTTTAAGTGTCTTTTTAAAAAAGTCGGACAACATCACGGGGTACTTTATGTATTTTTTCTTCTTTTAATGGTAACTAAGTCAGGCTTCCCATTTAAGTGGGAAAAAACCTAACTCCTAACACAAGTTTAGCCTCGCAGAACTTATGCTTTGTTTGTGAATTTTTAGTATAAGATTTTTGGAGAATTGATTTTCCTTTTTTCTTTATTTATAAACTTTATATATATATATATATTTAGTTTCATGCTCTAATTATATGAAGCTTTGTTTGTTTAATTTTTTGAGATTTGTGAAGTGCTTTGGAGAAGTAGTTAACGCTATTGATATCATTTCAAAGTATGAATTTAATTCAAAGAGTTAACACGTTAGTTGATAGCTTTAAAGATTATATATGAATTACACAAAATCAATAATTTAAAATTGATTCTTTCCTCTTGATAATTTCTCAACAATTGACAATTGATTCTCTCTTTTTGATAATTTCTCGTGTTTCTCTTTCAATTGAAAATTTCTGATTGAAAAGTTGGATGAAACAAGCAAGTTGTTGCTGACTCAAATAGTAAAAAAATTCAAAGGTTTATCTCTTTCCTTTTTCTTTGTTTAACTAAAAGTTTTGTAAATCTCTCAGACTCGAAAGATTAGGAATTATAGTTTTGAAATCATACGTCAAATAGTTACTAAAGAACGAAAATCTTGGAGTCAAAAAGATGCTTATAGATTTTAAAGATATTTAATTTTTTTTTTTTTTATGTTGGTTCACTTTTTCTTCACCGTTGGAAAGTATTAATGATGAATTTTATGTTTAAAAATGGAGACCACGATGAAGACGAAGAAAACGAAAATACATAAATTGTTGAAGGCAATAAATTATTCTCGGTAAAGTAACTCAACATCAACTTTTTATGTATGTTTTACAATTAATTGTAAGTATCAGCGGCATGCAACATTTATATGTATTTGTTTTTGAAAAAATAAAATCAAACAACTTTAGGACTTCTACCAATTTTGTTGAGAAAATTGAAGGAAAGGTATCTTTTAAGACTTGAATGAAGGATTGGAGATATTGACCAACTTAAAGGGTCAAACATCATTAGCAAACTTGATTAAGTTAATTGTGAACTTGATTAATATTTTTAAAACTTTCTAAACTTTTTAAAAATACAAATCAACCCAACCCACACCCCCCTTCAATCCAAATCAACCCCCCCTCTCTCTCTCTCTCCAGCTTCTCTCAACTCTCTCCCAAGCAACAATTCTGCAAAATTTCTCCCTTCAACCTCCGGCAACAAATAGTAGGGCGAGTTCCTTTTTGACTTTCAACCGTCAATCGACATGAAGACTTCTCCGGCGACAACAGCTTCGAGTTCTTCGTCGTTCCATTTTTTTTCACAGGTAAAAAATTATGAAGAAACAAAGGAACTTGAGCCAACTACTCTTCTAGTATTGAAATATGGACTGAATAAAACCCTAATTTCTACCATTTTTTCTTCTTGTTGTCGAACTGTTGATTCTAATTTGTTGGTGATTTTTGGTCACAATTGATGTTCTTAGTGTATTTGTGTGTGTGTGTGTGTGATGTGTTGGTGTTGCTGGGTTGATTTGTTGTTTGTCTTGATAAAAATGATATTGCAATAGATGAAACATATGATATAACAGATGAAACATCTGATGCAATAGATGAAAATCTGATGCAACTATAAAAATCTGATGCAACAGGTGAACAATCTAACATATCATTCATCTGTTGCGATAGACGACTCTTCTGTTTGGAAGAAATCTAAACAATATTGATCCAACAAATAACTGATTAGTGATCTGTTTTTATTATTTACAACGGTTTACTCTTCATTTTGCAACAAATTAGTGACTATTTTTATTCTTTCCAACGGTTTACTCATTCATTGCAACAGGTCGGTTATATGTTGCAACAGATAACATACCTGGTGCAATAGATTAATGATATATTTTTATTCTTTCCAACGATTTACTCACCCGTTGCAACAGGTCGGTTATATGTTGCAACATATAACATACCTGGTGAATCAGATTAGTGATCTGTTTTTATGTTTTCTAACGAATTACTCATCCGTTGCAACAGATCGATTATATATTGCATCAGATAAAATACCAGGTGCAACAGATTAGTGCTGTTTTTATGGTTCCCACGAATCACTCAACCGTTACAACATGTCGGTTATATGTTGCAACAGATAACATACCTGGTACAACAGATTAGTTGTCTGTTAAAACTGTTAAATTACTGTTATGCATTAATCAATTATAATTTATGTTATGTTCCTGTTAATTTAAGATAACATAGCTCCCAAAAGAAAAAAAATCGAATCAAGTCCAAGTAAAGGAACAAGTGCAGCAGCTTGGCTACATCCACCACTCTATGAGCTTGCTTTACAAACATTATCTCAATCAGTAGCAGAAGATAATGAACACGGGGAGCAGGAATTTTTCAAAAGAGATGATCCAAACGCTAATAGCCTTTCCGCCGAAGAGTTGGTCAAAACCTTCAGCATTGGTCTTTATCTTGTGAGAATGCAGTGCGATGGTGCCACATATTTAACGGGTGATCTCGTCGTTAAGTCAGTCATGGGGAAATCTTTCGACGCCTTCAGAAAAATACTTCGAGAACAAAAATTGGATTCTTATTTCAGGGAAAGCTGCTTTAGGCAATATCTTGATTTGCCGGAGGACAACAATGCTCGTTTCCAGATGAAAATGGTATATGATCTTCTCAAGCGCAAGTTTATGTATGAAAACAAATATAGAATAGATGAGGTGTGGATAAATTACTGTGGCATGCATTTTTGTTTTGGTTGGAAGGAGTTTGCCATAGTTACCGGACTAAAATGTTATCCTCCTTCTCCTTCTCAAGTTATACCTACTCTGACCCAAAAAAATCACCCCGCACACCCAAAAAAGGAAAAGACAAGTCGAGTGATCGTGATGACCTGGTGTCCATTGTTGGTCCAAGCTTCAAAAACAAAAATCTGATAGAAACGTTGAAAGGTAAAGGACTTTCAAAGAAGCACAAGCAATCATTGTGCTTGATTTGGTTTGTACATAATGTTCTTTGGGCGAGAGACGTTAACAACAACATAAGCCTCGGTTTAATAAATCTCTCCGAGGATCTTGAGGCATTTAACAGCTATCCTTATGGTTATGAAAGCTTCAAAATGACTATCGAATATTTGTTGACTCCGTTAACGCCAAAAACAGTCAACTTATATGGCTTTCCATGGGCCTTCATGGTAAATATTTCTTTTATCATGATATGATTTATCATTTTTTTTCCAATAATTTTTTTGATTTATTGGCGTTATATTATAGGCTTGGGCATTTGAAGCCATTCCTTATTTGAGACAACACGTGAACTACTAGGAAGAAGTTTCCTGTCCAAGAATTCTGAGATGATTGTCGGTCAAAACTGATAAAAATACAAAATTTCTTGATCTTTTCAATACCCCCAAGGAAGCAGTATGTTCAATTCTAATCAAGTTTTTGTTTTAATTAATGATTAAATGATTTCATCATCATTCTTAATATATATATCGATTTATTTTAGATTGTCCATCCGTGGCTTGTTCCGATCAATCGAAAGTTGAAGATGTCATTTTTCTTACTTTACGGTCTGTGCAAACTTTATCGGATCCTAAGGTCGTTGATGAAATAAAAATGGAATTGTTTGGAGCAACAACCATCACACAAAAAATAATTTTGGAGGGTGGGGCTAATGATGCTCCTCTTACAGTTTTTGAAACAACAAGCCATTATAATTATGATCATAATGGTTGTACAAATTTTTCTCCAGATTTTGCCACATCTAGCGAATGTTCTTTATGCAAATGTCAAGACTGCAAGGCAAAACACAATGGAGTGATTAATGCTATTAATGCACTAACTACTTCTGTAAAGAAAATGACATTTAAGAGGGGTGTCATTCCATCAAAGAGGATTTCATATCCAGACACTCCACCGGAGATCATGGCGGCTAAGAGGAGAAGGAAAGACACTTTCAAGGCATCATCAATCATAAAAAAAAAAGCAAGATTGTAACACCTCTGTCTTTGTCTTGCACCGATGTTCAGTGTGCAAGGGCCATAGGAGAGCAACATGAGCTAAAGAAGGTGAATGTACATCATCTGTTCCAAAAAACAAACAGACACATATCTATTTCAACAGATGATACATCTGCTGAAAATTTTCAAACAAATATATACATCTGTTGCAACTGTTGTCTAACCTGTTGCATCAGATTCGTTATCTGTTTCAATAGATGAGTCTTATGTTACAACAGATGGGTCATCTATTTGAAATTATCGTACTGCTCTGATTTACCTGTTCGAATTTTTCCCAACAGATAACCCATCTGATGCAACATAAGACTCATCTGTTGCAACAGATGGACAATCTGTTTTATATCTCTATTTAGCATTGACAATTCTGGCTTTTCAGGTGGATGTCACAGTAGAAGCTACTTCCGAAGAGCAAAATATCACAGTTGATAATCCATCAACTGCTTCCAAAGAAGAAGAAAAAGTGGAGCCTGTCAGTTTGGGAGAACGGAAGAATTACCCGTTTGAAGGGTTCAATATCTCGGACGGGGCTCTAAAAAAACTAACATAGTTGATCAATTACTATTCAGAATGGATTACCGATGGGTTGTTAAATCATCATGCCGGCAGGTACATAAATCAATTTTACATATATTGGTTTATACAATTCTTGTTGTAAGAACTTGACATTAACACATATAAATCATCATGTAGAAAACAAAATGACGAGCGCTACAAAGTGAACGAATCGAGTCTTGGTTTTGATATGTTCGACTTTTTTGTTGCACATCCCAGAATGTAGAATTGGTTCTATTTGATGTCACATCCCCAAACTTGCTGGAATGATGAGGTTTAAATGTCATACATATTACTATTAATTAATACTTTATTTTATTACATCTGCGTATTGATTTTTTCATTACATAATCCAAAATGTTTGATAATATGTGCAGCACATCGATGTTATTTTTTACTACCTCCGAAAGAAGGCCAAATTGCAAACACAAGAACAATACAGATACACAACAAGCAATTATTTATGCAAAGTTTACATCAATAATGCCTACGATAGGTATTATCAACAACAGACGGAAGTTTCCCAAAACGAGGAATGCTTAATCAACATCATTAAAGGTTTTATCACTCCGACTGTCTTACCTTGGTATTTGGTCGACGAAGTGTACATCCCAATCAATTGTGGTGATGAATTCCATTGGGTGTTGGCTGTCGTCGTTCTAAAAGAGAGGCGCATCCGAGTTTATGACTCGATATCGTGAAGGAGACATTCTGGGATGTCGTCCGAGATATAAAAACTGGCCAAAATATTGCCTACTTACCTCGATATGAGTGGCTTTTTGGATCAAAAGGTTCGTACTGATTGGTCGACGATTGAAGCATACCGGGTTAAAATGGCTAATCCATTTGATGTACAATATATTGATGGAATTGCTCAACAAACCATTGGTAGCCTGTAAGTTTAAGTTTCATGATTTAGTTTTATTTCATAAATTTCACAACGCTTGCATGAACTTCGATATATGGATTATCTATTTTTTTATAACTCAGGGATTGCGGTCCTTTTGTTGTCGCCTATGCCAAGTATTTGAGAGATGGATTACAAGTACCAAATAATAGACTTGATGTCGGATTACTCCGCAAAAGATATGTTGCTCTTTTATGGAAATACGGAGAAACGAAAGCTCAGAAACCGTACGCAACCGACGTTAAAGATCCACGATGACCAAAGCCAAATTTCGTAGCACCGGATGAAGAACAACTTGTCTATATTGATTAGATATTTATAGCTTGAGTCCATCAATGTAATAACCTATCCTCCTTGGTTTTACTTGTTGATTTATTTGTAGAGTAGATCGTTTGTACCCATAATGATTTTTTACTTTCATTTATTTGTTTAGTCATTTCATGTAATTTTTGAAGGTTTTGATTTATTTTATTCTGTCTATGAATATAATTAATCCTTGGTTTTGAACATGTTAATTGAAATGGAGTACTAGATTCAAATATCGCAACAGATAATACATCTGCTGCAACAGACGATATATCTTATCAAACTGATTTAGACATATGTTGCAACATGAGATGCAACACGTAGGTCATCTGCTAGAAAGTATATAATAGGCCTTCCTATTTTTTTTAGTTGCTCCAACAGATTACCGATCAGTTGCAACAGATAGATTATATGTTGTAACAGATTGTATATCTGTTGCGACAGACAAACTGGGAACATCTGCATAACACAACAGATGACCAACCTATTCCAATAGATAATCAATCTGTCATAACATGTACTATATCTGTTACGACAGATATAAAATATGTTGCATTATAAAAATTCAACTTGGCCAGACATAAAGATTATTGCCACTACATGTAAAGTGAATTGGCTTGAAATGAAAATTTGTTATCGTGTTCGTCTCTATCTTTGTACATATTTTTTTTATACACGGGCTCCAACCATTTAGTTAGTACCCCATATGCCCAGGCCCATTGCATCTTTTTCATAATGGTGTCGCACATACCGATCATTTATGTGCCGATCAACAAACACTCGATGTATGCAAGCGAGTACGGCCCGCACGTTGCACCGGTTGTATTTCTTGGGAGCTGGATGTTCTTATTTAGACCTTCAAAATCCCATGATTCCTTTGCCAAGACTTCAGCCTGCAAATGATCTATCATCTTACTCTCCGTTAAGAACTTAGGAAACAACTTCAAGAGTGGCTGCATGTGGGTTAAAAACGTCTTCTCGCTGAAGACGGGTAAGTTGCAGTCATAAATCTTAATATTTTCCTCATATAGTAGTATCTTAATAGTGAGAAAATGTGTGACATCCACGTTCATGACTGCAAGGATTCTCTTTGCCTTGGTCCAGCTCTTGCCGTGTGGATATGGCCTCTTTTCTCTGACATATTTAATCGCTTCTTCATCCCATTGGAACGTAGAAACTAGCTGATCAAATCCCGAGCCACCGGAATCAGCTATCTTACAGAGTTTAGCGTACATATCCTTGAAATTATTGTAGAAGTTGTGGTCCATTATCCTATCGGCAGCATCATAAGCATTCGGGTATGCTAATTGTCTGCCGCTCATGAGGCAGAGAATTTTATCAACATACTGTGGTATAAGAAGACAATTTTTAGATAGGTTAGTAATTTTAAAGAATAAAAACACAGTGGAAAGAATCCGATGCAGAGGGTTCTATGAATCAGTTCACAGATTACCCAACCAATGCAACTTATGCAATAGATGTGTATTATGTTGCAACAGAATACCAAGTTTTTGCAACAGATTACACATCTGCTACGTAGATTCTTCATCATAGAGTAGATTGTAAGGCTAGATTAGCAAAAGTAAATTTACCTTGTCCTCGTACCACACACACATATTTGTCATATTCGAGAAGCCTTTAGCGGCAAATGAATGCATGGTGTATTCTTTTTGAACCTTTATCTTGATGAATTCTTCCAGTTCCTTCTTCTTCTCCTTGCCAAGCGCCGCGAATATCTCCACCTTCTTTGGCGGCCCCTGAACTTCAACAACTATTGAAGCAGGGGTAGTTATAATTTTTGCTGATTTCAGAACGGAAAGAATTTGTCTAATTTTTTTTCTCTTCCTCCTAACCTCCACTGTAGGAGTGCATGGCTCCCTCACCTTATTAGATGGTATGACACCCCTCCTAGATTTTAACTTCTCGACAACTTCAATAATAGCCTCTAAATTTTCAAGGAGTTTATCCTCTCTGTCCTTGCACACTTTATAGTTGTAATGAGAACATGAGGGTGAAGAGGGGTGAGAGGGACCACTGTAAGGATGGGAGGGACCGGTGTTGGAGTGAGAGGGAGGACCTCTGCAAGGGGTGTTTTCAAACATATTTATTTTTTACTAAGCACCAACATGCTCATAATCACGACTGGCAGCAACAGCAACAGTAGGATGGCTGCCACCATCACAAACAACTCCACCAGCAACACCCCCAAAAGAAGCACTCGAATCTGTTGCAGTTTGAGGTTGGTCGTGAAGAGCTTCAACATTTGGCTGACCTTGCCTAACTGCTCTTCTTATGGATGTTGCTCCAGCCAATTCCTTCTTTATTAACTCCACCGTTGGGTCTTATTTTGTATCAACAAGACCCAGAGTAAGAAAAGAAGTCATCCCCAGCTCATCAATGGTAGGCACGATCCAAAGGATGCACAACCTATAAAAAAGACAGGAGGAATTTAAATCATATAATAATAATTTGCAGGCAGTTGGGTTACATGGGGCTCGGGTTACATGGATGTTAACACAACCAACTTATGCAATAGACGATCTAGCTACCGCAATAGATGATCTGTATGTTGAAATAGATTGATAATATATTGCATCAGATTACCCATCTGTTGCATAATTTGCAGTAGATGGGTAATCTGTTGAGTAGGGTTCAAAGAACTAGAGCAACAGATGGTTAATCTATTGTGAAATATGGATCGTCTATCACAATAGATTACCTATCTGTTGCTTCAGTTGCAGTTGACGGGTAATCTGCTATAGCAGACGACCAATTTGTCGTAACAGATGAAACATCTGTTTCACTATCTTTCTTTGAGGAAAATTATTTTAGTTGAAAGAAGACATACTGTATCATCCGGAGGGTTAAAGAAATCAGCCTCATTAATATTTCTTTTGCTTCTCTCTGCTGCAGCCATCACCTAAGGATCCTTGGATGAGAAACCTTATCCGGGTAATCCTTGAAATGCTTTCGGAGGGAAGGAATGATTTCACATGCCCAAGCCTAAAAATTATAAATAGGAAGAAAGCAAAAAAAAAGGCATAACTATATTCAATATAAATTAATGAATGAGTAAAAATAGTGATCAATTTTACCATGAAAGCCCAAGAAAAGCCGTATAATGTGGTCGTATTTGGCTTTAGCTTTTTCAGTAAATATTTGACAGTCAAGTAGTAGCTGTCATATCCCCAGGAATAATCATTGAATTTCCCAAAATCATCAGTAAGCGCCAACTAATTACGTCTATAATTTTTTTGACATCTCTTGCCAATAAAACGGAATGGACAAACCAAACTAAGCACAATTTCTCCCTGTAGTGATTTAGTATGTCTTTATTCTTGAGATCCGCCATCAAATCCTCCACTCTGTAACTAGGTTCAACAATGACCAACAACCCATCTTTTTTTACCTTGCATTTGTTGGACCCTTTGTGGGGTGTTTTCTTGATGAGAGGTTCTTCTGGACGATCACATCTCAAGCCCTTCACTATGACAAACTCTTTCAATCCAAAACAAACCGACATGCCACAGTAGTTGATCCAGACTTCATCCATTTTTTTCGCCCTCATTCGGACCTCCATCATCCTCCGCATACTTGATCCTGCGCTTGAGAAGGCCATATACCATGATCATTGGGAAACAGAGAGGGCGGTCCCTAGACATCTCAAGAAAGTTTGCAAAACAGCTCTTCTTAAAAAGTCCATCTATGTTTTCCTTCTTCATAATACTCTTAAGTTTGTTAAAAGGTTTTTCCAACTGACATTTAAGTACAACATCACGAAATATTGCGTTAGGGTTACTCATCGGCATCGCAACTCAAAACCTGATGATACTAATAGTTTTGACAAAACCATGCTGGGATTTTGATGTTATTTCACGCTTCATTGGTGAGAAGGAGTTAGCACTTTCCTCAGCTTTATTTTGCCCTGACCGAGATTGTTCTGAAAGTTCCTCCGAATCTATCTGAAGTCTAGCCTTTTTTGTTGGGTAGTCAGAAGTTGATCTACTTTCAGTTTTTTTTTTGAGACATATTTTAACTACAAACAATAGAAAAATAAAAAATACATTGCATTTGATGTCTGCATAATTTTTTTAAAAAAGGTGAGACAAATTTCAATAAATTATCTACGCCACATAACAAAAAAAAAATACTCCAACGGATAACCCATCAGTTGGAATAAATGGGGAACCCAAATCTGTTTGAAGACCTATTTAATATCTCCCAACAGATATTCCACCTGTTGCAACAGATGGAAAAATTTCAATAAATTATTCTACGCCACATTACAAAAAAATACTTCAACGGATAACCCATCAGTTGGAACAGATGAGGAATCTGTTTGAAGACCTATTTAATATCTCCCAACAGATCTTCCACCCGTTGCAACAGATGAACCACCACCACCACAATCGATGCTACCACCAATGCCACTAAGATCACCACCAATGCCATCAATACCAACTCCAAGACCACCGACACCACCGCCAAAAAACACAAATACCAACACCACCAACAACAGCCACCAACAACATCACAGACACCATCCAACAATACCACAACAACCAACAAAACACTGAGAGAAAAACTAAGATTTTCTCGGGGGATTCCTACCTTTTTAGCATCAAAACTCAAAATTGTTAACCCATTCTCGAAGATAATACAACTAAAAGTCATTTTTTTTTATCATTAACTAAAAAGCTCTATTTTTTAGAATAAAAAATAAATGTAGAAATCTTCTTGAACTCTGTTACCTGCAAAGAAAGAGAAAACGACAGATACAAGTGGGAATAAAGTAAAAAACAACAACTATAGTGGTCGTCAATGGGAAGAAAATCGACCTGTTTTGAAGGGTTGAGCAAGATGTTGAGTAGTTGATGTTTGTATTATTGAGATAGAGAGGAGACCCCGAGAGAGGGAGAGAGAGAGAAGAGCGAGAACTTCAGATTTGAAATGAAAAGCTTTTCACTTAAATGGATGATTTGTATGGGTTGATTTGTAATTTTGGAAAAGAATGACAAGTTTCGAAATTGGTAATTTGATCTGAATTAATGTTAATTAATTTTAAAAAATTTAAAAGATATAGTTTTTAAAACATTGAGTTGATGAGGACTCATTTCAACTCAGAGTGATCGATCGACGACTCGGGTCGGGATGAACGTAATACCAACGCTATGCAATTGCAAAGACTCGATTGGATTTGTAGTTGACCCTGTGAGCTCATTCATTTATCCCTAGTTCCACCTAAATCAACTTAGGTACTATAACTATCCTAACATTGAGTTGATAAGAACTCATTTCAACTCAGAGTGATCGATCGATGACTCGGGTTGGGATGAACGCAATACCAACGCCATGCAATTGCAAAGACTCTATTGGATTTGTAATTGACCCTGTGAGCTCATTCATTCATCCCTAGTTCCACCTAAATCAACTTAGGTACTATAACTATCCTAACATTTAGTTGATGAGAACTCGTTTCAGCTCAGAGTGATCGATCGACGACTCGGGTTGGGATGAACGCAATACTAAGCCATGCAATTGCAAAGACTCGATTGGATTTGTAGTTTTCCCTGTAAGCTCATTCATTCATCCCTAGTTCCACCTAAATCAACTTAGGTACTATCACTATCCTAACATTGAGTTGATGAGAAATCATTTTAACTCAGAATGATCGATCGATGACTCGGGTCGGGATGAACGCAATACCAACGCCATGCAATTACAAAGACTCGATTGGATTTGTAGTTAACCCTGTGAGCTCATTCATTCATCCCCAATTCCACCTAAATCAACTTAAGTACTATCACTATCCTAACATTGAGTTGATGAGAACTCATTTCAACTCAGAGTGATGGATCGACGACTCGGGTCGAGATGAACACAATATCAACGCCATACAATTGTAAAAACTCGATTAGATTTATAGTTGACCCTGTGAGATTACTCATTCATCCCTAGTTCCACCTAAATCAACTTAGGTACTATCACTATCCTAATATTGAGTTGATGAGAACTCATTTTAACTCAGAGTGATCGATCAACGACTCGGGTCGGGATGAACGCAATACCAATGCCATGTAATTGCAAAGACTCGATTAGATTTGTAGTTGACCCTGTGAGCTCATTCATTCATCCCTAGTTCCACCTAAATCAACTTAGGTACTATCACTATCCTAACACTGAGTTGATGAGAACTCATTTCAACTCAGAGTGATAGATCGACGACTCGGGTCGGGATGAACGCAATACCAACGCTATGCAATTACAAAGACTCGATTTGATTTGTAGTTGATCTTGTGAGATCATTCATTCATCCCTAGTTCCACCTAAATCAATTGCAATAAAATTTGTTGCAACAACGACTGAGTTGTTGACAATTTTCAAACATATATTCATATCTGTTGCAACAGATGACATATCTGATTTAATTATCAAGTAGACATTTGTATCTGTTGTGACAGATGACTGAGCTGTTGAAAATTTTCAAATAGATATTTATATCTGTTGTAACAGATGACATATCTGATTTAATTAATTATCAAATGGACATTTTCATCTGTTGTTACAGATGACTGAGCTGTTCGAATTTCTAAACAGATATTTATACATATTGCAACATATGCCATATCTATTTGAAAAACTTTTTTCCTCTTTTAATTTTAAAGCAAGCTTCTGGTCCGAGTAGATAATATCAAGTAGTAGTACTTACTACTAAAGGCGATAAAAATGTTTCTTGGATATCTCAAAAGTGAGTTCATTGAGAAGTCTTGTCTTGTCTTTTCAATGTCACTAGTCTTAGTCTTCCTCGTATCCCTCAAATTATTAATGAAATTAATGAATATTAATTAATGAATATTGAAAACCCCCACGTCTACATACACAATACATCTATAGAAATTATCTCATCTCTTCCTTCAGCTGCAGTTTACTTTATTCAACTCTCATCTTTTTCTTTCTCTCTTCTTTAGGGTCACAACCTTTTTTCTCTCTTCTTTAGGGTCACAACCTTTTTTCTCTCTTTTCTCTTCCTTTATCATAAAGATCCTTTCGGATCAAAACCGATCCATATCTTTCCTCGACTGAAATTGCTGGTTTGATCCCCTTTTTGACATTAAGGTAAGGTTCATTATTGCTCTTTTATTCTCGTCTTCTTCTTTGCAAGTTATTTACATATGTTTTTTTATTTAATTACTATTTACCCATATTATATTTATTAAAAAAATTTGAAGGAACTTTTAAGTGTTGAATAAACAAATTAAATTTTTTTATTACAATATGCGAAAAAGTCATCTGTTGGGGGAAGTTTAAAAGCCTTGTTGGTAGTATCATTTTTTTGTATGTATTTTGTTTTTTTCTTTATTATTGATGCAATTATTGATGTTGTTGGTGGGGTTGGCGTTGTTGGAACTTGTAGTGTGGTGTTGTTGATGGTTCTGAAACAAAAGATGTTGCTTCTTTGTTGTTGATGATGTTGTTGGAATAAATATTGTTGTTTCTTTATTGTTGATATTTTTTATTTGTAGTTTATGCTGTTGTTGATGTTGCGACAGATGGAGAAACTGTTGGAACAAAACAAACCTCCAGAAAGGCTGGTTTGATGTATTCCATCAGACTCCACATCTGTTGCAACAGACTCCACATCTGATGCAACAGATTCTACATCTGTTGCAATAAATGAATAATGTTCTTTTTGTGACATCAATTTTTTTCCTCTTTTTTGTAGATATAAGGAACTGATAGTTGATCAACTTTTATCGGACCATCACAAGAGGCTGCAGTAAAGATAGGTTCGGAGGAATAAGTTGTATGCAGATGGAACCGCTTCATATGTGGGAGGTATGTATTACTGATAATGCTATCGTGGAAACACACATAGAGTGCACTAATTTTGTGAATGTTGTTTTTACTGATTAGTCATAGATCATTCAAACAAGATATCTGTAATTTTACAGTTAAGTTTGGTAGGTCCGAACTAATAAGGATGAGGGACCATGAATATGGTTCTGATACCCTATTAAGATTTAATATCGGTTGTTGCTCATGTTTATTTGTCAAGCCTTGTGAAGGGATCTAGTTTTGGTGTCATTGTAAAGAGATTCAATAGCGATTGGACTAACTTTTAGGGTGCATTGGACCCTTAGAGGGCCTTCGAAGCTTAGCACTATATCTAACAAGAACGGAAAACCAATATAGTTATTGCCCTAGCCCAAATTTATATAGTTGGGTTGCTCGTTCGGGGTGATGATAATACGCCAAAAGGTGCGGTAGGAGAATGCCTTCGAGAAAAAATGGGTGGTTGATGGAAGACTATATCATCGGAGAGCTAATTGAAGAAGAGACATAGGGTAGAAAGTAACTTCTAGCGAATCTGGCCGATGGAATTATCTTAACAGATGCGAAATCTGAATCAAGTGCAAATATGAAAGTGTATTCGGTAATGTAATTTCATCTGTTGTCTCTATGAAAGAAAAATAATGTAGATGGACACTTTGCTAGGGAGCTGCGTGGTCGGGATCATCACCTATATAGAAAATAGAAGAAGACCAACAAAGCAGCCTCACGGGCATCGAGGGTTGAAATGATGTACAACAAATCTAGAAAACTTACGCCAACAGCAACTGCAGTTAAATTAAGGAATCTAAGCGAAGACGACAATTTATGAATTTTAAATTTCATCGCATTACTTTTTGTTTGTGTTTTCGATCAGGTCCACTGCCGTTGACCTGATCGAAACCACAAACAAGATTCAAAGGCAAATTGAGTATCATTACTTCCTTAGAAATATAGTTATAATTGATTGTGTTTTCTTGCCTTAGCATGCTTTCAACATTCCTTGGAGAAGATCAAATGCTTGCTGTAGTATGTGAATCCCGATAATTTTCAAGTTTGCCTCCAGCTTGCTGATTCTGTATTCAAGCTAGTCGTTGTCGTCTTCGAAGTTGGTCAAGAATTCCTCATCTCTTGTGAGCTCGGTCAGGGACACCACGTTCAAAGTTGTGGTATTTTAGGTGCCCTTCAAAACACTTTCTTCAGAAGCCTTAAAGGATATATGGAGGGTCGCTGTGTTTGTTTTAGGTCAAAATGTGTTGATGCACGTTGAAGATATGGTCCCAACAGTTGAACAACACACTTTTATTGAGCGTTTCTCAATGCATCTTGCTCAACCAATTTGATAAATTAGTAAGCATGGAGTTACGTAGCGTGTGATCTAAACCGGCTCTACCAAGCCTATCAAACGTTACGTAACTCCAAGCTCATTACCCTATCAAAAAAATATGATCGAGTTAGTGCTTAAGTCAAACGAGCTCAATCTCTCAGCCTTTCTGTTGGTCGCTCTTCTCTAATATAGATGACAAGATATCTGCTATGAAAAAGTCTACACCATCGCCAGACATGCTTTTCTGGGAGCAATTCTTCAGAAGTTATCTGTTGATGCCTTCTGAAGAATTGCTCCCTGGCAAGCATGTCTGGCGATGGTGTAGACTTTTGCATAGCACATATCTTGTCATCTATATTGGAGAATAGCGATCAACAAAAAGGCTGACATGTTGAGCTTGTTTGATTTGTGCGCTAACTCAGTCATATTTTTTAGATAGGGTAATGATCTCGGAGTTACGTAACGTTTGATAGGCTTAGTAGAGTTGATTTAGATCATACGCTACGTAACTCCTTGCTTATTAATTTATCAAATTGGTTGAGCAAGATGCATGGAGCAATGCTCGATAAAAGTGTATTTTTCAACTGTTGGAACCACATCTTCAACGTGCAAACACTACGACCATCCATGTATCCTTTAAGGCTTCTGAAGAAAGTGTTTTGAAGAGCTTCTAGAATGCCACAACTTTGAAGGTAGTGTTCCTGATCGAGCTCACAAGAGATAAGGAACTCCTTACCAACTTCAAAGACGACAACGACTAGCTTGAATATAGAATCAGCAAACTGGAGGCAAACTTAAAAATTATCGGGATTCACATACTACAACAAGTATCTGATCTTCTCCAAGGAATGTTGAAAGCATGCTAAGGCAAGAAAATACAATAAATTATAACGATATTGCTAAGGAAGCAATGATACTCTACTTGCCTTTCAATCTCATTTGTGGTTCTGATCAGGCCAACGACAGTGGACCTGATCGAAAACACAAATAAGAAGGCATGGGATAAAATTTAAAATTCAGAAATTGCCGCCTTCGCTTAGATTCCTTATTTTAACTGCAGATGTTGTTGGCGTAAGTTTTCTAGACTTGCTGTACATCATTTCAACCCTCGATGCCCGTGAGGCTGCTTTGTTGGTCTTCTCCTATTTTCTATCTAGGTGATAATCCCGACCACGCAACTCCCTAGCAAAGTATCTATCTGTATTATTTTTCATTCAGAGAGACAACAGAAGAAATTATATTATCGGATACACTTTCATATTTGCACTTGATTCAGATTTCGCATGTTTTAAGATAATTCCATCGGCTAGATTCGTTAGAAGTTACTTTCTATCCTATTTGTCACGCCCCAAAATCCCATCGGGCCGGAATGGCACCCAAAGCTGAGAAGGCCCGGGAGAACCCGTTCAAATACCTGTACTTTCACTTACATGTCACCAAAAATTTGGACAACACTTCGTTGCATATAGAAGGGTCTAATTACCTGTATCAGCACAACACGCACAAATATATATATATAATACTTGGCCGTCGGGGCCACTACCTATACAAATATAACATCACTTTATAAACTTCCATGACTTTACCCTTCCTTATGTCTACAAAACCTCTAGGATATACATGACATAACTAGGGTCGGGACAAACCTCCCGCCCACACATGACTCCTGTACAATAACAAAACATAAGGAACCGACTCGGAAAGCTCCGAAGCAAACTGGAGCTCACCAACAATAGCTGTATGACCTGGCTCCTATCTATGCTGTGTATGAGCTGAAGCACCTGTGCCTGCAGCATGAAATGCAGGTCCCCCGTGAGGGACGTCAGTACGAAATATGTATTGAGTATGTAAAGCTGTAAATAATCATATGTGATATGAGGGATCAAGAAAATCAGACACAAGTGAATAAATCATAATAGAAGTGAACCACACTTCATAAACACTTTTAGGATCATGTACATTATCATTAATATGAATTGGGTTCTTGAATTCAAACACATTTGTGGAACGGTATACATTCGTTCATTTCATTCTTTACAATTATCATTCGCCATTACCTCCTCCTCCCGAACCTCCAACCACCTAACAATAATCAATACTGTACTGTACTGTGACCATTAGACTGCCCCCAGTACATATCAACTGTAATCATATCAAGTATCGGGATCGGCCCATGCTAGGCTTAAGCCCCTGAGCTACCACCCACACGTATATCAAGTAACACACATAAGAGATCTTTCCAATAACTTAGTTCAAAAGCTTTTGAGATTATTACATTAGTGTTCATGCCAATATAGTACCTTTGGAACAAAGATACATCAATAGGAACCAAGTAATAGACCTTCTATACAATAACGATGTAATAAAGACTCATTGGTACATCAACAATGTGTTTCAAAATCATCAATATCACAACAATGAAATAGGAGCCTTTTGGTATATCAATGAAATATTTTGACACTTTATAGAATGGAAACAACTTCGTTGGTAACGTAGAACAATACATGTTTTTTTTTTGGACAACCTCGGAATCTTACTTGATGGAACATTGGTGTTTTCATGCCAAAGAACATCGTTAGAGTATGCTTTACATACCTCGTTGTAGATTCGGATACCAATTCAACACAACTTCCCGCCTTTACAAATCACTTATCTACAATGAAATGTTTGGCATCTAGTATTAGCAACCCAACACCACAATTCTCTTCCATAATTCCATACAACCAATATTTGCAAAGCATTCCAAAAACCAACTTGAACAATAGGTTTATGTGTATATATATATATATATATATAATCATTTCAATACCACATCATCACACCAAATCCCTTCACAATTCAACATAATCCAACCATGCACAAGAATAATCCAACATCATTTCCAATCATCTTTCAACAACAATCAAATAACATACTTCTTATGCTCACATGCATATATATACATATCCATATAAATAACACCAACATAATTTACATCCTTACCATAAAATGGCCCTTTTGATTTCGAAGTCCTGTTGGCACAAATAAGGGGTGCTTCTCGAAGCCCTCGAGACGGTGAACACAACTACGAAATCAATTTGGATTTTCTACGGTTGAATCACAAGATAATTGGAGTTGAAATTAGGCTAGGGTTTCTTATTCTTCAATAATTTGGATGATAAATGATGGATATGAGGCTAAGTATATGTATATAATGACCAATTTTCGTCCATCAGGTGATGGAAAATGACCATATTGCCCTTAAAATTTAAGTAAATCCGAATCTGTCCATGGTGGACTGTTTTGGTAGGCTAAAGTAAATCGACCATAACTCTTTGCTCCGATAATGGATTTGGGTGAAACCAATTGCATTAGAAAGAAGACTCTCGGGGCTTCTCATCGATATATAGCATCTCACACAGTTCATTTTTTACAAGGAGTTATGATCGTTTAAAGTCGACCCAAAAATCTGTTTGGCTGCAGTACTTTTGTGTGCAGAGAATTTCTGCACATTTACTGTTCATTGCGTCCACCGTTTTCAAGTTTCGAACATGCTCGCTTATATCCGATACTCATCTGTTTTCATAAATCTTTATATCGTTGGAAATCTAACTCGATAAACTTCTCATAGAAACTTCGACGAGCAAATTCCGGTATAAATAAAGTCGATTCTTATACACATATAATCAAACTATACACTTGAAACCATCTCAAAATAATCAATACTCATACTTAAACTCATATATACCTAACTTATGATCAACACATATACTCCAACACATATAACCATGGCTAATGCACGTAATTAAGTACGGGGTGTTACACTATGTCTCTTCTCCAATTAGCTCTCAGATGATATAGTCTTCCATCAACCACCCATTTTTCCTCGAAGGCATTCTCCTACCACACCTTCTGGCATATAATCATCACCCCGAGCGAGCAACCCAACCATATAAATTTTGGTCAGGGGAATTTCTATTGATTTTCCGTTCTTGTTTGATGCAGTGCGAGGTTTCGAGGGCCCTCTAAGGGTCCAATGCACACTTAAAGTTAAGTCCAATCGCTATTGGTTCTCTGCAGTGACGACAAATATTGATCCCTTCTCAATACTTGACACACATAAACACGAGCAACAACCGTCAGTAATTCGTAACAGGGTATCTGCACCATCTTCATGAGGTCCTCAGCCTTATCAATATCGAACCCATCAAACTTAACGATACAATGCAGGATCTTGTTTGAATGATCAATGCCTAATCGGTTAAAAATTGCATTCACAAAAATATTGTACTTTGTGTGTGTTGTCCTGGTGACTTTATCAGTAATACATACTTAACTCCCATACATATGATAGTGGATCCATTTGCACACACCTTATTCTTCCTAGCCCGTCTATGGCTTAAATTTAATAAACAGATGACTAGCTAGTTGCAACAGATGACACATCTGTTTATATTGTCAAACCATTGGAGACATCTGTTATGACATATGATCAACCTGTTGCAACATATGACGTATCTGTTGGAGAAATCAAACAGATATATGCATCTGTTGTAAAAGATTGCCAGTATGTTGTAAGTTATCTAACAGAAAGAATATATTTTGCAACAGATTACCCATCTGTTAGATTTATTTTAAAGAAATTTTCTTTTCTCTCCGAGATACAATAATATATAAATAGGTCCCTCCTTACAAATATGGATGATCTAGATTCGTACAAGAATATTCATATCGAGTCCTTGTGTGAACTTCAAAGGCAGTTTGATGAACTCCAGATAGATTTGGCAGACTTCGGAGCAAGGCTGCCGGATGAAAAATGTCCGATTGACAATAAGAATAATAGTAGTAATAATAATTAGGTAATGTTTTTTATTTTAGCGCATGTATTTTCCTCCTTTTGTATATCGGATCTACCCAAGGGATTCAAAAATCTATAAACATTCATTTCATTTTGTTGTCGACTTTGAATTTTTAATTCTTATTTAGTATTTAATAATTATTCTGTTTATTCTTTGTTCTCAACATGTCGACGGTTGGTGGTAGAGATTGAGCAATTTGTGTCAACCGAGGTTAATCTGCTACGACAGATCGATCATATGTTGCACCTGGCGGTTATTAATAAAAAAGGGTTGTTGTTATTGAGAGGGTGAAAAAGACACGACTTTTCGATTATTCAATATGAAAAATATTTCATAAATAAATAATAAGGAAATAAATGATAAACACAATTTATAACCGTAAAAGAACGGTTATTTAATTTTAATAACTGATCGTGACTTTTCACCATTTTTGTTTTTGAACTTGTTTTTTAAAATTATTTATTATATAATAAAAAAAGTCACAATATTGGATTAATTAACTTATATGATGGTGATTGTTATATGATAGCGCTGTACCACCACCACCACCACCAACAAATGGTCGACAAGAAGAAGATGAAGATGATAATGAAGTAGAAAATGATGATAATGAAGCAGAAGATGATGAATGAAGCAGAAGATGATGAATGAAGCAGAAGTTGATGAATAAAGCAGCAGAAACAATGAACAACAAAAATCTTTAGGAGAGAGAAAACAACAATGGATGAGAAGAGAGAGGAAAGCACCTTTTTTCCCCTCCGTTTCCCGTTATTTTAAGTAACATTGGGATCAAAGTGTAAATTTAAAATCTTATGGGTTATTTGCAAATTTCTTCAACTTTCTTAATCCATAATAAAGTAATTGTCACCTCCAACTAATAATTAAGACTTGTGTCACCTACATCTCATTTTAAAACTCTTTTGTCACCTGTGACCCAAACCCCCAACTTTGTTAGAAAGTTGCTATCAAAATATAATTTAACTATGGTATCGCTGAAAATATTTTGTTGTTGTACTATTTTTTATTCATTGAAATTAAGGGTATATCAAAAATAATTTCTCCTCTTTTTTGAGAAAGAGGTAAGATCAACATACACAATTACCCACCCTAAACCTTACTTAGGAATTTAAAATTGCAAAAAATATTTTCACATTTTTTTTACAAATTTACACTATCTATCTAACACATCTATCAATAACTACTTTAATTTAATCCTCCGTGATCCATATACCTTGGTGAGTATGTTTGTCGTGTTCTCAATTATAGTGTATTTATGTGTTTGCTTGCTTTAAGTGTTTTGTGGGTTTAATTATAATTTGTTATGTTCGTGTGTTATTATGTTCTTTTTGCTTACTGTGTATGTACAATTAAAATTTCTATAAGACAAGTGATGAACACTTTTTTAATGCACCGATAACCTTTCATTCAATATATCATCATAGATATTTCTATATCTTACGAATTTTACTCATCTTTTACTACTATTATTTTAGATGCATGATAGCTTTGGGATCAAAACATTACTCGAAGGAATTGACGCCTAAAAAGTATTTGAAGGAATTAGTATGTATTATAAAAATTTATTTAATTTGTGTTAGAAAAATTATTTTCATTTATATGTATCTCATATATATGATTGGAACAATTCCTAGAGTCATGATTTATTTTTGAGAAAATGGTCAAAAGCCCCCCCAACCTTTACCCCAAATCCCAACTACACACTCAACCTTTAAAGGTGACCTATTACCCCCCTGAACTATTTTAAAGTAGAATTATTATCCCCTTGAACTATTTTAAAGTGAAATTATTACTCTCCCGAAAATTGACAACCAGTCATTTGGAATGTGGTGTAATGCACGCGCTGCCACGTCATTTTTTTTTAACTCTAAAAAATTAATTATTTAACTTTATTATTTTTTTTTTCTTCCCCATTTTCCATTTTGCTCCATTTTCTTCTTCAACCAATTTCATCTTCTTGGGTAAAATATAGAATTCTTGGGAAAAAAAAATGGTGGATTAATGAAGTTCTTGAATGACGGGTTAATGAAGTTCTTGAATGACAATTTAATGAAGTTCTTGAACCCAATTTCATCTCTTTTTGTTCAAGATCGCCATTAATGGCGAATTCTTCCCCATTGTGGAAATTCAAAGCTTTGAGCTCGCTATTAATGTCGGATCTTGAGTAAAATTAGAGAAAATAAAAAAGGGTTGAAAATTATACGTGGGTTATGTTGAAAATTATATATGGCATTGTGGAAATTTGAAACTTTGAGCTCGCCATTAATGGCGATCTTGAGCAAAAAGAGAGAAAATCGAAGTTGTTGAATTTTTTCAAGTTTTTTGAATCGGAGTTCCCCAACTTCTTCATTCAAGAATTCATTAATCGGAGAAATCTTATTGTTTCTTTAGTTCAAGAGTTTCTTGATTTCGGTTTCGGAGCAAAAAGAATTTCTTAGTTTCGGAGAAATCCATTAATGAGGAAGATGAGGAACTTCATTAATGAGTTCTTGAGTTTTTGTTTTGAAAAAGAGAAGAAGAAGACATGACGTGGCAATTAAAATATTTAAGAAAAGTAATAATTAAAATATTTATTATATTATTAAAAATAATGACGTGACAATCAGAAAATAAAGAATTTAAAGTGAAATGGGGTCAACTGACGTGCCAATGGGCGAGTGTAGTCACGTCTAGTGACAGGTCAGCAACTGGGGGGTAATAAATTCGGTAAAAATAAGTTTAAGGGGCGTAATAGGTCACTTTTAAAGGTTGAGTGTGTAGTTGAGATTTCGACTAAAGGTTGGGGGGGGGGGGAGTAATACACCATTTTCTCTTTATTTTTTCATATCAAACGAATGAATGAGTTTAATTTGATAGATGCTTATTTCAAATATTGGTAAAGATGAGCTATTGATATGTTCATAAAAAAAAAAAAAAAAACTCTGAGCTAACTCACGCATTTCTTGTCGATTAGGACAATTTTGAATTATACGAGGAGTAAGAATTGTACTTGAACAGGATATATTTTCTTCGTTTAAAAAAGAATGATTTGTTTTGACTTGATATAAAATTTAATAAATTAAAGGAGACATTTGAATTTTATGATCTTAAATTAAACTTATGTCAATTGTATCAAAATGCCCTTTAATCTTATGGTCTTAAATACGTCATGTGAAAAGTTGAAATTAAAGTGTTGTAAAAAAAAATCATTCATTTTAAGATGGATTAAAATTCTTATTTTCTTACCTTCCCGTGTCAAATAATTTTATTTTGAGTCAAGTGTCAAAGAATTTCTTTGGGACACAATAATTACGAGTTTCACTAATTTTTTATCTTCTACAAAAATAAAGATAACTTAGTATAAGCACTTGAACACTTCTATTAAAAAAGGTTAATGTTTCATATAGAAGGAGGAGATTTAACTATTTAATTTTTGTATTGAAATTCAATATTTATTTTTATCATTTAAATAGATTTAACATTTATTTTAATCTTGATTGCTACTGTTTAGTACTTATATATAATTTTATCAATTAACATAAAACACACGTGCAAAGCACGAGCACTATACTAGTATATAAAAAAGAAAAAACAATTGCTTAGCAATAAAATATTTTAAAATTTTGAATTAAATTATTCAAATATTTAAATTAGTAAATAAAGTTCTTTACACTAATATTTAAGATTGTGTATCATGAATACATGATTAACATTGTGATATAAATTAATTTCTATTAATATAAATGAAACAAATATTACATTGTGATATTGAACATCTAATATCTTGTAAAAATACTATACTACACAGACACATATGTGTGTAAAGACTCATCATGCACAAGTTTTTATGCTAGTATAAATCCCGACTTTGAAGAATATAATTAAGATTTTCCATTTCTTCTTATTCTTTTATTTATACTCAATACATTATGTCTGTGAAAAATAAAAAATAATTTAAATATATAAGAGTTTTCTATCAATTTCATTATACTTTTATTTGGAAAATATGATATAAATCTATACGAAACTAGTCTCTCCATATGTTAAATAGGAAACAATCCACATCTCCTGTTTGGAAATCCACATCTCTAGTTTGGAGATGCCCACCTTTATTTGCATTTTGGTCTGCCCGCCCTTCTTTCACCTTTCCCACTTCCACTCCGCCACAACTATCCATCTCTATGGAAATTTATTCACGTTAAAGTTATTCATTTAATATACGTTTTAACTTTCTTTGGTGAAAGAGGAAAGGATTTATTCACGTTAAAGTTATTCATTTAATATACGTTTTAACTTTCTTTGGTGAAAGAGGAATTGGACGGGACTTATTTTTTTCTTTGCTCAACAAGGATTTCCAATTATCTCATCTATAGTTTGAAACTCAAGCCACACTGGTCAGATTTTATGTTCTTGGTATTTTACTTTAGTACAGTAATTAACACAGTAATAATGCCCATGGCCACTTGGATTAATGAAAAAGAGAGGATATTTTCCCTCCACTGAAAATTAACCAGATTTTATTTTATTTTCAGTGAATTCTAACTCAATCCGATTTTATTTTACTTTATTTTCATTCACTGAATTCTAACTCAAGTTACGTCTAATTTTATTTTCTCATAGGCCCTTAACACAGTAATAATGCCATGTGATGCTATTATTACTTGTTTTATTAGTATTTGTAATTTATGTATTAGGGTAGTATATATATATATATATATAATTTTTTTACATTCCTCCAAATTAAAGAGGGTGCATATTAATTTAATCCAAATTCTAACCAAGCAAATTACTCTCTTCCATTTTATATTAGTTGTCCACTTTTATTGTTATACGTTCGTGAAGAAATCATGAATAAAAAGAATAATTTTACTAATTTATCCCTTTAGAAGTTTTTGAAACTTCACAAATAAATTGTTTTAATAAGAAAAATGACAATTACTTATAGTAAGGCGAATAACTAATATGGGGACGAACAGAGTACTCCCTCCATCTATTTTTACTTATTCACTATACGAAAATTATTTGTCTAACTTTACCGTCCAATATAGAAAACCAAGAGCTAATATACCACTTTGTGTTTATTTTACCATTGTTATTAACCAGAATCATTACCCAAGACATTTTTTAAAGTATTGAACTTATTATATTCAAAGGATGATATAATAGTAAAATTATTATTTTATTTCTTTATTTATTCTTAAAAAGTGTGCCAAGCCAAATATGGACAAATAAAAATGAACGAGAGACTACAAAACAACTTAAATAACAGAAAACTCATAATTTAAATCTTGTGACTCCAAATTGTGGTCCTTTAGACTTCAGGCTCATACATTAACTATAATCCCTCTAAATAATCTTTTCTTGAAGAGCGTGTACAAAAACACGACATATAATTTGAAACGAAAAAAGTACTGCAAAATAGTATGCTAGCACCTACTTAATTTATTGTAGCAATTTTTACGATCGATGTTTGGACAATGCAAAATTAGAATTTTTTTTTTTCTTTGGTTAAAGAAATAGATTACTCGATCTATTTTCAAATGATATATTTCTTAACTCGAACATTCATTTTAAGTGCATACCTCATTTTTTTTGCAGGTTATGAAAATCCACGAAAAGCTTTCATTGGATCGTAAAATTGCTTCACATCATGAATAATAGTTTGTTTGGGATTTGCTTTTTTTGGTTTTGAAAAAAATACTTTTTTTTTTTTTTCGAAAAGAATGGTGTTTGATAAACTTGCAAAAATACTTTTAAAAAGAAGCAGAAATAATATTTCTGTTGTTGGGAAGAAGCAAAAAATTTCTGCTTTTCAAAAAAAGCAGAAGCAGAAATTATTTGCTCATGGCAAAAATATCCTTATCACTTATACATGAACATATACATACATACATATTAATAAATATCCCTTATTTATTAATTAACATATCTTATAAGTTTAATCATAGTTTAATTTAATTTATGAAATAATTTTTAAATTTATTTTGTTTGATGTTTTAAGTAGTATTTTAAATTATTTTAGTAAAAATATTATATCATTATTTTTTAATGTATCTATGTATATAAATACTGATTGAAAATTCATAGAACATACATTTTAATTAAATAAAAATAAAAATTTTAATTAAAAATATTTAAAATAATTTTCCTCTATAAAATGATTTAATAATAAAAATCTATTGATATATGTCATTTTTTTGTCATTTGTCTCTCAAAAGCACTTCTTGAAAAAAAGATTATCCGAACACAATATATTTATCAATAATATTTTTTGAATAAATTTGTCAAACACAAATTGATTTTCTTCAAAAGCACTTTTTCAAAAAAATATTTTATAAAAGCGCTTCCCAAATAACAGCTTTCGGAGGAGCAATTCCAAATGAGCTCTAAGTCAATGGTTGAAAATATAGGCTTATACAATTTCATTGTTTGTTTCCTTCCACTTTCCACGAAAACACTCTTTTCTTTAGTTGACGTTACCAAACACATACAAAACCCCAATATTTATACTAAAAAAATCAAAGTCTTGAAACATAAAATCAAACCAATATTCTTCTTATCACTTAGCTTGTTCAAAAATTAAACACTATACCCATGGGTTTTGTTGGTGATGAAGATGATATTCCATTTGCTCATCAAAAGAACAAATATAATATCAATACCAAATTCATGTTCAATGCCTTAATTACAATATCCCTAGTTGTTTTCCTCGTTTCTATTATTCGTTTGTACATTAAATGTCTTTTCAGACATCGCCAGGCCCAAGGCCAGGCGACGAACTACACTATTAGAGGTTCTCGAATTTCTAACGTGACGAGTGTATCACAAGTTGAGCCACCTAAACATGGTCTTGACCCATCCATCATGACTTCACTACCAATATTTCTTTATAAAAAAAGTGAACAACACACTATTGAGTGTTCAATTTGTTTGAGTACTATTGAAGATGGTGAATTGGTTAGGATTTTGCCTAACTGCAAGCATAGTTTTCATGGTGAGTGTATTGACAAATGGTTTGATTGTCACTCAACATGCCCCGTATGTCGGGCTGAGGCGAAGCCTCACCTATCGCCGGAGCCTAGGGAGGACGTTGTTGGTCGTATGTCGCCATCAACGCCACCTATGGAAAGTGGAAACTTGTGTATAACCGTGAATCTTGAAGGGACTTCGTCTTCAGGTAAAATACCAAAAAAGTTACAAAATTCATAGTTCATCTTAAGGTAAAATACCAGAATTTGGCTGTCGCTAATTTTTTCTTGTCGGTGTAGGAAATGGAGCAAGTTCCAGATTGAGCTCGTTTAAAAGTATTATTATTCTTAGTAGGGAGAGATCATTTCAAGGACTTCAAGCTCAATCTTGTTCTAGAGAAGATCATGTAGGTGATCTTGAGAGTGGCGGATCAAGAATTTAGACAGACGCGAAAGATGAGTTGCACGAAAAGTATATCTAAATCTATATCTATACCAGTTTCGATACACGTATATGCGCATGCATGTGTATATATAAACCCATGGTTGAATTCGCCACATATGATTTTCAGTAGTACAAACTTTAATTTATAGTACTATCGGAAACAACTACTACTTTTCTTGATTGTTTAATCTTGAGCTGAAGGTCTATCGAGAACAGTCTCTCTATCTCACCTCTGAGGTATTGATATATAAACGGTCTCTCATCTCACGTCTGAGTCACATCGATAAACTATTTTTCCATCCTACATACATTGATAAACCCCATATAACAATTTTGTATACTAGTCATTTTGCCAAAAGGCTTTGGTTATACGTTTGTGTATATCATATGTGAATGTAAGTAAATATTATGGAGTTCGATTATAATTGATCATATTCAATATTTTTTGTTTCCCATCCTACGTTTGGTATTCGCATCTAAAAGTAGTGACTTCAACAATGTATGTGGGAGCTGTTTGTGCTAGCGTTTTGGCATTGGCCTCATGGTTCTCAGTCCTCTTTCGTCGAGATATTCAACTGGAACCATATTCGCGCCATGAAGTCTCACATGAGAGGGTAAAACACTAAAGAGCAGTCCGATGCACAAAAACTCCCGCTATGCGCAGAGTCCGGGGAAGGGCCCCACCACAAGGGCGTATTGTACGCAGTCTTACCTTGCATTTATTGACAGAGCTAATAAATACACAGATCAATAATCAATAGCTCAAACTCAAGCAAATTAAACATATTATATTCTTATGAGCCAATTTTACCGTCTTTGGTTACAACCTACTTATTCCAGCTGCACTTTACACTACTTGAGTTGCAGTATTTATATTGAGAAATTTGTATAAACATCAAAAATTTGAAGCATATTTACGATACTCAACTACATTTTAGGCCCTCAACAAAATTTAGTAGTAGATTATAAAAAAATATTTTCATTTGAAAAATATTGAGGTTTGTAGGGAAAAGTACAAACTCTTTATATATAAAAAAGAAAGAAAAAACAATTGCTTAGCAATAAAATATTTTAGGATTATGAATTAAATTATTCAAATATTTATATTAGGAAATAAAGTTCTTTATAATAATATCTAATGTTATGTATCACGAACACATAATTAGCATTTTATTAACATAAATTAATTTATATTAATATAAATAGAAAAAATATTACTTTCTGATATTGAACATTTTATATCTTATAAAAATACTACACTATACACACGTGCACTTGATGACAGAAGCCATTGAAATTAAACACTATACAAATATATAAATTTTTTCCATAAATTTCATTATATTTTTTATTTGGAAAATAAGCAATAAATCTATATGAAATTATTCCCTCCATATATTAAATAGCAAGACAATCTACCATCTTCTGTGTGGGGATATCCCAACAACACTCGTGATGGTTATTCATAGAGTTTGTCGAAATTTGAAGAGTAAATTTTTGAATAAAATATGACAGAAGCCATTGAAATTAAAATGTTTCGACAATAATAAAATAATGTATGAATTAATTAATGAAATTAAAAAAATAAAATAAGATAATTCTGTTTGTTTATGCATGTAATTTCAAAATTATTCTAATTTTGTATGTCAATCTTTATAGTTGTTCGATGGGTTTGTTTCAACTGAATTTCTCTACGTGAATATACCATAAAATGCCTCTATTGAGTCAAATATTGATAAATGCACTTGTCTCTTCAATATTTTTTTTTCCCTTATTAAAACAAAACATGAAAAGGATTTTTAAAAAAATAAATACCAATTAAATGTGAAATGAAGAAAAGAATTTTGCTCTTTGATTCTATCAAAAAGAAATTATGCCGGAAACATCTCTTAACTTCTTAGAGGCTGTTTGGTTAGGAACAAATTATTTGAAAAGTAATTATCTCGAAATTAGTTATCCCATTATATATATGGGATAACTTATTCTATCACTAAGGCATAAACGGTGGGATAAATAATCCCTTGACTAGCTAATATCACTAACCAAATATGGATAAAATAATTCAACATTTTATTCCGAGACTATTATAATTTATACCAACTAAAATTTCAAAACGGCCACCTTATTTAGGGATTATCCAAATGGGACATATAGCTCACACTCACACAATTTTCTTTTGACATTAACACCCACCTCAAATAGCGGTTTGGGCCCTTTTTTCTTGGGAAATCGTTGAAACGATGTGCAACGTATTTTTTTCTTCTTCTTATTTTTAAGGGCATCATTCAACTTTAAATGAGATGCACCCTTGTTTATATATGCTAGTTTAATCGCACGTGCCTCATATGTGTAACTTTTAATTATTTAAAATTAGACGATTTTATCTATTGCGAAAGTTTTTAATGAAGTGGAAAAAGTTTAAAGCACTTCTCAAAGATCCTTCACACTAACATAATAACTAGTTTAGGTTACGCGCTCCGCGCGTATACCTCGCTTCAATGAATTCACTTTTATAAAATTATTTTGATACTACATTAGAAAGTATATCCCAACAATCATTTTATCCATTAGAGTAGATTTTTGTTTGCAAATTTTATATTTATTTAAATGATATAACTTGTACCTCAAAATAATAATAAAATAATAACGATTCTATCGAGAATACATGATAATTGTTATTTTAAACTTTAGAAACATGCTAAAGTTACAAAAGAAAATCTCTCAATTAGCAAATTTCTATTAAAATACATGATAATTTATTTGTATAAACATAAAAAGTATAGTACTAAAGTCTTATAGAATTTATCGTTTTAATGATAGATACTATCAAGATTTCTATGATAAGAAAATTTTATAAAATAATCTAGACATAGACAAAGAGAGACAACTATCACTAATTAATTAATTAAAGAAATCTTTATGTTAAAGTGATTCAGATCTAAACAATCTAAACATTAACAGTTATTTAGGTTTTATAAAAAAACATGATTTTTTAATTTATAAGGAAATTTTTTCTTAAAAAAGAATTTTTTTTTTTTGAAATTACTTTAGGACAGTTATGGTTTTATTTTAGGGACACTTAAGGATTTCTTTTTCCTCAAAAATTTAATGAAACGTGTTTTCTATTTTTTTTGCACAAAAATTTAAAAATAAGGTATTTTCTTTTTTTAAACTTTAGGGCAGTTGATGGTTTTTGTATTTTATGAGGAAAAGTTTCCAAAAGATATTCTTCTTTTACCTATAGGATTCCTTAATTTTAAATATTATAATATACGATATAATAATTAAAGAAAAATTATAAAAAGATAATTTTGTCTAAAGAATAAACTTTTAATGAAGGGTAAAAGGGTCAAATCACTTTTCCAAGGGTTTCACACTTTTAATAAATTATAAATGTAAACATAACATATATGTTATTGTAAAAACATATATATTTTACCATTAAAAGTTTTAAGTGGTTAATGGATTGTCACCTTTACGTTTGTCATGCAGTATCTT
This sequence comes from Capsicum pubescens, assembly GCA_030864215.1. NCBI lineage: Eukaryota > Viridiplantae > Streptophyta > Magnoliopsida > Solanales > Solanaceae > Capsicum > Capsicum pubescens. The sequence goes on from CM061547.1 coordinate 46,634,867, forward strand.
TTTTTCTTGTTACTATTAGAGACTAAGAGAGGCAAATCGATTTGAATCATATTTGTAGTATGATTATTTTTATTTATTTTTTCTATATTTAAAATCTTTTCTTCTTTTTAAAGTTAAATCTTTAGAAATTTTTTGATTACTAACTTAAAACTTTAAAAATTTGATACTTATATTTTTTCTTATTCTAACGCTTTCATATCTATTTCTAAATATTTCAAATCTTTTAGAATTCTTAAACTAATGAAAAAGATATTAGTTATCACTAATTTTGATGACTTCAAATTAATAAGGAAATTTTTTACTATAAATGTTTAATTAATTTTTAAAGAAAATAATGAAAAGACAATTTTTTAAAAAAAGAGACTTTTAATGAAGGGAAAAAAGTTCAAACAATATTTTCAAGATCCTTCACATTTTTAATATTGTATAGATATAGATACATTTTGTTTTTTACATTGTTCCATATTAAAGGAGGTTCATATTATTTTAATTCAAATTCCAATCAAGCAAATTGCTCCATTCCGTTTCATATTATTTGTTCACTTTTTTTTTTAACACTTTATGAATAAACCATGAATAAAACGACAATTTTACTAATTTTTCCTTTTAGAAACTTTTTTGAAACTTCACAAATAACTTGTTTTAATAAGAAAAATATATTAATTCTGGGTGTGTTTGGTATGAAAGAAAATGTCTTTCATGGAAAATATTTTCCTAGAAAATGTTTAGAAAATGTTTTCCTCGAAAACAAGTTGATTTCTTACTTGTTTTCTTATGTTTGGTTGGTGGATGAAAAATATTTTCTAGTATTTGGTTGGTGAATAAAAAAATATTTTTAAAAAAATACATTTTAGTGTTTAGCTAAATCGTAAAAATACATTTTAGAATCCCTTTTTAAAATATAAATTAAAAAAATTAAATCTTTTTTGGGAAGGGGGTTGGTTGACGGGTGAGTGGGGGTGTCAGAATAGGTAGTAGGGGTGGGGTAAGAAAAAGTTTAAAAAAATTTTTGTTAAGAAAAAAATTAAAAAATTGGTTGGGGGGAGGGGGAGGGGGGGTTAGTAGGAGTTGGGGGTCAAGGTAGGGGAGTGAGGGGGAAGAAAAAAATTGAATTTTTTAAAAAAATAAATTTAATTTTTTTTGAGGTAGGGGGGAAGGGGAAGGGATGGGAAAGGGGGCTGGTAGGGGGGGGGGTAGAGGGATTAGGGGTAAGAGAAAAGTTTGAATTTTTTTAATAAAATGTAGATATTATTTTTGGGAGGGAGGGCTGGTAGGGGTAGGGGTGGGGGTAGCGGATGTACTAAGAAATTTTTTTGATATACTTTTTAAAACAATTGAGTTTTAGGGGTGGGGGTGAGGGTAGAGGTGGGGGTGGGGTGGGTGCGGGTGGTGTCGAGGTGATAGGGTATTAGGGGCGAGGGGCGAGGTAGATGATTTTGAGAATTGTATGAACATTTCAATTTTAAAGTGAGGTTGAAAGAGAGTTTTGAAAAATGTTTTCCTTACTTTTTGAAGGGAAGTCATTTTCCTTAGGTTTAAGGAAAATAAGTTGGTTTGGAAAACATTTTCCAAAATATATTCTGAATTTTCCAACCAAACATAAGAAAACTGAAAAACATTTTCTGGAAAATGTTTTCCTTCATACCAAACACACTATCTTGATTTTGTACATTAACAAATAATTTGAAACAATTATTTATAGTGAGACAAACACCTAATATGGTACGAATGAAGTACTCTCTCAATTCATATTTACTGATTCGGTATACAAAATTATTTGTCTAACTTTACTTATCTAGTTTAGAAAATCAAGAAACAATATACCTCTTTGTGTCTATTTTACCCTTGTTATTAACCAGAATTATTACCCGAGACATTTTTTAATGTAATAAACTTATTATATTCAAAATGATATAATAGTAAAATTATTCTTTTATTTATTTATTTATTTATTTATTTATTTATTCTTAAAGAGTGTGTCAAGTCAAACATGAACAAATAAAGATAACAAAAAAGTACAAAACAACATTAAATGGCACAAAACTCATAATTTAAATCGTGACTTACCAAAAATAATCGAACAAAACGTGTAAATTTAAAAAGCCATTCAATAGAACTTGAAACAGATCGTTCCATGTTAAATGATATATGAATATTTCGTTTTACAAGGGACGATTTGTTTCGGACTCGTAAAATAGCTATAATCCTTCTAATTAATGTTTTCTTAAAGAGAGTGTAAAAAAACACGATTTAATTTGAAATGAAAAGAGTACTGTAAAATAGTATACTAGCACCTACTCAATTTTTTTTTAGGAATTTTCACGATCAATGGTTGGACAATGCAAAACTAGAAAGTTTTTCTTGGCTAAAGAAACAGATTACTCGATCTATTTTCGTATCAATCATGATATATATCTCAACTCGGACATTCATTTTAAGTGCATATCCCATTTTTACACAGCAGGGTTATGAAAATTCATGAGAAGCGTTCATTGGATCGTAAAGTTGCTTCGCACCATGAATAAGCCAATGGTTGAAAAAAGGGCAAACAACATAAATTCCAACAGTTTGGAGCTTAATTACAGAAAATTTTGATATTTTGCATAATTACTGAAAGTTTCGATTTTGGATCTGCCAAAATATATAATTAGCTTCCAATACATCCAATAAGATACAGTTTTTTCTTTGTAAAGATAATAATTAGCTTCCAATACATTTTTTTGATTTTGAGTCTGTCGAGATACATAATAAGCTTTAGATACATTCAACAAACATGCATAATTAGTTGAAATTTTTATAATTATTTGTAAGAATGGAGATTTGTGTAAATATAATAAGTTAAGATGTATGTTTATGGTATCTTTCCTTGAAAATATAGGCTTATACAATTTCCATGAAAACACTCTTTTCTTTAGTTGACGTTACCAAACACGTGCAAAACCCCAATATTTATACTAAAAAATCAAAGTCTTGAAACATATACTTAAACCAATATTCTTCTTAACACTTGTTCAAAAATTAAACACTATATCCATGAGTTTTGTTGGAGATGAAGATGATATTCCATTTGTTCATCAAAAAAACAAATATAATATCAATGCCAAATTCATGTTCAGTGCCTTAATTTCAATATCCCTAGTTGTTTTCCTCGTTACTATTATTCGTTTGTACATTAGATGTCTTTTTAGACATCGCCAGGCTCATGGCCAAGCCACGTCCTACACTATTAGAGGTTCTCGAATTTCAAACGTGGCGAGTGTGATGTCACAAGTTGAGCCACCTAAACATGGTCTTGACCCATCCATCATGACTTCACTACCAATATTTCTTTACAAGAAAAGCGAACAAGACATTATAGAGTGTTCAATTTGTTTGAGTACTATTGAAGATGGTGAATTGGTTAGGATTTTGCCTAATTGCAAGCATAGTTTTCATGTTGGGTGTATTGACAAATGGTTCGATTGTCACTCTACGTGCCCCGTATGTCGGGCCGAGGCGGAACCTCGCCTATCGCCCGAGCCTAGGGAGGGCTTTGTTGGTTGTATGTCGCCATCAACGCCACCTATGGAAAGTGGAAACTTGTGTATAACTGTGAATCTTGAAACGACTTCGTCTTCAGGTAAAATACCAAAAAAGTAACAAAATTCGTCGTTAATCTATTGCTAATTAGTCAAATAACTAACGAGACTTTAAGAATCTATCGTTACAGAATTTGTCTGTCGCTAATTTTTTCTTGTTGGTGCAGGGAATGGAACAAGTTCGAGATTGAGCTCGTTTAAAAGGATTATTCTTAGTAGGGAGAGATCATCTCAAAGATTTCAAGCTCAATCTTGTTCTAGAGAAGATCATATAGGTGATCTTGAGAGTGACAGATCAAGAATTTAGACAGACGCGAAAGATAGTTTCACGAAAAATATATCTAAATCTATGTATACTAGTTTTACCACATGTATAAAGGGAGTTTGAATTTAAACCAACTGTTGAATCCGCTACGTATGATATTGCCATTCTTTTAGTAGTGCAATTTTATAGTACAGTTTTGCTTGCACATACAGTATTACGTGAGACACATTGATAAACTATTTTTTCAGCCAAATATATAGCAGTTTTATACACTATTTATTTTGCCAGAAGGCTTTGATTTTATGTTTATTTATTTTGACCAATGTAACAACCTCAATTTCACACCACAACTCTAATATATATATTATACTTCCAAATCCGAATACAAATAAGAATTCGAGCGACAAAGTAACAATGGACAAATACTGATGGAAATTCTCCGAGTAACAGAGGAAGAAAGTAACTAGAAGGAGAAGAGATAATAGATCACTGAAAGGGAGATGAGAGAATACAGACTAAGCCGAAGCTTTAACATAATTTGCATGAACGTTCTATCTAATGTAGATCCTATTTAACCAATTGACAATCGGACCTGGATCCCAAATAAAACACTCCAACATCTCAATAGGTCTAATAATCTCAGCTGGATCAGCCCAATTCACCACTTCTAACCCATAGCCCCTTACAAAGTTGACTTGGTTCACAACAACGAAGAAAGAAAGTTTTGGTCTTCAGTCTTCACTTAATTTACTTTGTAGTTATAGCACCAGTCTTTACTCCAGTGTAAAGATATGTTCCCATCAAATTTTCTATCAACTTTATAAGACAATATTATATGCTCATATATCATCTTAGATTTGTTGTTTCGGGTACACAAAATCTGTATGTTAGTTCACTAAATTTCAACACAAGTTCAAGATGTTTCAACAACACTTATCAAGTTTTTCAACACCTTCAACACATGTTCAATATGAACTATCAAAGAAGTGTGTTATATTATTAAGAAATAAGATGAAATAGAATAAGTCAAGTCCTTCGAATTCACGAAGTGTCCTTGAGGAAATAATTTTCCTCAAGTACCCGAGGTTGCGAAATTTTCCTCTCAGGATAAAATGGCTTCACAACCAGAAAGTAGCGGTATCAAACGTTTTGGTTTTCTTCGAATTCACTCGATAGGCGGTACCTCAAACGTTCTTGTTTTCTTCGAATTCACTCGACGGGAGATATCACACGGAGTTTTTAAGAAGACAAGAAGTGTTTTAATGCAGAAAATTTTCGTCCATTCTAAACATGGCGTCTTTTTATGAACAATCACGTTCCTTTTCCCGAAACAGTGTGCCTTTTTACTTGAAGAATTGTGTCTCTGTCTAAAAAATTAATCTCATCGATGGATCATTTGATCGATGATAGCGCGAAGTACCTCTTGGTTTTTGTCTCACTTACCATGTGGAGTTTGTGTTTCTTAATATAAACACATGAAAGTTTAATTCTCCCACCAATGTGGGGGAATTAGTAGACTTTCCTTTTTTTTATTTAAGTGTTATCTCAATTTTTCCTCCACTTAATTCTCTCCATTTTTCATTCACACTTTTAGTTTTGAACCCAACAATATTACCGTTTCATGATTTCATTTGACGTCAATTTATATAATTGAACAAGAATTTAATAAAAGAGAATATTTATTTTAAAAAATGTGATATTAAATATATTATAAAATTTATGTTAATATAAGCTTTTGAGACTTCTCTTCTTAAGTTTAACTTACTGTTTTTAGAAAAGTTATCATTTTCTGAACAAGTTAAAAGAAATAGAAGTACATAATATAGAACGTATATGGTATTCCTTTTGCACTTCATGATTCGAGGGTCTTTCAGAAATAACCTCTCTATCTCAATAAAACAGGAATAAGCTTTGCGTATACTATCTTCTCATTAGACTATACTTGTGAAATTACACTAGATATATTATTGTTGTTATTATTGAAGGAGTATTACTTTTTGAATTTTTTGTTGTTGCAAGACATAAATGTCCTTTACACTTGGAAAAGACACTTTCATTCATCTACTTACTTCAAATTACCCAATGTCAACCCCAACCTCAATTTTCTAAGATTTTCCCTTTATTTCTATCCTCTTAGTGTGAATAGAGTTCTAATTAACCAAATAATTCCTAATGGTTAGGAAATTTCATAATCAAGTTTAACATACATTGTATTCAAGTACATAGGGGAGTACAAACCAAATCAAACCGACATATAAATATAGAACCAATGAAATTAATAAAAAAATTGACTAAATGTAATTCGATACTAAGTATTTAAAACAGACATATAATACAAAATTAATAAAAAAATTTGACTAAATGTGAAGTTCCTCATAAAATCTCAAATCAATAAGAGTATTCATACCTTATATGTAATTTCTTTTTTTATTAGTAACTTTTAATACAAAATTTTGTTTGTACATCCTATAAAACGACAGTCATGAAGAACGTGAAGCGAAGCACGAACCTCAAAATTGCTAGAGAATTCCTTTTTTTGGTTAAAAAGAAGTTCATTCATTCAGAAATCAAGGTGGGTGGGTAGTTGTGCTCCTCACAGATGAAGGACCCAAAAATATGTTGTTCGGGGCCACATCCCGGCCCTGTAGGATAATCAAATCATTTTTAATTGTACGACGAGTTAGTGACCCGTTACAATCCCATTGCACACAGGCATTTACAAAATGAGGTATTTGCCAAAATAGTTTTGGTGACGCCAAGATCTGACTTCTAGCTCCTTCCTTAGCTAGCATATTCGCCATCGCGTTCTGCTCCCGGAAGATCTTGGCTGGTGTTGCTGCCTGCGTCTCTAGCAATAGTGACCTGCATTCAACAATGAGATTGTGATAGGAAGGGTGATCGTTAGTGAGCATATGGAGGATAGCACTAAAGTCAGTTTTAGTATGGAAATTAGTGAAGTTGTTAGCTTTTGCGATTAATAGTCTATGCCAACAACTCAGCCATAGCAGGGGTTATATGGGGAAGGTGCATCATAAACCCCAAAATCCAGCCTCCCTTATGATACCTAAAGATTCCCCCTATCCCCCCTATTTTAGGATTGCCTTGAGCTGAACTATCTACGTTAAGCTTTAGCTGGCCATTAGTAGGAGGGCTCCACCTGATGGCTATGGTAGTGGAGTTGCAGGAGTGAGATGGGGTATTGTCAACAAGCATAGTGAATTCAGTAGCCAAGAAGATGGCCCTTTCAGTGGAGATTTGAGAGGTTTTATTATTGAAGTTGTTGTCGCTTCTGTTCAATCAGATGACCTAGAGACAATGTTGGAAGAGAACTTCCCATGATAGCAAGGTATTAAAAGGCTTACCTCTGAGTTGTTGCCAGATAGCATCCCAATTAGCAATATACAAGTTTGCTCAAAGTTGGTTGGGTTTGTACCTAGCTTTTTGAAAGAGAAGGAGACAATATTTGGGCATTGAAAGAAGATGTGATTGGCATTTTCCTCCTGATTTTGGCACAAGTGGCAATAAGGGGGAATGAAGAGGCCAATATGATTTAGATAAGCATTGGTAGGAAGTCTGTTGTGGAGGAGTATCCAGAGGAAAACCTTGGTTTTATTAGGGGTTTGGGCTTTCCAAAGTATCTTGAAATTCTTCTGGGTGTGTTGGTGTATCCCAGAGTCAGAAATCAGATTGTAAACGCTCCATGTACTGAACATAGCATTGCTAGTTAGACCCCAAGTCGGTTTGTCTTCCTCAGTGGAGTTGTGAGGGAGAATAGTGTTGATGATGATATTTTTTAAATGATGTGGTAGCTCTATAGACAGGTGGCTAAAGTCCCAAATACCATTCTGATAAAGTTGATTAATGGTGTTATTCATAACAACATTGGTTAGCGGGCCTTGGATGAGACTTCTGATGTTTCCTAGGTGGGGAATCCAACTATCACTAAAGAACCTGACTCTGTCCCCTTTGCTGACTCTCTAGTTTATGCCTCTAGAGCAATCAGTCCAGCCCCTAAGAATGTTTTTCCAGGTTCTTGACCCAGGGCCAGTGTTATGATGGTTATATTTAGATAGCATAATCTGACCCCAAAGGATGTTAGGTAGCATGGCAAGTCTCTATGCTAGACTGGCATAGAGAGCTCTGTTTCTGATTCCACATTTGTGGAGATCTAACCCTCTGTTTCTATTGGGAGTAGTGAGAGTGTCCCAACTAAGCAGGTGTAGCTTTCTTTTCTCAGCACTACTTCCCCAAATAAAATCTCTCTGAGTTTTGTCAATGAGTTACAGGATTTTGTTGGGGATTTTTATATAGTGCATGATGTGGGTAGGTATGTTACTCAGGGTAGATTTTGCAAGTACAGTTCTACTAGCCATTTTAAGAAATTTAGTTTTTCGCCCAGCAAGCCTTTGTTGCATGTTATCCAAAACGAATTAGAAGTCACTATTCTTGGGCTTGCTGTGGAAGATGGGATAACCTAGGTACTTGCCAAAGTATTGAATGGCTTGGATATTGAGAATTTGAGCATAGATGGAGCATTAGAGAGGGTGCGATTTTTAGAAAACAACACTTTTGATTTGGCATTGTTGATGGTTCGCCTTGAGAGAAGACTAAAAGTTTTCAGGATGTTAACAATGGTTTGACAGATGCTAGGAGAAACTCTTGCTAGTAAGGTGAGGTCATCATCAAAAAAGAGATGAGAGATCTTAGGGCACCATTGGTAATGCCAATGGGGTCCCATCTTTTGGCCTTGACCTCAGAGTCAATGCCTCTAGAAAGCCTCTCCATGCACAGGATGAAAAGATAAGGTGACATGGGGTCTCCCTGTCTAATACCCCTGGAAGGGTTAAAGAACTTAGTTTTGGACCCATTAACTAGAACTGAGATAGAATAGGTGGAGACGAGGTTGTCAGGGAAGCCAATGAAGAAAAGAGTATCCTTAATGAAGTACTATTCAATTTTGTCAAAGGTTTTCTTTATATTTATCTTCAGAATCATGTTGGAGTTCTTCCCTCTCATTTTACTGAAATGACTGATGTACTCCTAAATAATAACAGCATGATCAGAAGCTGGCTAAGAAACTGGCCTGATTGGGGCCAATAATGGAGGAGAGGTAGGGCTCAATCCTATTTACAATGGTTTTGGTTATCAACTTGTAAGTAGTGTTGCATAGGCCTATGGGTCTGAAATTCCTAAGTGTTCCAGTATCTCTGGTTTTAGGAATGAGGCAGATGAGAGTAGCATTGTTATTAGAAGACATGTTGGAGCTAGAAAAGACTTCCCTACAGAAGTCCATGGTTTTGGAACAAACAATGTTCCAGAATTCCTTCCTTAGTAGTAATCATTGTTAAAAACTACAAATACTTAAATTGAGTATAGATTTAATGAAAGAAATTACTTGTTCATACACAAAAAATGGCGTGTTCGAAGCCTAAAGGGCCATAATTTAGAGTTAAAATTTCAAATCGGCCATCTTATTTTGGGATTATCCAAATGGGACATATAGCTCACACTCACATGACTTCCTTCTGCCACCATACTATACCATGAAAAACTACTATCCAAACAGAGTGTAACTCTCACCTCAAACAACGGTTTGGGTGTGGGCCTTTTTTTCTTGGAAAATCGTTCAAGCATGAACGATGTGCAACAGATTATTTTTCTTATTTTTATGGGCATTCTTCAACTTTAAATGAGATACTTCCTTGTTTATATATATACGTTCTAGACGTCGAAGGACCCATGCATGAACAATGTGCAACATATTATTTTTCTTATTTTTATGGGCATTCTTCAACTTTAAATGAGATACTTCCTTGTTTATATATATGTACTAGACGTTGAAGGGCCCGTGCATGAACGATGTGCAACATATTACTTTTCTTACTTTTATGGGCATTCTCAACTTTAAATGAGATACTTCCTTGTTTATATATATGTACTAGACGTTGAAGGGCCCGTGCATGAACGATGTGCAACATATTATTTTTCTTACTTTCATGGGCATTCTTCAACTTTAAATGAGATACTTCCTTGTTTATATATATGTACTAGACGTCGAAGGGCCCGTGCTAGCACGAGCCCAACGTATATTATTTTTTTATCTCAATTTATGTGACACAAATATAATTTAATATAATTTAGATAATCAATCTTTAAAATACTATAAATTTTTAATTATTGTGATTAATAATACTTTTTCTTCTATTCCAATTTAAGTGAAACTGATATAAGTTCGAGAGTCAATCGAATATTTTATATTTTTTACATTTTTAAGTTGTTAATTATGTGATTTATAATGCTTTTAGCATAATTTTTTAATAAGATATTAATACTCTCACCATCTCAGTTTAGGTGTCTTCTCATTTTTAAATAAATAATACTTATATGTTACTTTAGGGATAATACTCACGAAAATACCTGAACTTTGACCGAATTTTCAGTTGAGCATACTGAACTTTGCGGGGGTCCTATTACCCCCTAGACTTTTTTTTTCGTATTTTAATGATGTATATCAGTCCCTTTGGACCATTGCGTGTAATTCAAGCACACTGGGCGCGTGAAAGTGTTAAAAAATCGTTAAAACAAAATTTTTTTGGTCAAAACAACCCTCAGTTTTCTTATTTTTATAAATTGAATGATTTTTTATTTATTTTTCATTTATATCTTCTCTCTTCTTTCTTTCTTCTTCTCTTCAATGGTGTTTCATTCCATTGTTGACTTGGAATTGAATTGAACACAATTTTATCACACACACACACACACCAAATAAGTTATCTTCAACACACCCTATTCAATTACATCAATTTGACCCAATTTCAATACACATATCCAAATGGTCTTCTTCAATTCTATCAAAATAGCAAAAATAACCTATCATTGTCATCATCAACCAACCCACTATTGGCGCCAGAAGGGAATTTGTCGGCACAATCTTGATAGTAATTGAAATTTCGAATTTTCAAGAAATCAGTGAAGTTGATTTTCTCAAATTATGATTTTTTTATTTTTTTTTAAAATAAAAAATGGTTTATTACCCCTCCAACCTTTAGTCGAAATCTCAACTACACACTCAATCTTTAAAGGTGACCTATTACCCCCCTAAATTTATTTTTACGGAATTTATTACCCCCCTGAACTTTTATTTTTGATTTTTTATGACCCTAAAATACTGACATGTCCAAGAAAGTGTATTTACTTCCCTTAGGCGCGTAGGACTTGCCTACAGTACACAAATCTGCATTTTTAAGCCACGTGTAAATCCAATTTTTTTTATTTTTTTTTTAAAAAAATCCTCATTTGTTAGCCATTAAATCTTTCATCTTCTCCATCTTCTTCCTTTTTATTTTTGCCATTTTCAAAGCTTGAAGTTTGGGTTTTGTTGTCTACCATTTCAAAACTTTCAATAGTAACCTCCATTCTAAAGCTTTAGGGTTCATAATCTTCTTCAAAAGGATTCAAAACAAAAAGGTTTTGTTGCCTTATACGTTTTGTTTCTTCTTCTTCTCTTTCTCAAGAAAAAAAATTCAAAAACTCATCAATGGTGTCCAAGATTAATTTCTCATGTTCCTCATCTCCAATTCATTTTCTTCTTCATCTTTCTCTATTTCAATTCATGGATGTGTCCAAATATAAAACCCACAAAAAAAAATCCATTTATTTCACTTTAAAAAGGAAATTCAAAATTCCATAAGAAATGATACAAAGTTACAAAAGCCTGAAGCACTAAATTGATTGTACAGTAATTTGTAAAGTTACAAGTAGTAAGGTTCGTTCTTTCTTCTCAGAACAAAAACCCACACCAATAAGCCTAAGCCACTAAAGTTTCTTGAAGCAAAAAAAAAAAGAAATAACGAGAGAGAAAGAAAGAACTTCCTTCTTTACAAAATCAACAACAACAACAATAATTTATTTCTTCTTCACAAACAATGGCATCAATGACATCCAAGAACTCATCAATGGCATTTTTCTTTCTTCCTCTTCAATTCTTCTTCTTCTTCTTCACAAACAATGGCACCAAAAACTCATCAATGACATTTCTTCTTCTTCTTCTTCTTCCTCTTCTTCTTCTTCTTCATTTTCTTTCTTCTCTTCAACAAAACACAAAACACCCACTTGATTAAAATTGATTTTGGCAATTTAACTCAGATTGTTGATCCTAAAAGAGAAAAATTGTTATCGACTTAGCGTTAACTGAGGTAGCAAAAGCTATTATTTTTAGCTTTTTTATCTACATCAAGCATTTGATATAATTCCTTTTCTTAATGAATTTTTCTAAAAGTTATGGCTAAGATTGCTATCTGAACAATGGAAAGAAAAAGGAGAGAATTTGGGAAAGAAAATAATGGAAAGAAAAGAATAATATTAAAGGGAAAGAAAAGAAGAGAATATATATATATATATATATATATATATATATATATATATATATTAAAGAATAATAATTATTTTTTTTATATAAAAAAGATAATTTTACGTGGAAATTAGGTGGCATTACATGGTAGGTACGTGTTGCTCACTTTCCATTACGTATCTGGGTGTCAGCGTTTGGGGGGGTATATATTCCATTTTTAAATAGTTCAGGGGGGTCATAGGACCCCTTCAAAGTATAGGTGTGTAGTTGGGATTTGAGGTAAAGGTTGGGGGGGTATTTGACTATTTTTTCTTTTTAAAATGATGCATTTTGAAGTTTCTTTCTAGATTGGTGATTTAGATTCTCTGAAGCAAATTCTTGCTATTTTTTCCATTAAATTAAACTTGGGGAGTATAAAGATTGAAACTTTCTGAGTTTTGAGTTGTTGGATGCCAATGTTTTGGTTGTAAGGTATTGTTGGTCTGCTGCTACTGCTAATTTTTTGTGAATTTTGATCATTGTTTTGGTCTGTTGCTACTGCTAATTTTGGAGAAGAACAACACCATTGTTGGATACCAATGTTTTGGTCTGCTGCTACTGCTAGTTTTTTGTGGTTTTTGATCATTGTTTTGGTCTGTTGCTACTGTTAATTTTGGAGAACAATGGTGGTCTGCTGCTACTACTAATTTTTTGTGAATTTTGATGAATAAAAAAGGAGAAGAAAATAAGAATGGAAAATGGAGAAGATTAAGAATGGAAAAGAAATTAAGTAAAAATTAATTTTAAATAAAAAATACACGTATCAATATGTCATTGGCGCGTATATTAAACTTTCCACTTTAAAATTGGGTATAGCGTTTTGGAGGGGGAGTTAATTCCACTTTAAAAAAGTCCAGGGGGGTAATAGGACCCCCGCAAAGTTCAGTATGCTCAATTGGAAATCCGGTCAAAGTTCAGGTATTTTCGTGAGTATTATCCCGTTACTTTATGTCTTCCTCTATCCCAACATAATTTATGTGGCACTAATATAATTTCAATAGTCAACTAAATATTTTATATTGACATATCATTTTGTGTATATTTTATCTTTTTTATGAAAAATTATTAATTTTTTAATGCTTAGATGACCATAAAAATCAATTAGGGGTAATATAGTATTACGATTAAAATAACAAAGCAGACATATCTTAAATGACTTATAACAACTAATTGAAAGTGACATAACAAAATTACTATAAAAAATACTTGTGAAAAAAAATTAAATGAGTCTCATATAAGACATCAAGTTAATTTAAAACGTCAGGAGTTAATTTATCATTTTTATTAAATAATATTTTTTTTTTAATACTTAGATGACTTATGATATATATATATATATATATATATATATATATATATATATATATATATATATGTATTGACGTTGCTCCAAATTAAAGGAGGTGCATATTAATTTAATCCAAATTCCAACCAAGCAAATTACTCTCTTCCATTTCATATTAGTTGTTCATTTTTATTTTTACACGTTCATGAAGAAATCATGAATAAAAAGGATAATTTTACTAATTTATCCTTTAAGAAGTTTTCGAAACTTCACAAATAATTGTTTTAATGAGAAAAATATATTCTATCTTCATTTTGCAAATTAAACAAATAATTTAGGACAATTACTTATAGTAAGGCGAACAACTAATATGGAACGAACAGAGCACTCCCTTCATCTATTTTTACTTATCCAGTATACAAAAATTATTTGTTTAACTTTACTTGTTCAGTTTAGAAAATCAAGAAATAATATACCACTTTGTGTCTATTTTACTCTTGTTATTAACCAAACCACTACCAAGACATTTTTCTAAGTATTGAACTTATTATATACAAAGAAAGAACAAATAGTAATAAAATTATTCTTTTATTTCTTTACTCTTAAATATTGTATCAAATCAAACATGAACAAATAAAGATAGATACAAAACAACATTAAATGGCACAAAACTCATCATTTAAATCTTGAATGACCACAAAAAATAATCGAATAAAAATTGTATATTTTAGAATTGTAAATTGAAAAAGGCATTCAATAGAACTTGAAACAGATCGTTCCAAGCTACATAATATATGAATATTTTGTATCACTTGGGACGATTTGTTCCAAATTAGTGTAGAGGAAATCGTATGATTGTGAATGGCGATTTGAAATTTTGGCTCCAAATTGTGGTCCTTTAGGCTTTCGGGCTCATACATTAACTATAATCCCTCTAAATAATATTTTCTTGAAGAGCGTGTAAGAAAGCACGACATGTAATTTGAAACGAAAAAAGTACTGCGAAATAGTATGCTAGCACCTACTCAATTTATTGTAGCAATTTTCACGATCGATGTTTGGACAATGCAAAACTAGAAATGTTTTTTTCTTGGCTAAAGAAACAGGTTACTCGATCTATTTTCGTATCGCTCGTGATATATATCTTAACTCGGACATTCATTTTTAAGTGCATATTCCATTTTTGCATAGCAGAGTTATGAAAATCCACAAAAAACGTTCATTGGATCGTAAAGTCGCTTCACACATGAATAAGTCAATGGTGGAAAATAGGGCAAACAACATAAATCCCGACAGTTTGGAGCTTAGTTACAGAAATTCCAACATTTTACATAATTACTGAAAATTTCGATTTTGGATCTGCCGAGATACATAATTAACTCCCAATACATCCAACCAAGATACATTTTTTGCTTTGTAAAGATACATAATTAGCTCCCAATACATTTTTTCGATTTTGAGTCTGTCGAGATACATAATTAGCTTTCGATACATCCAACGAAGATACATAATTAGTTGAATTTTTTGTAATTACTATGTAAGGATGGAGATTTGTGTAAATATGATAAGTTAAGAATTAAGATGTATGTTTATTGTATCTTTCCTTGAAAATATGGTACAATTTCATTGTTTGTTTCCTTCCATTTTCCATGAAAACACGTTTTTCTTTAGTTGACGTTACCAAACACATATAAAAACCCAATAGTTATACTAAAAAATCAAAGTCTTGAAACATAAAATTAAAACAATATTCTTCTTATCACTTTGTTCAAAAATTAAACACTATATCCATGGGTTTTGTTGGTGATGAAGATGATATTCCATTTGTTCATCAAAAAATCAAAAATAATATCAATACCAAATTCATGTTCAATGCCTTAATTTCAATATCCCTAGTTGTTTTCCTCGTTACTATTATTCGTTTGTACATTAAATGTCGTTTCTACACTACTAGAAGTCCTCGAATTTCAAACGTGATGAGTGAGTCACAAGTTGAGCCACCTAAACAAGGTCTTGACCCATTCATCATGACTTCACTACCAAAATTTCTTTACAAGAAAAGTGAACAAGAGAGTATTGAGTGTTCAATTTGTTTGAGTACTATTGAAGATGGTGAATTGGTTAGGATTTTGCCTAACTGCAAGCATAGTTTTCATGGTGAGTGTATTGACAAATGGTTTGATTGTCACTCAACATGCCCCGTATGTCGGGCTGAGGCGAAGCCTCACCTATCGCCGGAGCCTAGGGAGGACGTTGTTGGTCGTATGTCGCCATCAACGCCACCTATGGAAAGTGGAAACTTGTGTATAACTGTGAATCTTGAAGGGACTTCGTCTTCAGGTAAAATACCCCAAAAAGTTACAAAATTCGTCATTAATCTATTGCTAATTAGTTAAAAAACTAACATGTGGATTTTTAGTGTTTAGTTACAGAATTTGTCTATCGCTAATTTCTTCTTTTTGGTGTAGGGAATGGAACAAGTTCGAGATTGAGTTCGTTTAAAAGTATTATTATTCTTAGTAGGGAGAGATCATTTCAAAGACTTCAAGCTCAGTCTTGTTCTAGAGAAGATCATGTAGGTGATCTTGATAGTGGCAGATCAAGAATTTAGACAGACGCGAAGATGAGTTTCGCGAAAAGTATATCTAAATCTATCTATACTAGTTTTGGTATAGCGTATATGTGCATGCACGCGTATAAACCCATGGATGAATCCGCTACATATGATTTTCAGTAGTACAAACTTTATAGTACTATCGGAAACTACTTTTCTAGATTGTTTTATCTTTTGAGCCGAGGGTCTATTGGAAACAGTTTCTCTATCTCAGCTCTAAGATACTGGTATGGACTGCGTACACTTACCCTCCCCAGACCCCACTCGGTTGAATATACTGCGTATGTTGTTGATGTTGAAACTTTATAGTACAATTTTGCTTGTACATGCATACCGTATTACGTGAGTCACATTGACACTATTTTTCCAGCCTACAAAAAGCAATTTTGTATACTATTCATTTTGCCAAAAAGGCTTTGGTTATATGTGAATGTAAGTAAATATTATGGAGTTCGATTATGATGATCATATTCAATATTTTTTCCGTCCCATCCTATGTCCGGTATTCGCATCTAAAGGGAACGACTTCAACAGTGTCTGTGGGAGCTGATTATGCTAGCGTTTTGGCGTTGGCCTTATGGTTCTCAGTCCTCTTTCGCTTTCGCTGAGATATTCAACTAGATCAATCCGGATTCGCGCAGTGTGAGAGGGTAAAACACTAAAGAGCAGTCCGATGCACAAAAACTCCCGCTATGCGCAGGGTCCGGGTAAGGGCCCCACCACAAGGGCGTATTGTACGCAGCCTTACCTTGCATTTTTGCCAGAGGTTGTTTCCAAGGCTTGAACCCGTGATCTCACATTTCTGCCAGAGGTTGTTTCCAAGCTTGAACCCGTGACCTCCCTGGTCACATGACAACAATTTTACCGGTTACTCCAAAGCTCCCCCTTCAGGGTAAAACACTCCCTAACAAAAGTTATTCAATACTCGGGGCTCGAACCCGAAATCTCTGAACCTCACATAGTAATCCTGAAACAGAATTAAATTCTCAAGAACACACCATGTGGAATCAAAAGTATGGACAAAAAGTTCTCAATATATGAAATAGAACATGCAGAAGAAACATTACTACAATGGCCATCTCTTACAACACAAATTCCTTTTTGTTCATCATTGTTCTTTTACTCCTTGTACCTATCAATCATTCCTTAAACTCAGATGATTTGGTTTCTGAATTAACCATCCTTCGTGCTCGATCTACCACCGGTGTTATTCACCTTTCAAACATACTACTTATACGAATTCTATCGGTACCTGTCCCTAGGCCATTCACCCTCCTTGTGTTCTTTGATTCACAGAAGCTACATTCAGATTCAGAGATTTCACTTCCTACACTCAAAAATGAGTTCTTGATTCTCGCGTCCTCTTTTCACGCGAACAATCCAGCTAACAACAAGTTGTTCTTCTTTGAAATCGAGTTTCAAGAATCACGAGCTTCTTTTGCTCTATTTGGTGTCAAGTCTCTTCCCCATGTATGTCTAGTACCCCCTTTTGCCACTGATTTCGAAAGGGATTCGATTCAGATGGAGTCCTCTGATTTCTCGAGGCATGCTGAATCGATGGCAGAATTCGTGGAGGCCAAAAGTAAACACACTGTCGGTCCCATTCATCGGCCAGGTTTTATTTCCAAGAAACAGAAGATGAGTATCATAGCGCTGGCGCTAAACTTGAGTTTATTTCTACTGAAAAAGATTGTATCTGGAAACACCCTTCTGCATAATAAGAACACATGGATGGTGGGGTCGATTTTCGTGTACTTCTTCAGTGTTTCAGGGACAATGTACAACATAATCAATAAGATACCTATAGCTATGGTGGATACAGATGATCCAGGAAAACTGGTTTACTTTTATGACGGATCTGGGATGCAGTTGGGTGCTGAGGGGTTTACAATCGGGTTCTTGTACACGATTCTCGGGTTGTTGTTGGCCTTTGTCACTCATGTTCTTGTCCATGTGAAGAACAGGAATATCCAGAGGTTGGTGATGTTTTTGGCAATCTTTGTTTCATTCTGGGCTGTAAAGAAGGTATTTTACCTGTATAACTGGAAACTTGGGTTTGGTCATATATACGGGTGAACTCTTTGGCTGATGCACAATATGTAAGAGAATTGTATCAAAAGCACACCTGAAGTATTATTTTTTTGTCAGTTTCCTACCTGAACTATCACCAACTGTTTATCAAAAACCACCTCGACTAGTATATGCTGATGCATGGTGTGCACACTCTTTTTTTCTGGTCTAAAAATGGTGCCAAATGACACTCCAAGCGGATAATTAAGGGAATAAATTGGAACAACAACAACATACCCAGTGTATTCCCGCAAAGTGCGGTCTGGGGAGGGTAAAGTGTACGCAGTTCATACCACTTCCTCAGATGAAGTAGAGAGACTGTTTCTGATAGACCCCGGCTCAGGATAGATAACAGTATAATCACAACTAGGGGAATAAATTGGAAATCATTAACAATAATAATTAAGAAATAACGATTAAAAACACACCTGAAGTATCAGTTTTTGCACGTTTCTTACCTGAACCATCACTAACCGTTTTGAAAAATAGTTGGTGATAGTTCGGGTAGGAAACGCAAACACATGGTCGCTTAGGTATGAAACTCACAAAAAAGTAATACTTCGGGTGTATTTTTTGACCATCATCTCTAAGTTAACATAGAAAACATGCCTACATTGATAATCATTTACAAAAAATTGCATACCCGCAGTATAGTCTCCCTGCATTCATCCAAGTAATATATCTCCTCTATGAATTCATATACAAACACGAACTAAACGAAAGATGAAGTCAAACAAGCAGCCAAGCCATCAAGAATTCATGAACAAAAACAAGTATCAACTAAAAAAGGGCAGTTCAGGGCACAAAACATCCCGCGTTAGCGGGGTCCAGGGAAGGGCCGGGCTAGGTGTGATGTAAACCGCCTAACCTAATGTTATATACACAGCCAAAGAGTTACATATACATGAGTATTCGACCACATACCACGATTGACCACAAAACAAAATTTTAGTCCACAAAATTTAAACTAAAATTGTATTTCAAACGCTATAGATATCAAGCAACGAGGGTATTCTCTTATCATGAGAAATGCTCATTCGAACTTTCTGCTCTTTCTTACCCTATATCAGATATGCTTGGGGTATTTACCAACTCAGTGACGATGCTTTTTACAGACCAGTCCAAACCGGGAATTTCAATCTATATTCTTCCACTTAGGTAACAACATTGATGAGAGTAATGTGTGTCATTGTCATGAAAGCTAAACATCCTCTTAATAAGGAATCTCGAAGAACAACTAATGTGAAAGAAGCTCCCCTTGTTATCAATATTAGCTCTAAATGATTGGTGTGTATCTATTTCTGTCAAATAAAATCTTAAACTACTCAATGAATCTACTGAACAGATAAAACGAATTTTACGATGGAAAAACTAGTAAAATGAACATGAGGTACAATAAAGAAAATTCTGCCTAGGATTATAAAACCAAACAACCTTGTTTCTTCTGTATTACCATTTGTTAACTGGTAGTAGTACTCTGTGATACATAACATATGAGTAACATGCAGATCAACAGTTCTCGGATAATATTATTTCCCTACAGCAACAACAATAACATACCCAGTGTAGTCCCACAAGTGGCGTCTGGGAAGGGTAGGGTGTATACAGATCTTACCCCTACCTTTGTAGAGTAGAGAGGTTGTTTCCGATGGAACTATATTATTTCCCTCGACAGAGTACTTCTTTCTTTATCAACACGATACACATTTAGGTTATTAATCAGGAAGCTCCAATTTGCTAGTTACAAGCCTTTTGTTCTACATATGCATTTGCAGAAAATCTTTAAAAATGCGATATACAATTTCGGACTATATGATGCCATAGATAAATTTGTCAGAGCAGACAAGTAGCATACAAAACTGATTTTCTATACATGGCCAATGCAATAAGCTTGAAGGAGAAACGATTCACTGCAGTATCCAACTTACTTGTCAAATTGATCAACCGAGATAGTCAAAAGTTTAAAGGAGCACTTTATAACATGATATTTCGAGGACTGGTGCAGGACTTAATAGTTGTCACAATCCCGTCTCCAGATAGATGTATGTAAGAATCATTATAAGAAGAACATCAACAATCAGCAAGTTGGACCTTCAGAAAAATACTGGGGCACAACTGCACTTCGAAGTTTTAGATCATATAACCATGGTTGCGACTTGCGAGACAACGAAAGACAGAGGAATAATAGTTCTGGGATCAATTCTCAACGCAAATGTTTTCTTTTAGACCTGGATCGCCGATATAACTTTCTGACGACCAGAAAAATAATGATAAGGACGACCTGTACAAGTACCAGTATCTTCAGACCTGCAATGATCATCAAATAGTTGCTACATGAGATGGTTCACAGTTCATGTCGAGGTTTTAAGAAAAAGGGGGGAAATAGAATTACCTTGCAGTCTCTGAGCCGAGTCATCCATATTGACCCCATTAGCACTTTTTTCACCAATTCGATCGAGTTGTTTTCTTCTTGACCGATACCTTCTTCTTTGATAAGAAAAATCCCCGCCCATTACGCAAGTATTGGGGCAATTGACATTACTGTCATACTCATCACTTCCGTCACAACAATCTGAAAATATCTTAAATCAGCAAGCAAGACCCCAACCACATGGTAAAATGGTAGATAGAGATTAACAAATGAAGAACTGCAATGCTCGAAAAGGAAACAAATGTATACAACAGGAAAGGAGCAAGAGAGACATATTCAGGCATAAGGTGGTCACGGTGATTAAAAGATTCTTAGAAGACGCTGCCTCAAGCGAATGAGCGAGGCTTAAGTAATAACCTAGGACTGAAGGAATAGTTCCTCCAACATATCCACATTGGAGATACTAGTTCGTTCTTCAATGAAATGAAAATGACAAATGCTGCTTACAAACATATGCATGTCAGATTCATGGATCAGAATAATTTACCCTTAAAACAGAATTAAAACAGAAGTGATTTTTATGCAACAACAAATTCATGATACGCGGATCCTTTAATTGCCTCAACGTCTTTGCGTTGAACGGGTGTCGGTGTTTCGTGAAGATTATTCAGATACACGTAAAATTAGCAAAACAAACTCAACTAACCCATCCCTGATACTTGCATATACCCCAATTCACTATGTACGCATAAATGATTCGTGTATCATAGCAACAAATAAGCCACAGATAAAATTGTTTCTAATAAACATATAGCTTAACCAGAAGTTGCTTACCACAAATATCATCATTCACACGAGAAGAGAACAGAAATTTAGGCGTACTGCCCACATTCCTGCAATAAAATTTTCCAGCTGGACAGGCAGCCGTTCCTATAAAAAGAGCGAATGATTTTATTAACAGGAGAACTCAAATATATGCCAATGTCATATAGATTTAAAAACTGCAAAACCATCAAAAGAGATGTTAAAGAGAAACAGAAAATATACAAGCACAAGAGAAAAGAATGAATAATGTGAAACACAAAACTATACTAATAGGGTGTGTCGAACTGTTCAAAGCAGTTTCACCCGTCATACCTAGTGGGGCTAATCTAAGCTAACAGATCGGAATCAATAATGGAGATCTCTTTCCTTAAGCCGTGCCAAACTATAATATCTTATATCTGCCAGATATATTTGAGAATTCCTCGAGTGCGCAGAACAACAATTTTAGCTCTCTCTTGGGAAATGAACCCCTTTCTCTCTCTTCTCACCTGTCCTCTCTGGCAAACACTTTTCTGATAAAAATCCTATCTTTCCCTAAGTTATATTTTCAGGGAAGTACAAAATTTCAACAGCTATGGACGTTTCGTGAGAATAAAGACTATACTAGGAGACACGGAGGCTTCAGTCATCAATCCAGAAGGCAGTTACAATAAAGGCTAGGATGACATAGCAAGGAAAATACAAAGGTTCTTAGGTCCACATGTGGATTCAAGATTCCACTTAGCAGATGACTAGGCCACGTCATTCATGGAGGCTGCTGGGATCCAAAAATGGCCACATAATGATGCCGACTTTCTTCTTTATATACACATGATCTCAATGCGAACGGCTTGTGCGGACTTTCGCAAACTTTGGCGTCCATCAACAAACATAGTTTATACCGGCATCGGCAAGTTCTCCAAAAATTCCGCCAGCAGTTTTATTTTTTGTCAAGGAGTACTTTGTAGTCTTGTTTGACATCTATATGATGGGACACTACAGGAATTGGTATAGCTTTGGGAGTTCTGCATCTGCCTTGGTAGTTCTTCACAAGTTACGATCCCACCACGTCCTGAGAGGCAGGCCATTAATGACTCATTGGTGGTCAGCTCGATAAGCAAGCCTTGACACTTTGTAGGGAAAATCGAGATCATTTTGAAATGTTCAAAGCGCAGTGATACCCTGCATCAGCCAAAGTTCACCATTCTCAACCGCAAGATCGGCAGAAGTCTAATTCTTCTATCACATAGAAGGCAAGCCTCAATGATCCATTGCAATTCACTAAGTTGTCTTTTTAAATCCTTCAAATTTGAAGGATGTGGTAGTACAGCTGGTAAAGGAACTAAACCCCTTTCATCTACTTTGAAATAAGTGTTAGCTCTGACGTGGTGCCAGATAACACTTGCAAACAAAAAATCATCCTACTTCATTGAAAAAAATCCCCCTTAATTCTATTGGACTCGAATAATCAATGCAATTATATTATTCCAAATAAATTAGCTTGACTTTAAGATATAGTCCAACTTGTGTCTTGTTATGGATTTAATCCAATAACATTCAAACACCTCTCTCTCTGTCTGAGGTAGTGGTATGGACTGCGTACACTTTACCCTCCCCAGATCCCACTTTGTGGGAATACACTGGGTATGTTGTTGTTGTTGAACATTCAAACACCTGAACATAATTTCTAACAAAAACCCTAATGCTTATACAATGAACAATACCAATATATCATACACAAATAGACAGTAGCAAAATAGTCGCATCACAAACCTAAGATAAACAAACTAAACTGAATTCAAGCTCTGGGACTGAGTCTTGCTGTAACACATTAAAAAATACCTCCACATGTTTATTCCAAGAAACAGGTTTCAAGTCACCAGAGCACATTACAACAATAACTAACATACCAAGTCGAAAGATTGTTTCCTATAGATCCTCATATCAAGAAAAAAACAGTCCAAAATGTAGTAACGGAAGTGAAACATAACAAAGCATACTGAAATCGAGTCAAAAGCACACCTAAAGTACCACGTTTTTCCGAGTTTCATACCTGAACTACTATAGGTGTGTAAGTTTCCAAGATAAACTCGCACCAACTATTTATCAAACCACACCTTAACTATCAATTGTTCATTTTTCCTACCTGAAATATCACCATCGTTCACGTAGGAAATGAGAAAAAAACGTACAGCTGAGATGTGTTTAGATAAATAGTTGGTGAGAGTTCAGGTAAGAAACTCATACACGTGATAGTTCACCTATGAAAATCGAAAAAACAGGATACTTAGGCTTGTTTTTGACCATTAACTCTTAATCAAAGTACAAGAAACTACATGAGCAATACTATGACTACAACTAATACCTTCTCCGAGTTTCATACCTGAACTACTATAGGTGTGTAAGTTTCCAAGATAATCTCGCACCAACTAGTACAAGAAACTACATGAGCAATATTATGAATACTAATACCTTATACCTTAGCCCTACGACTACTAGAGTGTACTTATACCTTACCCCTACGACTACTAGAGTGTACTTATACCTTACCCCTACGACTACTAGAGTGTACTTATACCTTAGCCCTACCTCAGAGATAGAAAGATTGTTTCCTATATATCCTTAGATCAAGAACAAAAACAGTCCGAAAAGTAGTAACAAAAGTGAAAGCATAACAAAGCATACTGAAATCAAAGAATGAAGAGTCAAAAGCACACCTAAAGTATCAAGTTTTTTCAAGTTTGATACCTGAACTACTATATTCTATAGATGTGTAAGTTTACAAGCTAAACTCCCACCAACTATTTATCAAAGCACCCCTCAACTATCAATTGTTCATTTTTCCTACCAGAAATATCACCATCGTACACGTAGGTGTGAGAAAAAAAGTATAGCAAAGATGTGTTTAGTTAAATAGTTGGTGAGAGTTCATGTATGAAACTCATACACGTGATAGTTCAGCTATTAAAATCGAAAAACCAAAATACTTTAGGCTTGTTTTTGAACATTAACTCATAATCGAAGTACAAGAAACTACATGAGCAATACTACGACTACTAGTAAACTCATACACGTCATAGTTCAACTACGAAAATAAAAAAAACAGGATACTTTAGGTGTGTTTTTGACCACCAACTCATAATCGAAGTACAAGAAACTACATGAGCAATACTACGACTACTAGTAAACTCATACACGTGATAGTTCAACTAAGAAAACCAAAAAAAATAAAAAAGGATACTTTAGGCGTGTCTTTGACCATTAACTCTTAATCAAAGTACAAGAAACTACATGAACAATACTACGACTACCAGTAAACTCATACACGTGATAGCTCATGAAAAAAATAAAAAAAAACAGGATACTTTAAGTGTGTTTTTGACCATTAACTTGTAAACGAAGTATAAGAAACTATGTGCGCAATACTACGACTACTAGTAAACTCATACACGTAACACGTGATAGTTCAGCTATGAAAATCAAAAAAACAGGATACTTTAGGCTTGTTTTTTACCATTAACTCATAATCAAAGTATAAGAAACTACATGAACAATACTACGAATACTAGTAAACTCATACACGCGATAGTTTAGCTATGAAAATCGAACAATCTGGATACTTTAGGTGCGTCTTTGACCATTTAACTCATAATCAACGTATGAGAAACTACATGAGCAATACTACGACTACTAGTAAACTCATACATGTGATAGTTCAGCTATGAAAATCGAAAAAACAGGATACTTTAGGCGTGTCTTTGACCATTAACTCATAATCAAAGTATGAGTAACTACATGAGCAATACTACGACTACTAGTAAACTCATACATGTGATAGTTCAGCTATGAAAATCGAAAAACCAGGATACTTTAGGCTTGTTTTTGACCATTAACTCATAATCAAAGTACAAGAAATTACATAAGCACTACTACGACTACTAATAAACTCATTCACGTGATAGTTCAGCTATGAAAATCGAAAAACCTGGATACTTTAGGTGTGTCTTTGACCATTTAACTCATAATCGAAGTACAAGAAACTACATGAGCAATACTACGACTACTGGTATACGTAGATACGTGATAGTTCAGCGATGAAAATCGAAAAAACAGGATACTTTAGGTGTGTTTTTGACCATTAATCCATAATCGAAGTACGAGAAACTACATGAGCAATACTACAACTACTAGTAAGCTCATATACGTGATAGTTCAACTATCAAAATCGTAAACCAGGATACCTTAGGTGTGTTTTTGATCATTAGCTCATAATCGAAGTACAAGAACTACATGAGCAATACTACGACTACTAGTAAACTCATACACGTGATAGTTCAGCTATGAAAATCGAAAAATCAGGATACTTTAGGTGTGTTTTTGACCATTAACTCATAATCAAAGTACAAGAAACTACATGAGCAATACTATGACTACTAGTAAACTCATACACGTGATAGTTCAGATATGAAAATCGAAAAAAAATAGGATATTTTAGGTGTGTTTTTGACCATTAACTCGTAATCGAAGTACAAGAAACTACATGAGCAACACTACGACTACTAGTAAACTCATACACGTAACACGTGATAGTTCAGCTATGAAAATCGAAAAAACAGAATACATTAGGCTTGTTTTTGACCATTAACTCATAATTAAAGTACAAAAAACTACATGAGCAATACTACGACTACTAATATTAGTAACTGACTCATTAAAGTACATAAAATAAACAAACAAAGCAAAATATAAAAATGTTATTTAAGCAAGTTCAATATAAGAAAAAATAGTTACCAGGCTCATCAGTTCCATCTACACAATCACAAAAATCATCATTAAGCCTATCTTTAGTAAAAGAATTAGACCCATCTTTGCATTTAATCACCTCTGAAGCATAGTACTTCTCATCTGCAAAATCATTAACAAAAAATAATAATAATTCATATTGTTACAGAAAAAATTTATAAAGAAATTAAACATGATAAAGTTTTTCTGTTTTTATTTATATATAACTGTGGTGTCTATGTCAGGACCAATACATGAATACCTGTCACCTCACCCTAATAACATGTATTAGTTTAAGCCCTGTTTGGCCATGAAAACATAATTTTTTTGAGTTGGAATTGAAGTTGTATTTGGAGTTGTGTTTGGGCATAAATATAAATTTAAACTTTTGAAATATTATGACAATTCCAAATTATATTTAAACTTTACATGGCCAAACAATGTGGTTTTCACTTTTTTCGCTAAAGTAAAGTTATTTTTCGAAAAAAAAGTAAAAAAATACTTATGGCCAAACGGCTACTAAATACTGATCACTATATTTGTTGTTTTTGAAATAGATTAAAGTAAAAATTCTAGATCTGCCGCTAAATTAATTACCCAAAGGATGGATTCCAATAGGCAACTCAGTAGAGGAATTAGAGACATAGAAGAAGCAATAGTAGCTGAGAAGGAGAAGAGTTGTCTTCATTTGGGGTTTGAAAAAAAAAAAGTTGAGGGACTGTTGTGTTTAATATAAAGACTTTAGTGACTAGTTTGTGCTTTGGAGTTTGATAAAAATTGAGGGACTCATGTGTAATTTTAAAACTTTTAGTGTTTAATACTCGCTTCGTCTTATATTACTTGACATGTTTTCGTTTTGCATAACTCTTAAAAAGAAATTAATAATTGGTTCAAATTGACTAACGTGATTCTATTAAATTCACCTTAAATATTGTCATTACCTTTTGGAGTTAATTTCTTATATTAAATTATTGGGTAAAATTGAAAAAAGATATTAAATTATCTCTTGATAACTACTTTAAGATATTTTTTTTCGACAAATATATCGAGTAATATGAGACGAAGAAAATAATAGATGGCATTGACATGGGAAACATACTCTCCTTTATTCTTTTACCATATTATCCTTATTAACAATTATTAACAAGCACTTAATATTTATTGGTATTAAGATTTGAAAAATAAGTAAGTAATATGAAGGGTGAAACATGAAAAATGAAAAATTATGTTTACTTGATATGGTAAAAATAACAGGTAAATTTATAATCGGTATTATATAGATTTTTTGGTACATTTTGTGATTAATGCAAAAGACTCAAATTTACATCTCTAACTTTTGAAAATTTACTAAATATACATTTTGTCATACTTAAAGTTAAATTTAACCTCATTGACATATTCTGGTGTCAAATTTATCCATCTACTTTGAAAAATTGTCTCAATATACCATCTGTCATATTTTGGAGTCAAATTTTCTCCGTCATATTTTAGGGTCATATCTACTCTCGTTGTTAAGAAACTTTTCACTTATGCTATTTCTTTAATAGAAAAGTCAAATCAATGTTAAATGACTCATTTTTTAAAAATAAAATACACGTTAATCTAATCCGTCCGATTCAACCCACAAAAAAACACTACCCCTCCATCAATTCTGTTGGTCGAATTTTTCCAACGAATAAATATACTTTTCTTTCAACGTGCAGCACTGATGGGTTATTTACAAATGAACAAAAAATAAAATAAAATGAGATATCCCAAAAGCATGAAACTAAGAAAATTGTCTATTACAAACTCTGCATTTGTTCAATTATGTTCAAATTTCAAAATTAGATATGCAATTTTATGTGCATCTGAATTCTTAAATCAATAAATAAGTTTTCTGAGTGAATGACATGATGGAATTTTCTTATAGATCCAAATTGTATATAAAGACATAAGAATGAAGAGATGTCACGATTGACATATAGGTAGAAATATCTAGTGGGCTTAATCTGCTGCATTTCACCATCAGGTGTCATTTTTCACGAGCTTTGCACTATAATGCATGTCCATGAACTGAGGGAGGAGTATATTTCTTTGTGTTTGCACTAATACAGATTCATTTTTCAAGAGCTATGCACTGATAAATATCCAGTGACTTAATCTTGTTGGAGAAATTTGACCAACAGAACTAAGGGGGTATATTTATTTGTGTCTTTTTTGTGGCTTGGGTCGGATCGGACAGATTAGATTAGAGTGTGTTTTATTTTTTTAAAATGAGTCATTTAACGTCAATTTGAGCTTTTTCTATTAAGGAAAGGGGTACATGTGAAAAGTTTCTTAACAATAAAGGTAAATTTAACTTCATATACGACGTTGAGGGTAATTTGATTCAAGATATGATGAAGAGTATATTTAGGAAAAAATAGAGGGTTAAATTTAACCTCAAAGTATAATGAAGGATATATTTAGCCAATTTTTAAAATAAAAGGATAATTTGAATCTTTTTCCTACAACTAATGTTCAAATTTACTCCTTTTTTTAATACTTGGCGTTATAAATATTATATACTAATAATATATAATTTTACATTAAGAGGTCATTTGATTGTTGATGAGGAGCTAATTAATTCTGTAGTAAAAATTTTAAAAAAATAGTATGTTGATAGCATTTTAGTTGGAATGAATAAAGTTCAGCACACATGTACGATGTTTGGTTACTAATATACAGGGTCGGCTCAATGAATTTGGTGGCCTAAAGCCAAATTGTAATCAGGTTTTAAGTATATTCAATAAAATTAGATTTTGTGCATCACACATGTGTCTCATGTGCCATCCCTGCATCTCGTGCGATGTACGTGCATCTTGTGCGATTTACATGCATCTTATGTGCATTTTGTGTGTTATACATGTATCCTATTGTCAGTTAATAAAAATATTTTAAAAAAAGGGGGTCTCAAGCCATTGTTTTAGTAGCTTTATGGCCGAGCTAGCCCTGGGAGTAAACACTGGATGCATGTAAGCATTTACCATCGACGAGATACAATTTCAAAAATGTTTCTTTTAAGTCCTTTGAAGTATTGGGTTCAGAAGAATGATCTCTCTGCTCTAACTTAAACCCTTCTTGTTCCTGTTACACATACTATCATGCTAACAAGCGTATCAAAAATTCACAATGATGAGTTCATTAGTAGTATTGCAATAAATAAATTGAAGAAAACAATCATAACTTTGTGATAAGAAATTTACACAGCAACAAGCAAGCTGCAATAGCATAAAAATAAGAAATTAACAAAAAATTTAGAGAACTTCCTCCCCACCTTGGACCTGATAGGATCGAAGGCAGTAAAGGAGTTGAATCTGCAAAACTAATATTTGGTATTGCAGGAATAGTTTGTGGCTTAAAGCTGTAATCTAGATCCTTTTCAACATCTAGCACACCCTCCATGGCCTTGACCACCATCGACATTGATGGCCTCTTTGTGTAATCACTTTGTAAACACCAGGCAGCAATCTGCACCGTCTTTATTACTTCTTCTTTGTAGAATTGCATATCTTTACTGTGCTTATTAATAAGACCCACCAACTGCTCTTCCTCTACCTTTTTCTGAATAAGTTCAACAGTATCCTTTCCTCTTCAGTTTCTGATGCCTCAAAATGTCTTCGTCCACTCAAAATTTCCAAGATCAAAATGCTAAAACTGTAAACATCTACCTTTTCTGTTATAACTCTATTAAGCCATTCATGAGCTAAATAACCAGGAGTGTCTCTCATCATGGTCATGACTTGGCTCTGATTCCGATCAATTAGCTTTGCAAGCCCGAAGTCAGAGAGTTTAACGTTGAGTTTCTCATCTAAGAGTATGTTTGGTGGTTTAAAATCCAAATGCAAAATATTTTGCCTGCATTTTTCATGAAGTTAAGCTAATCCTTTGGCTACGTCTTGAATAATCTTCTTCCTGCAGTTCCAGTCTAGAATTTGCTCTTGTTTCCCATGGTAGATCCATTTTTCTAGTGATCCATTGCTCATGAACTCGTATACTAAAAGCCTATGAGATTTCTCAGCACAGAACCCAATCAATTGCACCAAGTTTACATGATGTATGCTGCCAATAGTTTCAACCTCAGCCAAGAATGATTTTTTGACTTGTCCTATTTCATCAAGGCATTTCACTACAATTTTTGTGTCATCTTCTAAGAACCCTTCAAAAACCGACTCAAATCCTCCTTCACCAAGCTTCTTAGTAAAATTCTCTGTGGCAATATTTAGATCATCGTAAGAAAATCTAGTCGGCATTTCTGACACGTGATCTAGATAATCCTTCTTTCTTCATTGACCTTTCTCTTCTTCTTCTAAAATATGAAAACTGTAATTCTAATTACGATGCTTAGGATGGAAGATCCTATGATAGAGCCAGTATAGCACCACTTAAAAACGTTGTAGGAATATGAGTTGCGGGTTCAGGTTCTTGTACTTTTATACATGCCTGAGAATCATACCAGGTCCTGTCCTTCTTATAATTCGCTAGTGAAAAGATCTCGGATGGTAGGTAGCAGTCTCCAGTGGATGAGTTTAAAACTCTACGAAATAGAGCAGCTTTACAGGAACAGTTCCTTAAAAAATATCTTTACAGGTATTCACATCGGTGTTTCTAATATCTGCAGTAAAAAAATCATTAGACATTTGACCAATTTATTCGCTAATTTGTAATATTAATCTGGGATGATACATAAAGATCTTCTTATATTTGGCTCAATTTATAAATTGTACATCTAAAATTTATATATTGCGCCTTAATAAATCTAATATTGAGGTACATATTGCTACCCTGCCATATTTCAAGAGGAGAACAAAAGATGGTACAAAAAGCTTTTGTTGAAAACTGGGATTGTGCATGGTCATTGATTTTATTTCTCTATGTCTTATGATTTTATAATCTCATCGCATAACGATAAGATAAAAACTTGTGCAAAGCGGTGTTTAAATTCATTCATCACCTAACTATGATTTAGTATTATGTATTCTCGCTTTAATTTTTAACTGCTATAGTTAAATTGCTTGGTGGAGAGTAAACAGGGTCGGCTCAACGAATTTGGTGGCCTAAAGTCAAATTTTAATCAGAGGTTTCAAGTATATTCAATAAAATTAGCTTTTGTGCATCAAACATGTATCTCATGTGTCACCCATGCATCTCGTGCGATGTACGTGCATCTTGTGTGATTTACGTGCATCTTATGTGCATTTTGTATGTTGTACATGTATCCTGTTGTCAGTTAATAAAAATATTTAGAAAAAATGGATCCTCCAAAAAGTTAGGGCCTCAAACCATTGTTTTAATAGCTTTATGATCAAACCAACCCTGCTAATACACAACTCAAACATAATAACTATGGGAGAATCTCTCTATATATACGATATAGAATATGAAATAATTAATGCATACATAACTTAATAATGTCTAACTTATTAATTACTAATATTTAAATAATTTTAATCAGCAACGGAATGGTTCCTTGAGGTATTGACTACTAAAAATAATAAGATGATCTACCTACAAGAGATAAGATTTTGATCTTTCTATTGGGTTCAAGTTAAAAGTATGAATGAAAAATGAAGAAAAGTAGTGGAGAAAAAGTGAAAACACAGCTAAATGAAAAGTGTACTCACAATAAAGAAAATCTACTAATTCTCTCACATAGGTGGGAGAAGGGAACTTTCATGTGTTCTTATTAAGAAACACAAACCTCACATGAATAGTAAGGCAAGAACCAAGAGGTGCCTCGCATTGTTGTTGTCTTCGCTCGCTCGGCTTCGACTTCGACTTCGAATTGATGAGATTAATTTTTTGGACAAAATTTATTTAAAACTTGAGAAAAACCCAGTCCGAAAATCAAAAGAAAAATGGAAATTATTTTTCTCCATGAACGTGCATGTATGCAGTGCAGAAATGACTGCTGAAACGCGAAATATTGACTCAA
The DNA here is from genome assembly GCA_030864215.1 of Capsicum pubescens. Lineage (NCBI taxonomy): Eukaryota > Viridiplantae > Streptophyta > Magnoliopsida > Solanales > Solanaceae > Capsicum > Capsicum pubescens. The sequence goes on from CM061547.1 coordinate 46,666,981, forward strand.
AAGGGACGCAACCCTTCGAGAAAATGGCATACTGTTTTGAAAAAAGGGTGACTATTCGAATGGTTGTGACTGTTCAGAAAAAGACACAATGTTTTGAATGGACAGGCATGCTTGTTCTAAAGGATATATCTTTCCGATGAACCATTGCTACCTTTCGGAACGGGCACTTCATGACTATATAAATCTGTATTTTTCCACAGGTTTAGTGTGAATTTTACTGCACCTGAAAAAATATTTCTTTACTTCTCAAATACTCCGTGTGATCATCTCCCGTTGAGTGAGTTCGAAGAAAACCAGAACGTTTGAGGTACCACTACTTTCTGGTTGTGAAGCCATTTTATCCTGAGAGGAAAATTCCGCAACCTAGGGTACTTGAAGGGAGTTATTTCCTTAAGGACACTTCGTGAATTCGAATGACTTGACTTATTCTGTTTCATCTTTTTTCTTAATAAAATAACACACTTCTTTGATAAGTCATTTTTTATCTTGTGTTGAAGGTATTGAAAAACTTCATAAGTGTTCTTGAAAAGTCTTAAACTCGTGTTGAAGTTTAGTGAACTAACATACAGATTTTGTATACCTGAAACAACACTTTCATCCAAATAACATTGTTTGAAAATTTTCAATATATCAAAATGGGAGAATTTAAACTAGAGGGAATAAGAGGAACGTCAAGATAATGATACTATGATTCTCTTTTACACAACGTTAATTAGAATTTATGAGAAATATTAAGAGTCATACATCGTAAGGGATGGACAATAAGTTTTCCTCTATATACTTGGGTGATCCTTCTTTCATAAGCTAGCTTTTGAATTTAAGTTAGGCCGAAATGTCATATCTTTACATGATATCAAGTCAGACTCATCTCAGTTCTTTGTTCACTGACATGGACCGCTATATTATATTGTACGTGCTCTAGTTAAAGTCCCGGTGTGCAGGAGAGTGTTAAGAATCTACATGAAAAAATGATGGACAATCATCTTCTTATATAGACAAATTGTCTTTAAGAATAAGTTCTTATAGTCTTTAAGAATAATAACCAATAAGGATAAAATAAGATAATTTTATCTTGAACTTTTAAAATGATAAATAGTTTAAGACAAATTGAGGGAGTTTTTTTTTTTTAAAAAAAATCATAAGCTGAGTTACAAATTCTATAACTTTTACAAACTCAAAAACAAAAGTTACCTAAATATTTATTTATTCACGTTATTGCAATTTTCATACTATTCTAATCTTATTCATAATAGTAGAAATTTAGAAGATTTTTTCATCCTCTCAAGACTTGTTCACGAATCCATGTGTTTAGAAGAGTAGTGAAACTTTGAAAAACAATCAATCTTAACAATTTGCACCCTAATTAGATGGAAATCACTTTCAAGACCGTGATTTATTAAGATATAATTTTATAATAGATAATTAGTTTTTTTTAATTTTACTCAAGCTAACTCTGGATTGGAGTGGCATTTCATTTCTAATCATAATTTATTTGTTGATTCTTCAACATTGGTTAATTCGAACCTCCACTCAACTTCACCCAAACTTCATTCTCATTACGGATAAATTACCCATGTTCTAATTCATTTGTAGAGCGGTCAAAATGAACTGGCCCAACTCAACCCAATTCAAGTCAGATGGGTCAATGAATTTGATGGATTAGAATGGACCGACGCTTCATTTTAAAAGATTTAAAAGGGTAGCAGATTGTGGCGGACTAGCCTGACCAGCCCGACTAGCCCTTCATTATTACTTGTCTTTTTTTTGGTTAAGTATTTTATTTTCAGTTATATTTGAACATATAGGTATGATAATTTGTTAACATACAATTGTATTAAATATATAATTCTACGATAACTTATAACATATTCAATACCAATATATCGTTAAGCATATTTGAATTCATGGATAAAGTTGTCTTAATTAATATCACCTTCATCTAAATTCATATGAAAATTTAATTAGTTAAATATTATCAAAAAACTATATATCAATAATTAAAAATATTTAAATTCACTTACAAATATTATCGCTTTGAATTTGAGTAAAGTCGTGCAATTTATTTCGAGTAGCAAAAAGTGTTTGAACAATCCATAATAAATGCAACTTTTATACCGGTGGTTAGGAATTTTAGTATTAGAAATTTAACGCTAAATGAATAAAATATTATGTAAAATATTAGCTAGAACTTATTTAGTATTACGATTTATAGTTTTAAACTTTTTTTTGTCACAATTTTCTTTTAAATTTTTAAGTTTAAATTACATAGCAATCATGAATCAGACATCTACACTAGGTGAGTTTTCTTTTTATTGGTAAATGAAGTGAATATATTAAGTTTAAGGTGGTTTATGTAGATGGGGTAACCCCTACAGAAAGTGTTGGAGTAGGAATAACAATCACATCCCGACTTGTCAGAATAATAAGAGAATTAATAGTTTTTCTAGTAAAAACTACAGTCTGGTGGTTATTTTCAAGCATTTTGATTACAAAAAGAGGTGCATACAACAAAATTGGAGGGGGGGGGGGCACGTTGATCAGCATTTCATCCTTCGTTTGTAAATCGGTTTGTCACTTGATTTTGCTCCCTAAAGATGTGTACTAATAGATATGTCTGAAACTCCTCGATCAAGCATCTGCACTCATGTATAATGTTAGTATAAGGCAAATGGTCATTTTCTATCATAAGAATTAGAGTGGATGAGTCGATATTAAGAATTAGGGGACAAATTGTGGGTTTTGGCAATGTGAAGCCAAGCCCTCTTGCCAAAGCTTGTAGTTGTAGGAGGATGGGTGCGGATTTGGGCATTGGTTCATAGAAACCTGTACTGAAGTCTTTTGGCTCACGAGCCAATGCAGCCCGCCCTCAACCAAGTCTGAAGGATCAATGAGTTGACTTGACCCGAGTTTATAAGTCCCAATTTTAAATAGGTTCAAAAATCATAACTCAACCCAATTCTACCGGCAACTAAATTAAGCTAGACTTAAAAGTCCAACACATTTTAACAGGTCTATTCATTAATAGTGAAAATTACCCATGAAGATTTATTTTTGCTATGATTTCAATAGATTCTCTTAAGTCACTGTCTATAAGTCGTTGGATTTATTTTAATAATTGTCTTCATATGGGAAATATAAGTCCTTATTCGAATAGGATAAGAATTAAATAAAAACAATAATAGATTATTATATCTAGAAGATCAACAGAAGCAAATTTACGTGCACGCTTTCCAATGAAAACTATTATACATGGGCAATTTATTTATTTATTTATTTATTTATTATTTTGGCATAACATCACTTCCATCTTGGTATGGGACTATGGGTACTCCAACTTGCCAACAAATATTTAACCATATCCAATTTATAACTTGTCAATTAAATCTATTGCCTATTATAATTAGAAATTTTTTATCAATACTCCGTCATCTATTTTTAATTGTCATATTTTATTTTTAAAATTAAAATTTAAATGGTCTACAGAGTTGATCATTCCTAACAAGTTGAGAGAATTTCCTTTTTTACGTCTTCATGTTCCGTCACGTGACGATATGGGAGCGAAAAAAGGAAAGAGAGGGATGGAGTTTCTCTCATTTTTTGACATTGCGGATCCCAGTGGGAGGTTCACAGTTTGCACAGCAAGCTATTAGCTCAGTGGTAAAGCGCGCCCCTAATAATGCATCGTTGTGTCTGGACTGTGGAGGCTCTCGGCCACATGGATAGTTCAACATGCTCATCGATGTCTGAACCTGAGATGTGGATCATCCATGACACCTTAGCCTGGGTATTCCTTCTGTTCGAATTTATAAATTGTAATTCTTTTATATTAATATAATTAAAAGATACAAATTAAAATATTAATTAAATTTTTATATCATTTAACTCAAAAAGAAAGAAATTGTTACAAGTAAATTCATAAAGAAATCCTATCATATAGGACACATACCATCTTTTAAAATTGCTTTAAAAAGTGGCCACATTAGTTTGGCTTTTCATCAAACTGCATTTTACAATATCTTTTAATGGTGATTGATTTTATGGCAAATTGACAATTCAATTTATATTTACTTATTACCATTTGTTTCAAAACCAAAAGGAATTCTTAGATGTTCTCTATTATTAACATAATCAAATAATAAGTTGAATAATATATTAGTACAATGCAAATTAAATTATAGTTTCACTATTGGTAGTACCAATAGTTTCCTATCTCAAATAAGTTAGTATATATTATTTTTAATTTTATCGCAAAGTTATGTGGCAAGATGTTATGTCCAATGTAATAACTAACGAGATTGAGATGAAGTATCGAAATGAAAACTGAAAGCAAATTAAAAGGGTTGTCTATTCATTTGACCAAAAAAACTTGCTCATCGAGCATTGATCAAATCTTGATATAAAGTCTGATAGTAAAATAAATGATAAAATAGATTTATGTAATAACTAATAAAATTGAGATGAAGTATCAAAATAAAAACTAAAAATAAGTCATTAGAGGAAGATCTTCTCCGGCAAGCACAAATAAAATCTTGACATGAAATAATCTTATATTATAATTTATATCTCAAAATTATTATTCTTATCCCACCAACTAAAAGACACAATAGAAATAACTAATTATGCACATCATTTTTCATAAAATAATTTTATATTATATCTCAAAATTATTATTCTTGTCTCACCAACTAAACGACACAATATGAATAACTAATTAGGCACATCATTTTTCATAAAGTAATTTTATATTATATTTTAAAATTATTATTCTTAACCCACTAATTAAACAACACAATATAAATAACTAATTAAGCACATTATTTTTCATAAAATAATCTCATATTATATGTCAAAATTATTATTCGTATACCACCGACCAAACCACATAACAGAAGTTACTACTTTAGGCACATCATTTTTTGACCAAATCGTTAGTTTTTGCCTTAGTTACAACACAATCATAAACCTTATTTTCTTCTGAACAAACTTTAGATTCACTCTTATTACAACCTTTTTTTCATCATCACTTTTAGATCTTTCAAGAAAATGCAAAGCTCCAATTTTTCATCAATGGAAAAAGTGAATTTCAGAACAAGAATCCTCACCAATCACCTCAATCAAGAAACCCCATCACCCCATTTTTCACTCCAAACAACCCCATGTCTTAGTTACAACCCACCTGAATTATCAGAAACATCATCCATTTTTGACAAAAAACAGATGAGACAACTAATGGATGGTCATAATTTGACTGAAAAGGATTGGCTATTTGGTTTGATGTTACAAAGTAATCTCTTTAACCCAATGAAAAGTGGTGGCAAAGTGTTTGTTCAACCTGATTATAATCAGAGTAAAGAACAACAAAGGGAGATTACCATGAGGAGAATTGTTTACCTTCTTGAACATGGTGTTTTCAAGAAATGGCTTACTGGTAATGGACCTGAAGATGAGTTGAGGAAATTGGCTCTCTTGGAATGTCTTGTTATCTTTGATCATTCTCTTGCTATCAAGACTGGTGTCCATTTTTTCCTATGGTATGTTTTTTTATTCTTTTGTAACTTTTATTTTGATCATTGATTTGTTGCACTTGAGCTAAGGGCAAGGTTGTCTTTTTATAGACTGTTTTTGTTTTGAGCCGGGTTCTATCGGAAATAACCTTTCTACCCCACCTCTGAGGCAGTGGCAAACTCAGAATTTAGGAATTGTGGGTGTTGAAAGGTTTAAAAACTAAAGCACTCAGCTATCTTCTTAATTTATTGAGTGCTTTTCTAAACGTTATACCGAATTTAATACATTTTGATCATTGATTTGTTGTACTTGATCTAAGGGTAAGGTTTGTTTACACTTTATTCTTCTTTTATATTACCTTTTCTTCTAGACTGTTTTTGTTTTGAGCCAGGGGGTCTATCGGAAATAGCATTTCTACCTCATCTCTGAGGCAGTGGCGGACCCGGAATTTAGGAATTGTGGGTGTTTGAAAGGTTCGAACACACATATTGACGCTCAAAACGTTAAGGTTCTGCCTAAAAACTAAAGAACTCAGCTATCTTCTTGACTTATTGAGTGTTTTTCTAAATCTCATACCAAATTTGATATATTTTTAATATAATTATATCTAGTTTGTATCGAATTTAATGGGTGTTGGATCACCAAAAGATTGGCTATAGGTCCGTACCTCAGAGGTAGTGGTACAGACTGCGTACGCTCTACCCTCTCTGGACCCCACTTTGTGGGAATACATGGGTATGTTATTGTTGTTGTAGTTGAATAAATTGCTTTTTTACTAGCTACCAAATGACCCCTAATTGTTTATTATTGTTGTTGTTAATCAGCTATAAGATAAAACAATGAGACATTGTTTTATTATTATTAATCACCTACCCCCACCAACCAAACAACTTTGGACTATAACTAAGTAGCCAGATCAGTTAGATCAAATGGTGAGTCTATTTTCTTGATTTTGTCATACAAGGTCAACCAAGCTTTCCATCATCCTCTTGTTCAATGGAGAAAGTGAATTTCAGAATAAAAGTCCTCAACGGACACCTAAATCAAGAAACATCAACACCCAAGCTTACTGTCCAATCATTTCCATGTCTTAGCTACAAACTGCCTGAGCTTTCTGAACCATCTGCTGTTTTCGACTTAAGAAAGATGAGAAAACTCATGGATGGTCATAATTTGGAGGAAAGGGACTGGCTTTATGGTCTGGTGTTACAAAGCAAGCTTTTTAACCCAATAGAAAGGGGTGGCAAAGTGTTTGTTTCCCCTGATTACAGTCAGTCTAAGGAACAACAAAGGGAAATTACTATGAGGAGAATTGGATACCTTCTTGAACGTGGGGTTTTCAAGCGATGGCTTACTGGTAATGGGCCAGAAGATGAGTTGAGGAAATTGGCTCTTGTGGAAGGTGTTTGTATCTTTGATCATTCACTTGCTATCAAGATTGGTGTCACTTATTTCCTATGGTATGCTTTTGTAGATTCGTGTGTATATTTTATTTTATCCATTGATTTGTTGTACTTGAGCTAGAGGGTCTTTCAAAAATAACCTCTCTACCTCCACGAGGTAAGGATAAGGTATGCATACGCTCTACCCTTTCGAGACCCCATTGTTGGGATTTCATGGGTATGTTGTTGTTGTTGTTGTTACCTAGAATTGACTGGCCCGACTAATACATAAACCACCTCGATAGCTAGCTATTGAGGTGGGAGAGTAAAAAAGGGCAGCCCGGGGCAAAGAAGATTGGCTTCCCCCGGACTCGAACCAGAGACAAAACATGGTCGGCGGGATTCAAACCTGCACGGGCAAAGCCCACATGATTTCTAGTCACTCTACCACTAGTAGGTAGGGTGGGGCACGGAGGGTGTTGGGTGGCTTTGATATCATTAGTACAAGGCTATATAAATCCCACATGTGGAACGCAAGTTCCATGCCTTGCCATGGCCATACCATGTTCTCCATTCCGGAGGCTTAAACCTGAGACCTATGGTTAAATGTGGAGCCTACTAACAGAGAAGTTCATTCCACCACATCCGTTGGTTGTTCTTGTTCTTATTTGTTATATGCAGTTTTAGTATATAATGTTCCTAACTAACTATCAAACCTTGTCTAACTTACACAGAAGTTACTGCCTGAATAAGTTGCTTCCTTATTTGCTACCAAATGACTCCTAAATGTTTATTCTTCTTCTTCTGAATTAAGCATGTGCCAACATAATCTGACATTATTTTTTAATTATTAATCACCTAGCCCACCAACCTTTAACTTTGGAGTATAACTAAGTAGCCTGATCAGTTTGACCAACTAGTGAGTTTTTAAACTGTCATTGCACTACTCCACACTGTATATTAAACCTTATTTTCTTCTAAAACCTTAGATCCACTCTATCACAACATTCTCAGTGAAGATCTGATCACTAGCATTTTCAAAGTTCTTTCCTTTTCTCCCCTTCTTATCATTTCTGTTTTCTTGATTTCTCAAGCAAAAACAATCCATTTTTTCATCATCCTCTTCTTCAATGGAGAAAGTACATTTCAGAACTGAAGTCCTCAGCAGACACCTAAGTCAAGAAACTCCAATACTCAATCCAATGCTCCAATCATTCCCATGTCTTAGCTATAACCCGCCTGAGCTTTCAGAACCATTTTCTGTTTTTAACATAAAAGAGATGAGAAAGCTAATGGATGGTCACAATTTTGAGGAAAGGGACTGTTTTTTTGGTCTGATGTTACAGAGTAAGCTTTTTAACCCAATAAAAAAGGGTGGAAAAGTGTTTGTTTCCCCTGATTACAGTCAATCTAAGGAACAACAAAGGGAAATTACCATGAGGAGGATTGAGTACCTTGTGGAACATGGGGGTATCAAGGAATGGCTTACTGGTAAAGGGCCTGAAAATGAATTGAGGAACTTAGCTCGTGCGGAGTGTGTTAGCATCTTTGATTATTCACTTGGCATCAAGCTTGGAGTCCATTTGTTCCTATGGTATGTTATTGTTCATTATATGCCTATTCTTTTATATCCGGAGCTTAGTGGCCGAACAAATTCGATACCTATTGGGTAGGTCCCCACTAAGGGAGAAGTTATCCATTTCGAGGCTTAAACCCGAGACCTATGGTTAAGATAGGGACATAGGGTTAAGCGTGGAGCCCACTAAGACATAAATTTTTCTTTCCCAAGAGTTGAACCCTTGACCTATGGTTAAGGGTTAGACCTCTAGTTAAGAAGTTCTTCATTTCCAAGACTTAGTAGAATCCGACTCCTGTGTTTAAGAGGTGGGAGATTCCAAGGTTGTATAAACTCCACATTAAATTATATTGCAATACCAATACCTTGCAATGGACCACAACAAACCACCAAGCTTAGCATCCGTCATTCTAGACGGCTCCACAGTCGGCAGCTTTCACTAGGTAGGTCAGGGCACGGAGGGTGTTTGGTGGATTTGATATCATTAGTACAATCCAGAGAGAATCATACTCCAAAAGCTAGCTATTGAGGTGTGGGTGTCCAAGGCTATATAAATCCCACATCAGCATATCGCAATGCGGATACCGATGTGGGACTCAAGTTCCATGCCTTGTAATGGACCATACCATGTTCTCCATTCCCGAGGCTTAAACCTGAAACCTTGGTTAAATGTGGAGCCTACTAAGAGAGAAATTCATTTTACCACATCTCTTAGTTCTTTTTCTTGTTTGTTAGATACAATTTTAGTAATCTCTTGCTTATTACTTAATGTTCAAATTAGGTAAATAAAGCTTTATCTGTCCTTGATATACAATTTAAGGAAAACATGTTCCTCTCTCATCAATCGTATTAGTTTTACACATGAATAACTTATTTCCTAACTAACTATCAAACATTGTATAACTTATACAAAAATTCATACATATATAAGTTGCTTCTTTACTAGCTACCAAACGAACCCTGAATATTATTTTAAAAATTATATGTCACCTAGCCCACCGACCTTAACTTTGGAGTATAGCTAATAACATTTCTGCTTTCTTGATTTCCCATACAAAATCAATCCAATTTTTCATCCTCCTCTCTTTTCTTGGTGGTCTGAATTATAATACACCATTTCCTCTTAACTTATACATATATTAGCTGTACAGGTTTCTAAATTGCAAAACCAAACGTCATATTAGTTTTAAACATGAGAAATTTATTTCCTATTTTGAGCAAGTGGAGTGCATCAAGGGGGAGGATGATACAGTGTTGGTTGAGGATGTCCTCATTAGGAAGAAGTGACAGTCCTATTTTCATAAACTTTTAAACGACGAGGGGAACAAAGGTTTCATGCTGGGGGACTTGGAGAATTCTGAGAGGTGTCGCGATAATGGTTATTGTAGGCGTACCAAGGTTGAGGAGGTCAAGGGGGCTATTCGCAGGATGCGTAGGGGGAGGGCGACTGAGCCAGACGAGATTCCGGTGGATTTTTGGAAGAGCACTGGTGGGACAGGTTTGGAGTGGTTGATAAGGTCGTTCAACATCATTTTCAGGGCGACGAAGATGTCCAAGTGTGGAGGTGGAGTACAATGATTCCATTATATAATAACAAGGGGGACATTCAGAGTTGCAACAACTATAGGGGTATCAAGTTGTTGAGTCATACTATGAAGATTTGAGAAAGGGTGGTAGAGTTGAGGCTGAGAATGGTTGTGACTGTCTCTGAGAATCAGTTCTGTTTCATGCCAGGTCGCTCGACTACTCAGGCCATTAACCTTATGAGAAGATTAGTGGAGTAGTTTCGGGAGAGGAAGAAGGACTTGCACATGGTGTTCATTGATCTTGAGAAGACATATGACAGAGTTCCCAGGGAGATTTTATGGAGGTGCTTAGAGGCTAGAAGGGTGCCTGTGGCGGACACTAGGTCGATTCAGGTAATGCGTGATGGTGCAAAGACTCGCGTGAGAACGGTAGGTGGAGATTCAGAGCACTTTTCGATTTTGATAGGGTTGCACTACGGATCGACTCTTAGCCCATTTTTATTTTCCTTGGTGATGGATGTTTTGACGCGATGTATTCAAACGGAGGTGCCTTGGTGTATGTTATTTGCTAATGATGTGGTTCTGATTGACGAGACTCGGGGAGAAGTTAATGATAAGTTAGAGATTTGGAGACAGACCCTTGAATCTAAAGGATTTCGGTTGAGCAGGATCAAGACGGAGTACTTGGAATATAAGTTAAGTGATGTTTCGCAGCAGGTTGACATGGCAGTGAAGCTGGATTCTCAGGTCATTCAGAAAAGGGAGAGTTTCAAGTATCTGGGGTCGATGATCCAGGGGAGTGGTGAGATTGACGAGGATGTCACACTCCGTATTGGTGCAGGGTGGTTGAAATGGAGACTTGCTTCAGGAGTTTTATGTGATAAGAAGGTGCCTCCAAAGCTGAAAGGTAAGTTCTATAGAGTGACAGTCAGACCGGCTTTATTGTATGAAGTGGAGTGTTGACCAGTTAAGAACTTCCGCATCCAAAAGTTGAAGGTGACGGAGATGAGAATGTTGCGATGGATACGTGGCCTTATCGGGAAAGATAGGGTGAGAAATGTGATTATTCAGGAGAAGGTGAGAGTGACTTAGGTGGAGAACAAGATAAGAGAAGTGTGGTTACGTTAGTTCGGGCACGTGATGAGGAGGGACTTAGATGCTCTAATACGGAGGTGTGAGACATTGGCTATGGATGGTTTCAGACGGGGTAAAGGTAGGCCGAAGAAATACTAGAGGGAGGTGATTAAGCATGATATGGAGCAGTTACAGCTTACGGAGGACATGACCCTCGATAGGAAGGTGTAGAAGACGCAGATTAGGGCAGAGGTTTAGGGGGTACGATTGTGTTGGTCGCAGTAGGGGAGAGTACTTTGTTTGTGTCTGGAATTTCTTGTTCGTGGTGTTTGAGTGATGTCTATGATTTCGAATAGATAGTTTATAGTATTATCTTATGGTTGAAGGGGAGCCTTGGAGTAACTGGTAAAGTTGCTGTCATGTGACCAGGAGGTCACGGGTTCAAGCCTTGGAAACAGCCTCTGGCAGAAATGCAAGGTAAGGCTGCGTACGATACACCCTTGTGGTGGGGCCTTCCCCAGACACCGAGCATAGCGGTAGCTTTAGTGCACCGGGCTGCCCCTTTTTAGTATTATCTTATGGTTGTATTATTTCTTGTTAGTTTATTTTGTATATTGCATTAGTTTATATGTATTTATGTTTTGTGTTTGTTATACTGTTATCGATCCTGAGCCGGGGGTCTATCGGAAACAGTCTCTCTACTTCACCTAAGGTAGTGGTATGGTCTGCGTATACTCTACCCTCCCCAGACCCCTCTATGTGGGAATACACTGGGTATGTTGTTGTAGCTACCAAACATTGTAGAACTTATACAAAAATTAATACATGAATAAGTTGCTGCTCTACTAGCTACCAAACGACCCCAGAATGTTTGTTATTATTGTTGTGAATTAAATATGGGATAAAATAATCTGAGATTCTTTTTTAATTACTAGTCACCTAGCCCACCAACCTTAACTTTGGAGTATAGCTAAGCAGCCAGATCAGTTAGATCAAATAGTGAGTTTTCACACTGTCACCATGTCACCACGCTACACTGAATTTGAACCTATACGAAAAATGCTATAAGTTTCAAACCAAACGTCGTAATGGTTTTACACAGGAATAGCTTATTTCCTAACTAACTACCAAACATTGTATAACACAAAAGTTACTACCTGAATAAGTTGCTTCTTTAGGTGCTACCAAACGACTCCTAAATGTTTATTATTGTTCTTATGAATTAAGCATGTGACAAAAGAATCTGACATTCTTTTTTAATTATTAATCACCTTGCCCACCAACCTGAACTTTGGAGTATAGCTAAGCAGCCAGATCCGTTAGACCAAATAGTGAATTTTTAAGCTGTCATTCCACCACTCTACACTGTATATTAAACCTAATTTTCTTCTAAAACCTTGGATATTCTTCTTTAATTATTAATCACCTAGCCCACCAACCTGAACTTTGGAGTATAGCTAAGCAGCCAGATCAGTTAGACCAAATAGTGAGTTTTTAAACTGTCATTCCACCACTCTACATTGTATATTAAACCTTATGTTCTTCAAAAACCTTAGATATTCTTTAATTATTAATCACCTAGCAACCTTAACTTTGGAGTATAGCTAAGTAGCCAGATGAGTTAAGACCAACTAGTGAGTTTTTAAACTGTCATTGCACCACTCCACACTATCTATTAAACCTTATTTTCTTCTAAAACCTTAGGTCCACTCTATCGCAACATTCTCATTGAAGATCCAATCACTAACATTTTCAAAGTTCCTTCCTTCTTTCCCCTTCTTATCATTCCTGTTTTCTTGATTTCTCATGGAAAATCAATCCATTTTTTCATCATCCTCTTCTTCAATGGAGAAAGTACATTTTAGAACTAAAGTCCTCAGCAGACACCTAAATCAAGGAACTCCCATACTCAATGCAATGCACCAATCATTCCCATGTCTTAGCTACAACCCACCTGAGCTTTCAGAACCATCTTCTGTTTTTGACATAAAAGCGATGAGAAATCTCATGGATGGCCACAATTTGGAGGAAAGGGACTGGTGTTTTGGTTTGATGTTAAAGAGTAAGCTTTTTAACCCAATAAAAAGGGGTGGAAAAGTGTTTGTTTCCCCCGATTACAATCAATCTAAGGAACAACAAAGGGAAATTACCATGAGGAGGATTGAGTACCTTGTGGAACATGGGGGTATCGAGAAATGGTTTACTGGTAAAGGCCTGAAAATGAATTGAGGAACTTCGCTCGCGGAGAGTGTGCTAGCATCTTTGATCATTCACTTGGCATCAAGCTTGGAGTCCATTTGTTCCTATGGTATGTTTTGTCCATTATATGCCTATTTTTTAATATCCGGAGGTTCGTGGCCGGACAAATTCGATACCTATCCGGTAGGTCCCCACCCAAGGGAGAAGTTAGCCATTTCGAGGCTTAAAACCTGAGATCTATGGTTAAGGTAGAGGCATCGGATTAAGCCCACTAATAGATAAATTCATCATTCCCAAGTGTTGAACCCTTGACCTATGGTTAAGGGTTAGACCTCTAGTTAAGAAGTTTTTCATTTCCAAAACTTAGTAGAACCCGACTCATGTATTTATTCTTCATTCCCAAGAGTTGAACCCCTGATTAAGGATTAGACCTCCAGTTAAGAAGTTCTTCATATCCCAGACTTAGTAAAACCCGACTCACGTGGTTAAGTGTAAGACCTTTGGTTAAGTGTGAAGGGATCATGTCCACCACCACACCCCATTGCTATATTGGTTGTTGTTCTTGTTTGTTTTTCACTCAAATTAGTTGAGATCGGATATATGAATCGACTTTGTCTATTTCAGAGAACTCAGATTTCCGCTTTTTTTATGGTTCTCAAAAGATATAATTTTTGCATAGGATTAAGAAAAATCCAAGTAGACATTAAATTTTCTTATACGGACATTCTTGATTGCTTGATTGATTGGTTAAAGAAAGCTTACTTGGCAACTTTAGACCACCACCACCACCAATAACTTACCTAGTGTAGTCCTCATTGGGGTCTGTGGAGGGTAGGATGTACATAAACCTTACCCCTACCTTTGTGGGACAGATAGTTTGTCTCCGATAGACCCTTAGCTCAAAAGAGTAGTTTTTAAAGCAAGGAAAATGCAATAGAAAAATAGCAATATCTCAAGATACAAAGCAAATGAAACAACAGATAGTACCACACATACATTGAAGAATAAAAAACTAAGCGAATGCTAACTAGTACTACCACTACTAATAGGAGGGGAGTGAATGAGGCCAACCCCTTTTCTCTTCCACACATTGTTGTAACACTTGACTACCTATTAACCGTCTACTCTAATTCTCAACCTCTATACCGTTCTATCTAGGGTCATCTCCTCAATAAGCTAGAATTGAGTCATGTTATGTCTAATTATCTCTCCCCAATAACTTCTGCTCTACCACAAAGTAGGTAAGGTGAGCACAGAGGTTGGTGGGTGGCTCTGATACCGTTGTTCGTTGATACAATCCAAGGAGAATCATATCCCAAAAGCTAGCTATTGAGGTCTGAGAACCCAAGGCTACATAAACCTAATGCCGATGTGGAAATCAAATCTCATACCCTGCGATGGACAATTCCAAGTTCTCCCTTCCCGAGGCTTAAAGCCGAAACCTCTGACTAAATACAGAGCCTACTAAGAGAAGTTCTTCATTTCCAAGGCTCTATGGTTAAGCGTGGAAGGATCTCATTTATTCCACCTCACCTCTTGGTTATTCTTGTTCTTATTTGTTTTTCCCCTTAACTTAGCTGGGCTCAATTGTTTGTAATTTACATTAGATACTCTTTTTAATTTGAAACAAACTTGTTATTGAATAAATTATAAATACTTGTATGCTTATAAATTTTATTTTTTAAAAAAATAAATAATTTAAATTACTTTGAAATGTATAAAGATATCATTTTTTTAAATTAATTTAAATTAAAAAGTATATGATATAAATTAGAAAGTCGTTTGGTTACGGTGATGGGATATATAGGAATCTTTCATGAGTTCCATTATCCTACCTTTTATATGAAATTAACTAATTTCACCATTTTGTAAAAAATTATTTTCAGAACTAATTAATATCCATATTCAAATATGACACTGAGGAGTCGTTAGTAGCTGGTTAAAATTATGCAGGTATAGCTATTCTATCCTCTACACCGTATAGGATAAGACACCAATTTCCTCATAACTTATACATGTATTAGTTTTTTAATAACCGTGGTGTCCGGGCCAGCTTGCGCATATTCTATCCTCTACACCGTATAGGATAAGACACCAATTTCCTCGTAACTTATACATGTATTAGTTTTTTAATAACCGTGGTATCCGGCCAGCTTGCGCACACCCCGACTAATTCCACGAGATACCTGCCACCTCCCACTAGCAACAGGTACCAGGTAACTCTGTCCACCAAGGCTAGAACAAATGGAAAGAAATCAGTTAGTGTTTGTCTCTGTTGGGAATTGAACCTGTGACCTCATGATGGCCTCATGATGCTCAACCCAACTTCTTTGAACCACTAGGCCACACCCTTGGGTGCTATATATGTATTAGTTCCGAGTTTCTAAATTGCAAACCAAACGTCATATTAGTTTTGAACATGAATAACTTATTTCCTAACTAACTACCAAACATTGTATAACTTATATACAAAATTTAATAAATATATAAATTGTTTCTTTACTAGCTACCAAACGACGGCTGATTGTTTGTTATTGTAGTTGTTAGTCAACTATGATGTAAAATAATCAAACATTTTGAAATTTTCAGCTATTGATGTAGCCTCTTTGGATTCTGATCTAGAATCCTTGTTTTTTTAATTATTAACAACCACCTAGCCCACCAACTTTGACCATGGAATATAACTAAGTAGCCAGATCAGTTAGACCAAATATTAAGTTTCCACACTGTCATGCCACCACTCTACATTGTTTTTTTTCCCTTATCATTTCTGTTTTCTTGATTTCTCATACAAAATTAATCATCACTTCAATGGAGAAAGTGAGTTTCAGAATAGAAGTCCTCAGCAGACACCTAAGTCAAAAAACATCAACTCCCAAGTATACATTCCAATCAGTCCCATGTCTTAGCTACAAGCCACCTGAGCTTTCAGAACCATCTGGTGTTTTCAACATAAAAGAGATGAGAAAGCTCGTGGATGGTCACAATTTGGAGGAAAGGGACTGGCTTTTTGGTCTGATGTTACAAAGCAATCTTTTTAACCCAATAGAAAGGGGTGGCAAAGTGTTTGTTTCCCATGATTACAGTCAGTCTAAGGAACAACAAAGGGAAATTACCATGAGGAGAATTGAGTACCTTCTTGAAAATGGGGTTTTCAAGAAATGGTTTACTGGTAAAGGGCCTGAAAATGAGTGGAGGAAGTTAGCTTTCTCGGATTGTGTTGGCGTCTTTGATTATTCACTGAGCATCTAGCTTGGAGTCCATTTGACCCTATGGTATGTTCTTGTCCATTGTGTGCCTATTTTTAATATCCGGAAGTTAGTGGCCTAACTAATTTGAATACCTCTCGGGTAGGTCCCAACTAAGGGAGAAGTTATCCATTCTCGAGGCCTGAACTCGAGACGTATGGTTAAGGGGGAGACATTTGGTTAAGTGTGGCGTCCACTAAGAGATAAGTTCTTCATTCCCGAGAGTTGAATAAGTGCAAGACCTTTGGTTAAGTGTGAAGGGGGTCACCTCCATCCCACCTCACCTCTTGGTGGTCCGAATGATAAATTGCTATAATGGTTGTTGTTTACTGTTTGTTTTTCACTCAAATTAGTTGGGATCAGATATATGAATCGGCTTTGTCTATTTCAGAGAACTCATAGTTCCACACTTTTTACTATGGTTGTCATAAGACATTATTATTGAATAGGAATAAGAAAGAGTATAAGTAGACATTAAATTTTCCTGGACGGACATTCTTGATTGCTTGATTGATTGGTTAAAGAAAGCTTACTTGGCAACTTTAGACCACCAGTCTGTAGAGGGTAGGATGTACGCAAACCCTACCCCTGCCTTTGTGGGGTAGATAGTTTGTTCCGGTAGACCCTTGGCTCAAAACAAAAGTTTTTTAAGCAAGGAAAATGCAATAGAAAAATAGCAAAATAGCAAGATACTAAGCAAATGAAACAACAGACGGTACCACACATTGAAAAATAAGAAACTAAGGGAATGCTAACTAGTACTACCACTACTAATAGGTGGGGTATTATATAATTTTTTGAATTAATTTAAATTAAAAAGTGTTATATAAATTAGAAAGTCGTTTGTTTACATTGATGGGATGTATAAGAATATTTCATGAGATCCATTATCCCACCGTTTATATGAAATAGCTAATGTCACCATTTTGTACAAAATTATTTTCGGAGCTAATCAACATCTATATTCCAATATGAGACTGAGGAGTTGTTCGGTAGCTGGTTAGAATTATGCAGGTATTAGCTATTCTATCCTCTACTCCGTATAAGATAATACACCAATTCCCTCATAACTTATACATGTATTAGTTACGAGTTTCTAAATTGCAAACCAAATGTCCTATTAGTTTTAATCACGAATAACTTATTTCCTAATTAACTACCAAACATTGTATAACTTATACAAAATTTAATAAATATATAAATTGCTTCTTTACTAGCTACCAAACGACTGCTGATTGTTTGTTATTGTAGTTGTTAGTCAACTATGAGGTAAAATAATAAGACATTTTGAAATTCTCAGCTATTGATGTAG
The DNA here is from genome assembly GCA_030864215.1 of Capsicum pubescens. Lineage (NCBI taxonomy): Eukaryota > Viridiplantae > Streptophyta > Magnoliopsida > Solanales > Solanaceae > Capsicum > Capsicum pubescens. The sequence continues at coordinate 46,684,803 of CM061547.1, forward strand.
CCTCTTTGGATGCTGATCTAGAATCCTTATTTTTTAAATTATTAACAACCACCTAGCCCACCAACTTTGACCATGGAATATAACTAAGTAGCCAGATCAGTTAGACCAAATATTAAGTCTCCACACTGTCATGCCACCACTCTACATAGTTTTTTTCCCTTCTTATCATTTTTGTTTGCTTGATATCTCATACAAAATCAATCATCACTTCAATGGAGAAAGTGAATTTCAGAATAAAAGTCCTCAGCAGACACCTAAATCAAGAAACATCAACACCCAAGTTTACACTCGAATTGTTTCCATGTCTTAGCTACAAGCCACCTGAGCTTTCAGAACCATCTGCTGTTTTCGACATAAAAGAGATGAGAAAGCTCATGGATGGTCACAATTTGGAGGGAAGGGACTGGCTTTTTGGTCTGATGTTACAAAGCAATCTTTTTAACCCAATGGAAAGGGGTGGCAAAGTGTTTGTTTCCCCTGATCACAGTCAGTCTAAAGAACAACAAAGGGAAATTACCATGAGGAGAATTGAGTACCTTCTTGAACATGGGGTTTTTAAGAAATGGTTTACTGGTGAAGGGCCTGAAAATGAGTTGAGGAAGTTAGCTTTCTCGGATTGTATTGGCGTCTTTGATCATTCACTGGGCATCAAGCTTGGAGTCCATTTGACCCTATGGTATGTTCTTGTCCATTGTGTGCCTATTTTTAATATCCGGAAGTTAGTGGCCTGACTAATTTGAATACCTCTCGGGTAGGTCCCAACTGAGGGAGAAGTTATCCTTTCTCGAGGCCTGAACTCGAGACGTATGGTTTAGGGGGAGACACCTGGTTAAGTGTGGCGTCCACTAAGAGATAAGTTCTTCATTCCCGAGAGTTGAACCCTTGGCCTATGGTTAAGAGTTAGAATTGTAGTTAAGAGGTTCTTCATTTCTAAGACTCGGTAGAACCCGACTCTTGTGGTTAAGTGCAAGACCTTTGGTTAAGTGTGAAGGGGTCACCTCCATCCCACCTCACCTCTTGGTGGTCCGAATGATAAATTGCTATAATGGTTGTTGTTACTGTTTGTTTTTCACTCAAATTAGTTGGGATCATCTCAGAGAACTCATAGTTCCATTCTTTTTAATATGGTTGTCAAAAGATATAATTTTTGAATAGGAATAAGAAAGAATACAAGTAGACATTAAATTTTCCTGTACGGACATTCTTGATTGCTTGATTGATTGGTTAAAGAAAGTTTACTTGGCAACTTTAGACCACCAGTCAGTGGAGGGTGGGATGTACGCAAACCCTACCCCTGCCTTTGTGGGGTAGATAGTTTGTTTCCGTTAGACCCTTGGCTCAAAACAGAAGTTTTTTAAGCAAGGAAAATGCAATAGAAAAATAGCAAAATAGCAAGATACAAAGCAAATGAAACAACAGATAGTACCGCACATTGAAAAATAAGAAACTAAGGGAATGCTAACTAGTACTACCACTACTAATAGGAGGGGTATTATATAATTTTTTTGAATTAAGTTAAATTAAAAAGTGTTATATTAATTGGAAAGTCGTTTGTTTACATTGATGGGATGTATAAGGAAATTTCATGAGATCTATTATCCCACCTTTTATATGAAATAGCTAATTTCACCATTTTGTACAAAATTATTTTCGGAACTAATCAACATCCATATTCAAATACGACACTGAGGAGTTGTTCGGTATCTGGTTAGAATTATGCATGTATTAGCTATTCTATCCTCTACTCCATATAAGTTAATACATCAATTTCCTCATAACTTATACATGTATTAGTTACGAGTTTCTAAATTGCAACCAAACGTATCAGTGTTAAACATGAATGACTTATTTCCTAACTAACTGCCAGACATTGTATAACTTATACAAAAATTAGTACATGTATAAATTGCTTCTTTACTAGCTACCAAACAAGCTCTGATTGTTTTTTATTGTAGTTGTTAGTCAACTATGATGTAAAATAATCTGACCTTTTGAAATTTTCAGCTATTGATGTAGCCTCTTGTGGATGCTGAGCTAGAATCCTTATTTTTTTAATTATTATTAACCACCTAGCCCACCAACCTTGACCATGGAATATAACTAAGTAGCCAGATCAGTTAGGCCAAATATTAAGTTTCCACACTGTCATGCCACCACTCTACATTGTTTTTTTCCCTTCTTATCATTTCTGTTTTCTTGATTTCTCATACAAAATCAATTATCACTTCAATGGAGAAAGTGAGTTTCAGAATAGAAGTCCTCAGCAGACACCTAAGTCAAAAAACATCAACTCCCAAGTATACACTCCAATCAGTCCCATGTCTTAGCTACAAGCCACCTGAGCTTTCAGAACCATCTGGTGTTTTCAACATAAAAGAGATGAGAAAGCTCATGGATGGTCACAATTTGGAGGAAAGGGAGTGAATTTTTGGTCTGATGTTACAAAGCAATCTTTTTAACCCAATAGAAAGGGGTGGCAAAGTGTTTGTTTCCCCTGATTACAGTCAGTCTAAGGAACAACAAAGGGAAATTACCATGTGGAGAATTGAGTACCTTCTTGAACATGGGGTTTTCAAGAAATGGTTTACTGGTAAAGGGCCTGAAAATGAGTTGAGGAACTTAGCTATCGCGAGTTGTATTGGCGTCTTTGATCATTCACTTGGCATCAAGCTTGTAGTCCATTTGTTCCTGTGGTATGTTCTTGTCCATTGTGTGCCTATTTTTAATATCCGGAACTTAGGGGCCTGAGTAATTTGAATACCTCTCGGGTAGGTCCCAACTAAGGGATGCGTTATCCATTCTCGAGGCTTGAACTCGTGACGTATGGTTAAGGGTCTCCTGGTTAAGTGTGGAGCCCACTAAGAGATAAGTTCTTGAATTCCTGAGAGTTGAACCCTTGGCCTATGGTTAAGGATTAGACCTCTAGTTAAGAAGTTCCACCTCCCCCTCATTCGTTACGTTACTGAATTTGCACTCCAGTACTCTGTTTTAGTCCTGGTCGATCTGCCCTTTAAACTCTTGGGCCCGTTTCCAAACTTCTAACCTGTCGTTAGCTCCACTGCGCATCTTAACCATCAATGCAGGCATTCTTGATTGCTAGATTGACTTGTAACGACCTAAGTAGACATTATTTTTTCTGTACAGACATTCTATGATATTTTCCATCAAAACTTTTCAGTATCTGCATATCAGCGGGCTTTCTTGAAAATTACTTGGTTGGATGATTCTTTTTGTTGGTGGTCCACCTACGCCACAAAAAAAACAAATCTACGAATATGAGTAAGAAGAACCTAAATAGATGAAACTATTTGTAGTGACAATCTTGATTGGTTGGTTGTCGTTGCATAAATTCAATTTCCAGGTTAGCAGAATATCATTGAGCTTTTTGTTGATTGATCCAGGGGCGGTGCAATCCAGTTTTTTGGTACCAAGCGACATCATGATAAATGGTTGAAGGCAACAGAGGAGTATGTGGTCAAAGGTTGCTTCGCGATGACAGAATTGGGGCATGGAAGCAATGTATGTGAATGTTGTTTAATTATATAGTATGTGACTTTAGGGAATAAATGTTTGTCCATTATTCTGCAATTCTAACTGAATACATTTGCAAGTGCTGTTCAGGTTCGAGGTATTGAAACAGTCACAATGTATGATTCAAGCACCGGAGAGTTTGTCATAAATACTCCATGTGAATCAGCTCAGAAGTATTGGATTGGAGGCGCAGCTAATGTAACTATACTCCCTCTCCTCAAAAACAATTTTGCCTTGTTTATTTGATTGATGTTTCTAGTTTGTCAACCTGCTTATTCTTGCTTGAGCTTTACTCTGAATTGATGTTGTTTCTCATGACTGTATTGTAGCATGCAACACATACGGTAGTTTTCTCTCAGCTCATCATTGAAGGGAAAAATCAAGGTGTCCATGCTTTTATCTGTCAGATCAGAGATGAGAATGGAGACATTTGTCCAAACATTCGTATAGCTGATTGTGGTCACAAGATTGGCTTGAATGGAGTCGACAATGGCAGAATCTGGTAGAGAAGAGCTGTACTTGAAAAGTGCAATAAATTGTACAAAATGTTACTGGCTTCATTTTAACTGTCAGGATCTAAGCTATTTGTGATATTACAATTTTCAGGTTTGACAATGTTCGCGTACCCAGAGAAAATTTGTTAAATTCTGTGGCGGATGTGTCTCCAGATGGAAAATATCTTACTGCTATCAAGGACCCTGACCAGGTAAATTTACTTAGTTTTAAGGCAATGTTCCCAAATTCTTTGTTGTGCTTGATTACCCTATCAAGATTCGTGCAATTCTTTTCCAAGGAAGCATAACATTTATATCTTTATGATCTATAGTAGGAACTGGTTACAGTTTTGACACTTCGTCGAAAATATTGACTGTGACTTAACTTGGTTGTTGCTTTAAGGCTTAAGCTTCTCCTGCTTGCCTTTTTCCTTCATCGATATTATATTATTTGTTTTTTTGGGATGTTTTGGATGACTGTTTGGTAGCTAACTGACTTGTGACAATTTGTTCGCAGAGGTTTGCAGCATTTTTGGCGCCATTGACATCTGGTCGTGTGACAATTGCAGTTAGTGCAATTTACTCAGCAAAGGTATGACAAGCAACAACTGCTTCTGCTCAAGTATTTTGTTTACCAGTTATAATAAAGCTACCCCCAGAAATTATTGTCATTGCATCTTATCTTCTTGTCGTGCTCGGTCAGGTTGGGTTGGCAACTGCAATAAGATACTCGCTGACAAGGAGAGCGTTTTCAGCTACTCCTAACGGACCAGAAATTCTTTTACTTGATTACCCAAGTCATCAACGGCGGCTTCTTCCTCTTCTTGCAAAAACGTAAATGCTCGCTTAATTGCACTAATTTTTTTGTTCTACCCTGCATTCTTTCCTTCGTCCTCTTTGTATAATTATTCTTTGTTTATGGTTTGCCCCCTTTATATTGTTTCTTTCAACAGAGAGAAATCGATTAAATAACCAAAAACTATTTGTTTTCTCTTTTATTGAAGTATTAGTTGTAACCTTTCTAATGTCCATTTTGTCGATCCGTAAACTTTCTGGCTGTATGTATGTATGTATGGGAACCCTTCTATTCCTGCTAGTTGGAACTTGTTTTATAATAAGCCTTTTCAGAATGTGGTCCAATTTTATTACATATCATGAACTGTCAGCTATATCGGCAAACTTTATGGTCTTGCTAGTTAATTAACCCAACTTTATCTTTTCACAGATATGCAATGAGCTTCGCTGTTAACTACTTGAAAAAGATATACGTCAACAGAACACCTGAGATGAACAAAGTGATTCATGTTGTTTCAAGTGCATTCAAAGCTATTGCAAGTTGGCATAACATGCGAACTCTTCAGGTAGTATGCAAAGAAAAACTTGGATATTAACGATTAACTTTCTTCCAAACTTTATAAGATTCTTTAAATATTGAATCAGGAATGTCGTGAAGCCTGTGGAGGCCAAGGGTTGAAGACTGAAAATCGGGTTGGCCCGCTAAAAGGTGAATTTGACGTGCAGTCTACTTTCGAGGGTGACAACAATGTCCTCATGCAGCAGGTATGGTTAAAAAGCTATTTTGCTATACAAAGTATGTACATATGCAGTTTCTTCCGACTCGTATAAAAGTGAAACAGTAATGCTTTTCTTCCGTGAATCTTTTCTGAAAAAAAATCGTTAACATTCTCAAGAGCATATGTGGTTCTTTGACTTGAAAAGTTGATAGGGAACATAGGTTTTTGCAGCAGCATTAGGTGAAAGGGGATATTTCAGTAGTTATCTTGTCTCGTAGCAGTAGAGGGTTATTTAATCACTTGGTTTAGCTCAGTAATTCAGAATCGACCTTATTCTACACGCACGTTATTGATGATCTTTGCATGGTCACTTGGTAACTTTGTTCGATGGAAAACTTGTAATCGCAGGTTAGCAAGGCACTTTTTGGGGAATATGTGGCAGCCAAAAGGAGTAAGAAGCCAATCAAAGGATTGGGATTAGAACACATGAACGCCTCTCGTCCCATTGTACCTTTGCAACTCACAAGTCATACGATGAGGCAAGCCCAATTCCAGGTAACAAAGCTTTTGTTTCTTTTGTTCATTTGAGATGAATCATTTATCAGGTCAGAAGTTCTGATTGCGTTTTATTCCAGAACGACATATTCTGCCTACGTGAACGAGACCTTTTGGAACGTTTTGCTGCTGAAGTTGCACTATGCCAGGCACAGGGAAAAAGCAAAGAATATGCTTTTACTTTGGTTAGCATACTCTTCGTTTATTCTTCTCGTACTCAGCTTCTATTCGGTGCTTGCATATAACAAATCAGTCGTTCCCCCTTGACAGAATTATCAGCTTGCTGAAGACCTGGGGAGAGCCTACTCTGACCGAGCAGTTCTCCATACTTTCCTCGAGGCAGAAGCATCCGTCACATCCGCGTCCCTTAAGGTACTGACAAACCGCCACGTTTCATTTTTATAGGGATACCAATGTGTGGAAAATGAAAATCGAGTTTCCTAATGTTGTATAAATATCAAAACCGTGTTGTGTTCAAAACCGTGAATTCTCTTGCAGAACGTTTTAGATCTCGTCAGATCGATGTATACTCTGGTCACCCTAGAAGAGGATGCTGCATTCCTCCGATACGGCTACTTGTCCACTGACAATGCTGCAATGGTGAGAAAAGAAGTTGCAAACCTTTGCGGTGAACTAAGGCCACATGCTCTTTCCTTGGTCAGTTCCTTCGGCTTACCTGACGCCTTCTTGGGCCCAATAGCTTTCAATTGGGTTGAAGCCAACGCGTGGTCTTCCGAACAAAACTAGCTCGACGTTCATAGATATACTGCAGAGAGTAAACAGACATCACAACAAGCCTTATTCTTGCAACTAATGTGCTTGCCATGAATAACAATAGGCTATTTTGCATTGTTCTTTCTCAAAAAAATAAGTATATTTCACCTTTTGTGTTTCATCATGAAGGGACATATACATTTAGTCATAAACAAAGTGTTGTTTGATCCTTTGGTATGTTGTATGTGTTCTCTCTCTCTCTCTCTCTCTCTCTCTCTCCGTCTGTGTGCGCGCGCGCGTATGTGTGTGTAGGTGCTCATTTAGATATCATGACATTCGAACAAGGGCGGACTCACAATTCTGCTTATGGGTTCGGCAAGACCCTATAAATTATCTATTCTATAATTCAGAACTCATAAACTTGAAGGGGAGCGTTGGAGTAACTGGTAAAGTTGTTGTCATGTTCAGGAGGTCACAGGTTCGAACCTTGGAAACAGCCTCTCTGGCAGAAATGCAAGGTAAGGCTGCGTACGATACACCTTTGTGATGGGGTCCTTCCTCGGATCCTGCCCATAACGGGAGCTTTAGTGTACCGAGCTTTTTTTTTCTTTTTTTAAGAACTCATAAATTCAAAATCCTAGCTTTGCGGCTGCATTTGAATTGTTAATACAAGAGTAGTGAAGTGATGTATGCGTAGTGTAACAAACAAGTCTCAAATGGTCAAGTTCAGATACCAATAAGCGAATTTTATATTTCAAAGTAGCATACGAACAAAGTCTGATAAAAATAATATTTTCCAAATGAATTTATTAAGAAACATGACTTTCGATTTTGACCGGAGATTTCGCGTAAAGAAAGGAAAATATTTTTTAAAACTCTCTTTCAATTTCAAAACCCGACTTTGACTTGAGACCGATCTTGAGTCAGGGGCCCACTTTTGACGTTGTCATGGGACCTGAGTCTCGACCCCGACCTCGATTTGGTCGTGGTGTTGTGTTTTTGCCCTTATTATATCTAACTGCTTTTGAAATGATATTATTTTCGTACTAATCAAACACAAAAAACACAAAAAATACTATTTTTTCAAAAACAAAAAATTGAAAATAATTTTATTCCTGCCCAACACACTAGGCTTCACCATTTTGTGTAGTTCTCATCGTCTTTGACTATGTGAATCTTTTATTCTCAAAACAATCACAAGTAAAACAGTGTAAAACAGTTTGAGTTAATATCTTAAATGATCATTCAGATGAAATTACCTAACAAAATTACATATAGCTTTTATTGAGGTAAATGAAATTACCTAACAAAATTACATATATCTTTTTACTCAAATCATTCAAGTGATGAAATTACCTAACAAAATTACATATTTCTTTTATTTCAAAAAATAACTGAAGTTAATGAAGTAAACTAAGCTAACTTTATTGAATTGATTAATATATTGGAGAATTTTATTTGGGATCTAGACTCAATTAGCATTTGAATTAGTTTAAATAGGATTTGATTATTAATGATTATATTTGGATATTGATATTTGTGTTAAGAATTCGGTTTCGTTCCATTTGAGTCTGTAGCCTATATGCAATTTTTTTCATCCAAAATTTCAAAGTAGTAACGCTATGCAATTTTTTTCATCCAAAATTTCAAAGTAGTAACGCAAAATAGAAAAATTTCAAACGAGACAAATCGTGAGAAGGTTCATGCCTTTCCCTAGTTAAATGGTTAAGGGTAAAGCAAGAATACTGTCACGCAGGAGTGTCTCAATAAAATTAGTGGTCTAAAGTCAAATTTTAATAAAAAAATTTAAATATATAAGCATACATACAAAAATAATACTGTAATAATTTAATTCTTTTTTTTTTGTTCTTGCATATAAGTTATTTTTTGTGTAATATTTCTAAAAGACACATAACATTTAACTTCACATATTAATATGATTATTATTAATAAAAGTAAAGATTAAATCTAGTGAATAAAATGTTAAGACATTTATTTGTAATACATTAATTTAAATATTATTGTTAAAATTATATTTATTAATATGACGTTTGAATTGTTTAATTCAAAGTTCTAAAATATTTTTGGTAAAAATTAGATAAAATTTTTTAATTATTTTTGACGTATTTCACAATCTTCATTATTATTTCAAGTAAAGTTGAAATTCATAAAATTTACTATTAAAACTTTTGAGAACTCAAAATTTTGAGGCAAAAAACAAACATTTTACTAGCCAAAAACAGGTGACAAAACATTTAATTAATTGAAAAAAAGGCAGGATTTATCCACCAAAACATATAATTGGCAAGTATTAGACATATTTTAAAAAGTTAGCATGAAATGACTTTTCTGTCTAAACAATTAGCACCATGTAGCCTATAACAGTTACCTTTATAATCCTCCTTCCATTTTATATTAATTGGTTATTATAAATCTGATACACTTATTAATAAATTAATAAATAGAGATGTATTTTATATATTTACTTTTATATATCTTTTAAAGTGTAATAATCAACGTAATGATAACATTGAAATTTGATACATATTATTTCATTTCATACATTATATCTAGAACATTGAGTATTTTATAATTGAAACTGGTAATAATTATTTAATTTTAGTTTTGAGAATTGAGATCATTTATGCATTATTCAATAATTTTAAAAACTATGAATGTATTTAGAGCTCGTTTAAATAGGATTAAAATCTGGTCAAATTTTAATCTCTTTTTTAGTTTTTTTAAGTATTTGGTAAAATTAAAAAGTGCTTAAAAAAAAAGCTAAAAACTGGTTTAAAAAAAGCAAAAAGTGAGAAGTGTGCTTAAAAAAAGCTACAAACTGGTTAAAAAAACAAAAAGTGAGAAGCAGCTTTTTACTTTTCAGATTAAAATTATTTTAGGTTTGACCAAAATATTTACCTTTTTGCCCTTATATTTTCCTTCAATTCCAACAATATTCTGAACTTGTAGCCCTTAAATATATAATTTTTCTTTCCTTTTCTCTTGGTTACTTCTCTCCGTCTCTTTCCTCTAATTTCCTCTTCATTTTTCTCTTTTGTTTTCAGAAAATTCATCATTATATCAGAGGTTTATATTTTAACATAGGCAAATTATTACGAGCTTGCAATATAACAATATAATACTATTTTTATATACAAAAATGTCCTAAATTTTTTATTTTTTAACATTTAAAAATTAAAAAGTAATTTATATTTATAAATTGACCTCAGATAATCACTTTACGCTAAAAGTGCATTTAAATAGAAATATTTTTGAATTAATATAATTAAAAATTATAAATAATTCACCTTACTTATGTTGTTAACAACTTTAAGGATATTTAAGTCATTTTGACAATAAAAAAGTGTTTAGCATCACTTGTTAACCTAACACATCAATAACTTTTTTAAAAATTTGACCACTTCTATCCAAACACTTATCTTCTTAATTTATATAAGCACTTATTTTAAACGTTTAATCACTTAAGCTAAAAATTTTTTTTTTTAATCTTATCCAAACGAGCTCTTAGTATTCCTATCAAGAGTAAAATGAGAAATATATGTATAAAATACTCTTAATTTTAGAATTGAGATAATGCATCAACCCCCCCACCCCCCCCACCCCCCGAACTTGTCTGTCCAACTTACTTTAGTATTTAAACTAACCTTCTATTTATTTACCCCCTTAACATCTTTAAAGTGAATTAATTTCCCCCCTTAATATATAATACCGAGAGTGCATCACACTCGCTGACACATCAGCGCCACATCACTGCCACGTCAGAGTCACGTAAATAAAGTATTTTTTTAATAATTTTTTTTATATATAAAATATATACAAAATATTTTAAATTAAAAAAATACTCCACCCCCCATTTTTCACCTTCTTCATAACCACCCACCCCTCCTTCCCCTCCCCCCTCCCGCGCCCGCCCCGTCACCTGTGCACACACACCATCCACCCCCTACACTGCCACACCTGCACACACACCCATCCACCTCCGTCCACCCACACACAACCACACCTGCACACACACGTCATATTATTCGGCGAACTTTCGCCGGAAAATGCCATTACCATCATTGAAAAAAACCTGAAAAAAAAACACAATCAAAGGTGACTAGCAATGAGGTTTTTGATGCACGTGTGTTGAATCTACAACAATTACAAATCAAGAAATCAAAAAATAATTTATCACTTAAGAAATTTTGTTGTAGATTCAACAACAAATCAAGAAATCTAATTTTTTTGTTGTCAAATTCAAAAAATGAGTGATGGTGGATGGGAGCAGTTGAAGGGAGGAGTGGAATGGGGGTGTTGGCGGGTGGGATGGGTGAAGAAGTAGGGGATTTTGTTTTTTCTTTTTCTATTATATATATATAATATTAGTAGGCTTTTAAAATGAAAAAAAAAATTCACGCATTTTTTTTTCTTTTTAAAAATTGTCACGTCAACATTAGGGAGAAAATTAATTCAATTTAAAGATATTAAGGGTGGTAAATAAATAGAAGGTTAGTTTAAGTGCTAAAGTAAGTTGGACAGACAAGTTCGGGGAGGTTGATGCATTTTCTCTTTAGAATTTGAATGACTAAATTAAAACAAATATTTTTAGAAAGAAGATCAACTAATACGAAATGAAGAGAATAATAAAAATATTTTATTTTCCTTAAAAAGAGGAGTTGACATAAATGTACACAATTTTCAAAATATTAACAGCTTAATAGCTTTAAAAAAATAGCAAAAAAAAGTCTTAATTGATTGGCATTAAATAGCCACCTCTTTTTAAGGGATGATAGTTTTTTATTTCTAATTTTTTTCACTCGTACGTATTATTTTCGCCTTGCAAGGCATGATAGTGCCCTCGCCTTATTCTTAACCATTTAATTAATATCGTTAAATGATTACGAGTAAGGCATGAACTTTCTCATGCTTTGTCCCATTTAGAATTTTTGCATTTAGCTTTGTTTGTTTGAAATTTTGAATTAAAGAAAATTATTTTTTAAGCTCTGAACTCCATTTACTCATAAACAAAGTGTTGTATGAAACTTTGGTATGTTATAGATGTTCTCTCTCTCTATGTGTAGATGCTCATTTAGATATCATGTCATTCGAACAAGGGCGGAGTTACAGTTCTGCTTATCGGTTCGACAAGACTTGTAAATGATTTATTTTGTAATTCAGAATTCATAAACTGAAAATTCACAGTTGCATTTGATGTGTTAATACCTTGGAGTGAGCAAGAGTAGTGAAGTGATTTCTGTGTAGTGGTCAATTGCAGTATAACAAACAAGTCTCAAATTGCCACGCTCAAATAACAATAAGCTAATTTTATATTTCAAAGTAGCAAAAGAACAAAGTCTGATAAAAATAATATTTTTCAAATGGATTTATTTTTCGTCTAATTTAAGAAACATGACTTCCGACTTTGACCTGAGATCCTGCGTATATAATGTAAAGAAAATATTTTTCGTAACTTTCGTTCATTCTCAACGTCCGACTTTGACCCTAGACTAATCTTGAGTCAGGGACCCCACTTTCGACCTTGACATGAGACCTGAGTCTCGACCCCGACCCTAATTTGGTCGCGGTGTTGTGTTCTTGACCATATTATATCTAACTGTTTATGGAACAATCACAAGTAAAACAGTTGGATCTCTTAAAGGGTCATCCAAATTGATGAAATTATGTAACAAAATTACATATATCTTTTACTTTTGTTATTTGTTATAATAATAAAATGAACAAACTGACGTCAAGTATCTCAAAAAATAACTAAAGGAAAAAAAGAAAAAAAAAAAAAAAAGCAAAATACTTCAGTAATGAAATTTTCTTACTTCATAAAAAAAGAAAATACTTAATAGAAATCATCACCAAGTTAGTGATAGAAAGAAAAGAGGAAGAATTTGATTAGCCCTAATTTCTAATTTTATTGGATCGATTAATATGTTAGAAGAATTTTATTTGAAATTCAGACCTAATTAGCATCTGAATTAGTTTAAATAGGACTTTGAATTAGGAAAAATAGTTTTATACGTATTGTGAAGAAACTGTAATCTGATCTTCTCATATTCTTTCTCTAGATTCTAAACTTCTCATCCTAAATTCTTATCTCTATTCTTATTTGTAATTTCAGTATTTTTCATTGTAATTCAACAATTTAAGTATTTGTCGTTGTAATTTGATTATCGATGATTATATAGTATTTGAGTATTTGTGTTGAAAATTTGAATTCTTTCTTAATGGACAAAGCATGAGAAGGTTCACGTCTTACCCTTAACCATTTAACAAATCTTGACAAAGCGAGCATAGTCTCATGCCTCGTAAGATATTAAACAAATTCTCTGGTATGGATAAAATTTAATTCTTCCCATTCATCATATATGTCCTAATATTACTTTCATTACATTTAATTTTTTTATTTTAACCTTTCCTTGGAAAACAGTTGACATAACATTTAATTATACCTATTGAAAAAATTGGCATCGTATCTCCTCCAAAACATGTGTAATTGACAAGTACTCGTAGAGAGAAAAAGAGGGACAATAGTAAGTGAGAGAGAAAGAAAAAAATTAACTTTATTAATTATACTTTAAAAATATAAGTACTCGTAGAGAGAAAAAGAGGGACAATAGTAAGTGAGAGAGAAAGAAAAAAATTATCTTTATTAATTATACTTTAAAAATATAAATTTAAATATATATATATTATTTATTTAAGTATTTAATGATAAAAATAGTATTAGAAGAATATACTACAATTTTTTTAATTTTATAAAAAGAGGCAACTAAATTGAAAAATAATAATATATTAGACGAAAAATGTTCCACGCCTTGTAAGGCATTTGTTGCTCCAGGGAAGAAGTAAGGAGGGTCAGTATTGCCGACTTATAAGGCGTGACAGTGCTCCCACCTTATCTTTAACCATTTAATTAACGCCGTTAAGTGGTTAAAGATAAAGTGGGATGCCTTTCTCTCTTTGATATTTTTCAATTTTTCATTGCTCCTTCGAAATTTTGGATAAAAAAGGTTCCCCTATGAGCTCTAAACTCGTAAAATAACTAATAATGCATCGTAGGGTTAAGGTTTATTGTAAAATGTTTTCTTTGTTTCAAAATAGTTGACTCTTGTTGACTTGACACTTTCGTTAAGAAAATATTTATTAGGAATTTTGTTTACCGAATTAACCTTATTAATTATACTTTGAAAATATAAATTTGAGTTTATACCATTTGTTTAGTCATTTAATGATAAAGATAGTATTAGAAAAAAGGGCAATCCCGATGCACTAAAGCTCCCGCTATGCACAGGGTCCGGGAAGGGCCCCAGCACAAGGGTGTATTTTACGCAGTCTCACCTTGCATTACTGCCAGAGTATGTTTCTAAGGATAGTTTGGAAGAACATAGTAAAATCTTCTTGATTTTGTAAAAAAAAAAACTAAACTAAACTAAACTAAACTGAAACAAATAGTTTTAGAAAGAGGGTCAACTATTTTGAAACGAAGGGAGCAACATAATATAAAAGGCGAAAAATGCTACTCGCCTTGTAAGGCGTTTGTTGCTCTATGGAAGAAGTAAGGTGCGTCACTATCGCCGCCTTACAAGGCGTGATAGTGCTCCCGCCTTACCGTTAATCATTTAATTAACGCTCTTAAATGATTAAAGATAAGGCGGGATGTCTTTTCCGCCTTTGTCCATTTGGTATTTTTTAATTTTTTACAGCCCCTTTATAATTTTGAATGAAAAAAATTATCCTTTAAGCTTCAGAGTCATATAATAATCATATCAATTATTATTTTTTTAATGAATACACTAACCGTAAATATGACTAATAAAAATAAATAGGTAAAGTATTACATTGAAAAACTCAGATTTTTGCAAGTGGAGATACATCGTAGTTGAATATTTTGGAATGCCATAATGATTGGAATGCTGAGTGCATTTAAGGGTAGTAATGTTAAAAATAATTTATTATCATATTTTTGTAGAAATATACCTAAACTTTAGTGAAATTTGTTGTAATACACCTCAACTTTGTGGAAGTCCTATGACCCCCCTCGATTATTTATTATTGTATTTTTGTGGTATATATTTATCCAATTAGATCACTGCATGTATACACGTACACTGAGCGCGTAAGAATCTGAAGTGGTCCATCTGAACAAATATATACCACAAAAATACGATAATAAATAATCGAGGGGGGTCATAGGACTTCCACAAAGTTGAGGTGTATTACAACAAATTTCACTAAAGTTTAGATATATTTCTAACTCTTCTTATTTGTTTGCACTTAATGAAGGTCAGAAATTAAATGGTCCATACTTCAGACCATTAAGTGCATTTGTTTTTTATTAAGATTTTAGCTCTTAATTGGTCTGAATAGGTCTTAGTTATTCAGATCTAGGTTCCAACTCTTAATATCATTAAGAGATATTCTTGTGTTGAATGATATTCACCACCACTCTATCCACCATCACCGGTCACTGTCACACCCCCTTTTTCAACATCCAAAAGATTCATTTTAAGTTCGAAAGGGTTTTATTATTAAGTGACAAAAAATAAAAATTTTGTTCCGAAAAGGATTTTTTACAATTAAATTCAGAGTCGCCACTTGACATAATCCGGTGTGCCAAGTCACCTTTGGAAAATTCTTTTCGAAACGATTGACTCTTTAAAACTGGTTTGCGAATAGAGATTCCGGCTAAGGAATTCTGTTGACCGAGGGGAAGGTGTTAGACACCCCTCGATCCCGTGGTTTGACCACGGTCGCTTGGAGGAGCGTATCGGCTAATTTGACATTATGAATATATAAATCACACAAAGCACACAAAAAAATCAATCAAGCAAAACAAAACAAAACAAAACAAAACAAAACAATCCAAAATTTAGTGTTCAGTCCAATTATACAGTCCCGAAATAAAAAGATACGGAAATATAAACATACTCTATTCTAGGCTAATCCTAACTACGCTCCATTGCTTTCTCCACCCGACGTTCCGGGCCTTGATCGTGCTCCGTCTTCAAGCACATGATACTTCGGGGCATTCCCCGGATAAATCAATACAAATCTCTCGGGGCATTCCCCGACCAAATGAATACAATAGATCTCAATGCATAAATCAAAACCACTCCACAAATATTTCATCATTCAACAATCACAGATCCTAAACTTTGTCTACCCAACCTACCTTTGCCTAAACCAATCGGCGTATCATGATACTACCAAGTTCAATTAACGTTCATTTCAAGTTAAACACACAATGAAATCAAACTAACCAAAATCACCAATTATATCAAGTTTTCAATTCTCACCCTCAAATCCATTTTTTAACCACATGATTAGCGCATGCTTCGATTTTTCAATCACGTCTCATAATCCGAAGTCAACATCAAATACAAACAAACAACGAAGATTCAAACCAAACACACAACACATAAATCATCCACACCCACAACATCAATAAAGAATCAAGATAAAGTAAAGATCGAAAGAAGAAATGGACCTCAATGAAACTTGTCCTTGTCGATAATAAAGAAATCCGAGACCGAAATCCTCGATCAGGGAGCCCCACAACGAACAACCCAATCAGTGTCTCAAAATTTTCAACCGAACAAATTTCAACCAAGAATAAGACCTCAAAGTGAAAACTAAATCACAAATATTGAACGGGTTAGTCACGGAAACCACCCCAAACGCAATATCGAACGGATCCCGCAACATACAAGACCCAAAACACCTCAAAAATTCAACAAAAGGGCTGAAACCAAATGGAATCGAGCTCAGGCGAGCTGGTAGTGAAAAAAGAAAACTAAAAAACAATCAAAAACGTCCAATTCTGACAAATCTCGGTATGCTTTGACGTTTTTCCGGCAACACGATCTCCGGAGCCAATAACTGGACGCGATCTCTATCTCATTTTAGTGCGTATCTCTACTTTCGGTAAAAGGGTGATGGGAATTTCAGTGAATTTTCAATTGATTCTTCTCAC
The DNA here is from genome assembly GCA_030864215.1 of Capsicum pubescens. Taxonomy (NCBI): domain Eukaryota; kingdom Viridiplantae; phylum Streptophyta; class Magnoliopsida; order Solanales; family Solanaceae; genus Capsicum; species Capsicum pubescens. Next base: position 46,701,599 of record CM061547.1, read on the forward strand.
TTAGTGTATTTCTCCCTCAAAGACCATTTCTTTCCCCTTTTCTCCTCACCGATTTGTTTCCAGTGAGAGCCATGGTGTATATCTGTGTGTGTATTTTAGTGTGGGGTATGAATTGTGAAGGGAATCTGTGTTGTTTTCTTTGGTGTGGTCTGCTAATGGAGAGAAGCGTGAGGATGAGTAATTGAGAGTGTATTGTGTATATACTCCCCCTTTCTTTGTGAGATTGTATTATATGTCTCCTCCCCTTTTTGCTTTGTGTCCAAGAAAGATGAAGAGGGGGTCATGTGGGTAGGTGGGTAGGGGTATGGGGGTGGGGTAGGTTGTTAGGATGAGGTGTAAAGTTGGTTAGGATAGGGTTGTTAGGGAATTTGTTATTTTTGTATTTTTGTTGGGGTATAATCACATGGTCGAGGGTACACGATAGGTTAATTAAAAATGAATAAAAGTGACATCGGGGAGGGACAAAATTACGTGTCTACAGTCACCACCACTATCACCTTTGTCACCACCACCATTGTCACCCCCTCCCACTAACCACTTCTATCATCACAACCACCATTGACAATCAATATCGCTACCAACCACTATTGTCAGCCGCTACAAAACCTACCACCTCTATATTCTAATAATATCCATTGCTATACGCTAATACTAATTTCAACGCCACCACCATCATCAATCATTATCAATCAATCTCTACTACCGACCAACTCATTTATGACAACTAGCACCACCGCTAACTACCACTAATACATCATCAACCTCCACACATTTTTTGACCACCACCGCATTATTGTCACTGGTATCACCACCTCTAGCACCACTTCAACCACTATCATCACTACAATCTATCTCCACTAACAATCATCAGCACTATCACAGCTAATAGTGTCTCCAACTACCACCAGCACATAGTCAAACATCATACATTCATTTTCCAGTCATCACAATCAATACCTCCAAAAACTATCATCAACTAACTTCACTTCACAATCACCACTACCGCTATCAACAACTATCACCACCAACATTACTAGTCACTAACATCAATCTTTTTCGTAAAATTAATTAGACTAATAACTACTGAATATCCAATTGTTACGCGTCAACAATAATAATAACTATGCTTCCTTTCAAAATTTATTGAGGTCAATCAAATAATTGATGATTAAAAGGAAAAAAGGATTTAAGAAAATAAAATTTTATGTTTTATCATTCTCTTTATCTCATTTTAAGAAAGACCATCAAAGAGCCATTCATTAAATACGTTTTTACTAAAGAATTAAATGCGATTTTGACATGTCTTTTTTAATTGAAAAGCAAAAAGCGACTTTAGCTAATTGTACCCACGTAAATACATTACTACTAAAGCCGTTTTTTGTTTTTTAATTAAAAAAGACTTTTCGAAAATGACAGAACGACTTGATCATCTCTTATTCCACATGGTATGTTCGCTTTTAAAATATATTTTCCTCTGCCATGATTGTTATTAGTAGTTAAATACGATTTAAAAATAAATAAATAAAAGAATATTACATTATTATTATTATTATTATAATTGTAATTCTATCTTCATGATTGTATGTTAAAATTGTAAATAGAGATTATGCATACTGATCAGTAATCAGTATATATGAGATACGGTCGATAAAATACGTTTTTGATAAAGTATTTGTTGGGTTCGAAATCGAGAGGGCGTCATGCGGAAGCTATTAGTTTGCAAACCAACGGTGATAATTCAGATGACAAATAAAATATTTATTAAAAAAACATATTATTAATATGATTCAGTCAAACGACCTATATATTAAGAACGATATTAAAAAAAAAAAAACCTATGAAAAAACATAAACCTATGGGAGAGATCTCCCATAAAACAGACTTTTTTAACGATTACATTGTGGATGCTACTATGTTATTGCATGAGAAGAGAGATTTCTATTTATAGATGTTCAAAATCTTTCCTCCAAGAAAGAAGTTTGCCAAATATGAAAAAGTTTTGTATTTTCTTTTCAGGAAAAGTAAAAGTATCTATGGTTACTTTTATTTCCTTACAAGAAAAAGTAAAACTTAAAATTTGGTAAGAAAATCGGGGCAAAAATCCTAACAAATCTTCCCTTTTTTACTTGATTTTCTTCACTTGATCCGTCTTCTCTTCATATCACGTGCATGAACTTCGTTCTTGATATAATCTTCATAACTGTTGCTTGTCATGGTTAAAAATAAGGTTTAAAATATCATCGTTAAAAATTGGTTTAAAAGTAATATTTTATTTTTATTTTTAAAGATGCAGCAGCAAGCAGCAGGCGTGTTGAAAATATGGTTGAAACTTGTTCTCCACATGTAGTTCGACAAAAATCTTCATTATCGCCCAAATTGTTGCAGCTTGATTTTGAAACCGCTTTGAACCTGTTTAATTTCGTCTCAACACACCATTGGACCATTGAACCGTAAGCTCTGATACCACTTGTTGGGTTCGAAATCGAGAGGGCGTCATGCGGAAGCTATTAGTTTGCAAACCAACGGTGATAATTTAGATGACAAATAAAACATTTATTAAAAAGACATATTATTAATATGATTCAGTCAAATGACCAACATATTAAGAACAGTATTAAAAAAATAAAAACTATGGGAGAAATCTCCCCCTAAATCAGACTCTTTTAACGACTACATTGTGGATGCTACTATGTTATTGCATGAGAAGAGGGGTCTTCTATTTATAGATGCCCAAAATCTTTCCTCCAAGAAAGAGGTTTGTCAAATATGAAAAAGTTTTATATTTTCCTTTCAGGAAAAGTAAAAGTATTTATGGTTACTTTTATTTCCTTATAAGAAAAAGTAAAACTTAAAATTTGGTAAAAAAATCGGGGCAAAAATTCCAACAGTATTAAATACAATTTTCACAAGTCTATTTTAATTGAAAATACTTTTTAATCGAAATAATTGAAAGTATTAAATGCGATTTTGGCATTTCTTTTATAATTGAAAAGCAAAATGCGACTTTAGTTGATTGTACCCACATAAATACATTACTACTAAAAGTCGCTTTCTGTTTTTCAATTAAAAAAGACTTGTCAAAAATCACAGAACGACTTGGTCATCTCTTTTAAAATATATTTTCCTCGACCATGATTGTTATTAGTAGTTAAATATGATTTAAAAATAAATAAATAAAAGAGTATTACATTATCTCTACTATTATTATTATAATTGTTATTCTATCTTCATGATTGTATATTAAATTGTAAATAAATATTATGCATACCCGTATATATGGCATATGGTCGATAAAATAAGTTTTTACCAAGGGAGGAAAAAGACATCATTTTCACCCCTATACTATACAAGAAAAATTTAAACCACACCTAAATTATATAAGTGACTTATTACACACCTTAACTATATAAAAGTGATATTATTATCTCCCCACGACCCCCATTCTAAGGCGTGTGTGTTACACTTACTTTAGACGCGTCCAGCCTATTAAATAACAAAAGTAAACGGCTAAAAACATTAAGGAAAAAAGGCATCGTTTCCACCCCAAACTATAGTCGAAAAGTCCAATCCACACCTAAACTATATAAGTGACCTATTACACACCTTAACTATAAAAAAAAGTGATACGTTCTACTGACGTGGCAGCACGTGTAAAACACTACACCACATGCAAGTGGTGGTCTGATAGGGTGTAAATAGTTTCACTTTTTTTACAGTTTAGGTGTGTAATAGGACACTAGCATAGTTTAGGTGTGACTTCAACTTTTCGAGTATAGTTTGGGATGAAAACGATGTTTTTTCCCTTTTACTAAGTATTAAATACTGTGATTTTTCATAAGTCTGTTTTAATCGAAAGCGATTTTGATTGATTATATCCACACAAATATATTACTATTAAAGTCACTTTTTGTTTTTCAATTAAAAAAGACTTTGTCAAAAATCGCCGGGCAACTCGGCAACCCCTCATTGCAGATGGGCGACTATTTTATGTTCCCTTATTAAATATATTTTCCTGTACTATGATTGTTATTAGTAGTTAAATATGATTTGAAATTAAATAAAAGAATATTACATTATCTAAATTATTATTATTATTATATATATATGAGATATGGCCGATAAAACATGTTTTTACTAAAGTATTAACTATGATTTTTCACAAGTCTTTTTTAATCAAAAAATAAAATGCGACTTTAGTTGATTATACCCAGACAAATACATTAACTATTAAAATCGCTTTTTGTTTTTCAATTAGAAAAGACTTGTCAAAAATCGTCGGGCAATTTGGTCATCTCTCATTACACATGGTATGTTCCCTTTATAAATACTAGTTTAGGTGTACGCACCTTGCGCGTGTACCTCAATTTGATGAGTTAAACATTACACTAAATAGGATATTTGTTTAAATAATAAAGATGAATATAATAATTAAATTTAATATCTTTTGAGTATGTAAAGATGGAGAATTTATTTATCACAAAGCTTCGATTTTGATCCAACTAATTCTTCTCTGAGCGAAAATTTTGACCATAAAGAATGATTTTGAATGAAAACAAAGAAGATATATATACACACATGTTGAATTCTATTATGCTGACAAAAACAGTGAAGAAGTTGAGAGTTAGAAAATCAATCATCCACCAATCTAGACATGCAATCGAATCAAGTTAGATGAACATCAATTGTATTCTCTCAATAGTCAAATCGGTTTGTTCTCTAGTTTGTACATCTCAATATTTATAAAAGTATTCCCTTAATAGAGTCCTATTTTAGGAGTATTTTTTTAATTGAACAGCAGAAAGAAAAATATTAATTAATTCTCCTATCATGTATTTTAGGAGTCTCATATATTTTAGGAAGTCTAGTAGAAAGAAAAATATTAATTAATTATCCTACCATATATTTTAGGAGTCCATATATTTTAGGAAGTCTAGTTAATATAATAAAAGTAATTAAATAATAAATTACAAAATAGTGAAAAGACAGTTTTGTCTAAAAAAAAGTCTTTTAATGAAGAGCAAAAAGTTCAAACCACTTTTCTAAGGTTTTCACACTTTTAATATATTATAGATGTAGATATAGATTATAGATATAAATATAGATATTTTCCTCTACCATAATTATTAGTAGTAGTTAAATATGATTTAAAAATAAATAAATAAAAGATACATTATATCAACTATTATTATTATAATTGTTATTCTATCTTCCTGATTGTATATTAAAATTGTAAATAAAGATTATATAAGATATGATCCATAAAATACGTTTTTATTAAGGTAATAAATATAATTTTTCACAAGTCTATTTTAATTGAAAATACGTTTTAGTCAAAATAATTATTTTTGAAGTGAGTTACTATTGTTGGACGTTGTCGTTGAAAAATTTGTCATTATTGGTTTGAGTTCATTCTCCAGTGAAATAATCCGGCGAGATAAAAATGGAGGAAGTTGGAGATGGTGCGGTGGTTGGAGTTTAGGTGACGGGAGTCGGTGGTTGTTATTTGAATGTTAATGACAGTGAAGGATGTTAATGGCAATGGAGGTTTGAGGAGAAAAATAAAAGAGAAGTTTAAAAAAAAAAAATTAAAAAATTAATTAATTAAAAAAAGAAGGTAACATGCATGCGCCTAACTTAGACTAGAATTGAAGATAAAATCTTAGACTAGAATTGAAGATAAAATCGATTAAAATGATCTATTTATAATAATTTTTAAATATATTTTTTTCTGTACTATGAGTTGGAGCTTGATTGTTGTTAGTAGTTAAATATGATTTAAAAATAAATAAAAGAATATTACATTATCTCAACTACTATTACAATTGTTATCCTATCTTGATAATTGTATATTAAATAGCAATTAAAGATTTATGAGTACTAATCAGTAATCTAAATATATGGGGATATGGTCCTTAATGTATAGGGTTGGAGGAGGAGTGTACATGGTATTGTATATATCAAATTATTATCATATCAAATCAAAATTTTTAATAATGTAATTTTGGTATTATGGTATTTGATATGGTATATGATATACATTAAAAAAAAAATTGGTATATGATACGGTATTCGATATTTATAAATGATATATAGAAATACCAAATAACATAATAAAGTGTATATATATACACACACACATACATACAAACACACACAAAAAAATATATTAACAAATATACAATTTAGTATTAGTATTAATATATTAAGACATTGAAACTTTGATTACTCTATTTTGATTGTAATTGACTAACAAAAAGAGTTGTTTGTACTTTTTTTTAAATATTTTAACATGTGTAATTACGATACACTTGAGACGTGTTGTTACTATGTCGAAGTAATAATACTCTATTATACGAGTATTTACTGTCGAAGTTGAACAAATTATGGTTACCAATTACCATACCGCAAAATACTCAAATCGAACATCAAAATACCGAATCATACCGAATTAATATGATATGGTAAAGATATATTATTTTTAAAATCAATTACCAAAATTACCATACCGAAATTTTAAATAGAATACCATACCATGCCCACCGTAGGTTGCAGTATATATGTTGATTATTGGTACAAGAATTTCTAGTGAAGATAGTTAACCTTGACCTTTCTTCTCATCATACTAGATATCGAAGGCCCGTGCTAGCACGGACCCAATATATATTATTTTTTAGTCTCAATTTATATGATACAAATAAAATTTTGATAATTAATTATCTTTTAAATATTTTTTTAGATATTTTAAGTTGTTAGCTATTGTAATTTATAATAGTTTTTTGACATTGTAATTTACTATTTTAAATTGTTAGCCATTATAATTTATAATACTCTCCTTGTCCAAAGTTTTGTAGCATTGATAGTCTATTATATTTTGAGAATAATTTAAGTTTTTAATTAGTGAAATTTATAATACTTTTTCTTCTATTTCAATTTAAGTGACACTGATATAATTTTGAGAGTCAATCAAATATCACGATTGAAGTTCCGAAGTAGACATGTCTTAAATGACTCATAATAACTTATTAGAAGTGATACAATAAAATTACTATAAAAAATAATTGTCAAAAAAATTTAAGCGGGCCTCATATAAGATGTCAAGTTGATTTAAAACATCAATAATTAATTTATCTTTTTTAATTTATTTTATTTTTTTATTAAATATTTTTTTAATATTTAATTGACTCATATCAATTAATTAGGGATAAAATAGTAAAATTACGATTGAAACAACTGAAGCAAACATATCATAAATGTCTATTTTACTTTTTTTTAATCAAATATTATTAATTTTTTAATACGTAAATGACATATAATAATCAATTAGGAAATAACTTATTAGAAGTGGTATAACAAAATTAATATAAAAAATAGTTGTGAAAAATTTTTAGACAGGCCTTATATAAGATGTCAAATTAATTTTAAACTTCAATAGTTTGTTTATCATTTTTTTTGTTTATTTTATATTTTTTATTAAATATATTTTTTTAAACTTAAATGACTTATAGTAATTGATTAGGGATGAAATAATAAAATTACGGTTGAAGCAACTGAAGCAGACATGTCATAAATGTGTATTTTATTTTTTGTTCAATATTATTAATTTTTAATATTTAAATGACATATAATAATTAATTAGGGGTGATATAGTAAAATCACGGCTTAATACTTAAATGACTTATAGTAATTAATTAGGGATGAAATAGTAAAATTACGGTTGAAGCAACTGAAGCAGACATGTCATAAATATCTATTTTATATTTTTGTTAAATATTATTAATTTTTTAATACCTAAATGACATATAATAATTAATTAAGAGTGATATGATAAAATCACGGAGGAAGCAGGCATGACAACCACCTCCTGCTTCCAAGCCTCTTCTATATATTAGAATATAAAATTTGATTATGACAAAAAGGCTCACTTTGAGTTTTTTTATTTTTTATACATCTCACGTGAATTGTTTTTTTCTTATTTATACTGTTAATTTGAATGTTTAACACTAAAATAATTCTTTTTCCATACATTAAAAATAATTTTAATTACATGATAAATATAAAGGAGAAAAGACATCTTTTTCTCTCTGAAGTTGTCCTCCCAACTCACTTTAACACTTAAACTTAACTTCTGTTTATTTACTCCCCTTAACATCTTTAAAGTGTATTAATTTCACCCATCAAAACTGAATACCATTCTCACAACGGAAAGTGTGCTACACTCGCCTACACATCAACGTCACGTCACTGCCACATCAGAGCCCCATCATTGCCATGTAAGAAGTTCGATTTTTCTTAAAAAAATTAATCCCCCACACATTATTTATATATATATATATATATATATTTATATATATTAAATAAATAAGGCACCCCCACCCCCATTTTCTTTCTTCTTCACACACCCCACCCCACCCTGCCCACCCCGCCCCTCTTTATGTTTCTTCTCCCCCCGCTGCCCCCCTCCACACCCACCAGCTCTCCTCCTCCAGTAAACCCACACCACCTCCACTATTTTTTATTTTCCTCCATTAACAACCTCTCACCCCACTCTCAATTTCAATTTTTCTCCACCCCCACCCCTCATTTTCCTTTTTCTTCAAACCACCCACCCCCGCCTCTACCCCTGCCCCCTCTTTTTCTTTCTCTTCTTCCAGCCAACCCCCATCCCCACCTTCAATTTTTTTTTATTTTTCTTAATTAACACCATTAGAGAAAAATCACAAAAATATCAAATTAAAACTTTTCTTCCATTAAACACTATCTCAACCTTCAATTCAACTCTTTCAACATTTTCAACTACCAAATTCTCCCTTGAAGATGTAAACATAAATAAAGAATAGAAAAGGAACAATGAACTTTAAAAATAAAAGTTACGAAAAATTCTTTCAATTTTGTTATTCTTCGAACCGAATTAATGAAGCAATTTAATGTCTTCAATTTCTTCGTTGGAGAATGTATTAATGGAAAAAAATAAAAAAAAATGGAGGAAAGTGTTGTTGGAGGATGTGTTTGAGGTTGTTAATGAAGGAATTAATTATTGTAGAAAATGGGTGTTATTGTTTGTTGATGTGTTGGAGAAGAAAATTAAGTAGGGTGTGGGGTACGGGGTGGGGATGAGAGGTGAAGGGGGGTGAGAGGTATTGAAGAAGAAAGGAGTATTTTCTTTTAATATATATATATATATATATATATATATATATATATATATATATATATGTATGTGTGTGTAAAAGAAGTGGGAAAGGAAGAAGAAAAACCTATTTTTTAAATAATAAACGCGCCTCTTTTAAAAAAAAAAGTCACGTTGGCATTAGGGGTGAAATAAATACACTTTAAAGATGTTAAGGGAGTAAATAAACGAAAACTTAGTTTAAGTGCTAAAGTGAGTTGGGAGGATAAGTTAAGGAGAAAATCATGTCTTTTCTCTATATAAAGAACTAAATTACATGATAATTTTCTAGGATATGGACAGTGCTTACTTTTTCATTCACATGGGTGATGGGACCTAGGGGTATACAGACCAAACCGTCAAGTCAAATCGATCGAGAAAAAAAATCGACTTATGGTTTGGTTTGGCGTTAGAAAAAAATCCGACCATTCTTGGTTTGGTTTGGTGTTGACAAAAAAAAAGTCAAACCGAACCCGAATCAAACCGACATAATATATATATATATATATATATATATATATATATAATATTCAAACTTTTTTATACATAAAATATTAATTATAATCTACTTTTTAAATACTTTTTGTCATGACCCAAAAGGCCATGAGCGGCACCCACACTAATCTTCATGTGGGAGAACCATCTAAACCGAACCTTTACCCAAGCACTTAGTCAATATTAAGATGATGATATCATAAAATCAACATAATAATAATAGTTCAGGATTAATCATTATTAATACGAAAGTCAAATGAAATACTTATTAAAGTACCCAAGATCCGAAAGTCATCGTACAAAAACTACTAACAAAATAATGTCTAAAGAGATTCCCAAATAAAGTAAATTAGGAGTGTTTCATTGCCCGAAAGATGGACAATAACAACTAAGATGACCCGTGGCAGCCTAAAGGCGGAGTGCTCACCCTTCGGATCAAGATCTGCTATCAACTCTAGAGGTGAGGTCGTGTCTGAGCCTCTGGAACACATTCTGCACTCAACAAAAGAAGAGTACAGGGTAGTATCATTACAAACCACTATGTACTGGTAGGCATCATAGGCCAACTCAACTTAATAGGATGTAGGAAAAAGGCATCGTTTCCACCCCAAACTATACCCGAAAATTCTAAGCCACACCTAAACTATTGGAGTGACCTAATACACACCTAAACTACTTAAAAGTGCAATTTTTTACACCCTAAATCTGACGTGGAAAAAAATAATTATTTAATTAAAAAAAGACGCGTCGAAAATTAAAATAACACACAAAAAAAAGTTAAAAATGAAAATTCCAATTTCAATTCATCTTCTTCTTCTCCAAAATAAAAAATCCCAAACTGAAAAAAAGATCCAAATTCAAAACATCCATCTCCTTCTTCTTTTTCTCCAAAATAAAAAATTCCCAAACTGAAAAAAAAGATCTAAATTCAAAACATCCATCTTCTTCTTCTTCTCCAAAATAAAAAATTCCCAAACTAAAAAAAAGATCCAAATTCAAAACATCAATCTTCTTCTTCTTCTTCTCCAAATTTAAAAATCTCCACCATCCATCTTCTTCTTCTTCTCCAAATTCAAAAATTCCCAAATTAAACTGAAAATTTTAATTTCAATTCCAAGTTGCTAATGAGTTTCGAACGATTAACAATGGGTGAAATTCCTCCTTCTTCTTCTCCCCCCAATTCAATTCAACCATCGACAAGTAGTAGTACAAGCGTCTCACTAACCTTTGCCCAACAACTTCACTAACTAATAATAGCCCTCACGTAGAAGGCAGGCCAAAAGGTTTGGTGACAATGAAAACAATTGGAATGGATGGAATGGCAAACAAGAGGAAGAAATGAGAGAAATATTGGGAGTATTAGGCAGAAAAGACCAAGAAGAGTATCTTAGGCTGGGGGAGAAGGCCTTAAAATTGAATAAATTTTTAGCCATGTCCGGTCCTTTGCTCACGGGCCTAGCAGCAATTAGTTCTGCATTGTCAGGTCATTCTCCTCATAGATCTTGGGAAACCATGATAGGAATTATTGGTGGCGCATTGGCAAGTGTAGTTAACACAATAGAACATGGTGGGCAAGTTGGAGTGGAGAGAAGAGAAAATGGTGAAGTGTTTGGGCATTGAAGAAGAAGAAAAAAGATTTAAACTAAAAAGAAAAAAGAAAAATTTATGAAAATAATAAATTTATTATTTTTTCGGATGATGTTGACGTGGCGCTGACGTGACAACGCAGGTAAAACACCACACCACATGCAAGTGGTGTAATGCCTGACAGGGTGTAAAAAGTATCACTTTTTTATAGTTAAGGTGTGTAATAGGTCACTAGTATAGTTTAGGTGTGGCTTAGACTTTTCGGGTATAGTTTAGGGTGGAAACGATGCCTTTTCCCATAGGATGTACACAACATAATTAGAAAAACAAGTAGACAGGCTTCATCAAATAACAAATTCTCATTGGACCAACAATACAACAATAACAGGTCAATTGTGCTCACAAACAAATCACATAACTATCAAGAGTATCAATCATTCGCTAAACATCCATAGAATCAACACAAGTATGTACACACATGCTATGGGACTTATTTTTGCCCAAATAGTCATGACCTGCAGGGAGCAATCTATGTTCATGCACCGTACCGACGTGGTACCCGATCCAACATAAATATAAACATACCGGCGTGGTACCCAATCCAACATAAATATAAACGTACCGGCGTGGTACCCGATCCAACATAATTATAAACGTACCGGCGTGGTACCCGATCCAACATAAATGTAAATATACCGGCGTGGTACTCGATCCAACATAAATGTAAATGTACCGGCGTGGTACCCGATCCAACATAAACATAAACAGGTATTATCAATATCAATTTACACAACCTCACAGCATAGCACACAATGTACCAAGTTTACAAGTACACTTAAAGTCATTAGACAATTCCATCAAGTCAATTTTCAATAAATATTTATACAAGAATCAACAATCCAAACTTCAACAATTTCAATCATGTACGAATACCAATCCACAAGTATCCAATTTAGGAGCATACATACAATTAGGTCGAGTCTAAACTCCAATTAAACTGTAACCTACCTCAACTGAAGAATTCAAACGCAAGCTAATTTGCCAAGGTCTTTCCATTCCGTAAAGCTTTCGAAAGGTCCAAATCTGTTCAAATATATAATTCGTATATAAATACGAATCCAAAGATCGCACTTTATAAATTCTTACTCTAAAAATTCAAGACCTAAACCGCAATCCAAATCTTATTTATAGTTACAGAATGATAACCTCATACGAATAGGTTTAAAGTCTGAAGCTACAGGAACAGTACTTTACCTGTACTACTCGCTGCAAATCTAACCTCTTAACATTTATCATCATTCCCTGATGATCGATTATTATTTAATTTAACCAATGGCTATATTTATCACGAAGAACAATTATATTAATTCACTATTTTAATCCTAATTGTAACTAGAACGAAAACATCTCATGCATGTTAACAACTGCAACCAGTAGCTTATCATTGTACCAAAAATAATAAATTCTTAGCATGCTACTATGTTATCTTTATTCTAATGGAAAAAATTATATATTATCACTATTCTATTATCTGCCAATGATAACCATTACTATGTCATCTACTAATTTTATACTAATTCAGCTCAATTCTAGAAGATCTTCGTAACATAACTTACGCCCAAGTGGCCACTGGCTACAATTCTTATTTTCACGTTATTAATAGGACATTAAACATCAAATTAACTAACCTGAAAGCTCTCGAGGATCTTCTTTGAAGCAGTAATGTGAAATAGGATTTGTTAACCGACGTTCACCACTTCTTCTGACTATTTCCTTCTAATATTATTATATATGGTAAAACCTTCCCACTTAAATTTATTTTTGTATTCACCACATAAGTCATTAAATTACAACTTTGGCCCATTAAGTCACTAAACGAAATAATATCTAAAATATTCAATAGACCCTCAGATGTTATTCATAACCTCAAAAAAAAATAATCCAAATATGTACATTGACTAAAAAGTATATTCCATACCTATTGAAAATATTACGAAACTAATTTGAGACCGTCTCGATCGAATCTTGGCCATGACTGGACTTAATTTTATTAAAGCTCAATAATTCAACAACTTATTAAATCATTTTTAAACAGATCGAGGGTTGATACTATCCATCTCATGAGTCATAATTCACGTATATAACAATGAAGAGCGTTAAAATAGGGAAGATGAGAAAATTTCATAAATGACCGGGAGGGTCGTTACATCAGATACCAATTAAACAATCGTTCGTCCCCGAACGACAAAGAAAAGATAAGAAGGGAAAACAAGGAATTTACCTAAATCAACAAAAAGATGTGGATACTTGCTACTCATGTCTGCTTCGATCTCCCAAGTGGCCTCCTCAATAGGACGATTCTTCCACTGAACTTTCACAGATGCAATCTCCTTAGTCCTCAACTTACAGACATCTCTATCAAGAATAGCAACAGGTTCTTCTTCATAAGAGTGGTTTTTCTCTAACAAGACCGAATCCCAATGAATTATGTAGTTACCATCACCATGAAACTTTTTTAGCATAGATACATGAAACACAGGGTGAACACCCGACAAACTCGGAGGCAAAGCCAATCTATAAGCTACCGGCCCCACATGCTGAAGAATCTCAAATGGTCCAATATATCTAGGACTGAGCTTACCTCGCTTCCCAAAACGCATGACACCCTTCATAGGTGATACCTTGAGAAACACTTGCTCACCCTCCATAAAGTGCATATCTCTAACTTTCCGATCTGCATACTCCTTTTGCCTGCTTTGAGCTGCTATAAGTTTCTCCTGAATGAATCTGACTTTCTCTAACGAGTCCCTCAACAGATCAGTACCCCATGGTCTCACCTTAAATGCATTAAACCACCCAATTATAGATCTACACCTTCTCCCATACAAAGCCTCATACGGCGCCATATCGATACTCAAATGATAACTGTTATTATATGTAAACTCGTCCAAAGGTAGAAACTGATCCCAATGACCGCCAAAATCCATCACACATGCGCGAAGCATATCTTCCAACACCTGAATCGTCCGCTCGGATTGTCCATCGGTCTGAGGGTGAAAAGTTGTACTAAGGTCTAACCTTGTGCCCAACTCCTCATGCAACTTCTTCCAAAAGGTAGAGGTAAATTGAGTACCCCTATCTGAGATAATAGAAATTGGGACCCCATGCAATCGAACAACCTCCTTAAGATAAATCTTGGCTAATTTTTCTGCATTATAAGTCACCTGAACTGGAATGAAATGTGTAGACTTCGTCAACCTATCCACAATAATCCATTTAGAATCATACTTCCCCAAGGTCTTGGGAAAACCAACAACAAAATCCATAGCTATCCTCTCCCACTTCCATTTAGGAATGGGCATCCTCTGAAGAGTACCACTAGGCTTTTGGTGTTCGTACTTTATCTGCTGACAACTCTGGCATTTACCAACAAAATCAACTATGCCACGCTTCATTTGAACCCACCAATAATGCTGCCTCTAATCACGATAAATCTTGGATGCACCAGGATGTATAGAATACTTCGAACAATGAGCCTCAGCTAGAATAGTAAAAATAAAATCATTAATACGAGGTACACAAACTCACCCCTTAATCCGCAACATACCGTCACTATCGAGAATGGACTCCTTGGCCTCACCCTGCAAAACCTTATCACGAATTTTTCTCAACTTAGAATACTCAAATTGTTTAGCCTTGATTTGATCAAGAAATGTGGATCTTGCCTCAATGCTGGCTAGAATTCCCCCTTTCTTAGTCACCTCAAGTCGAACAAACTAGTTAGCTAGAGTCTGAATCTCTCTAGCCAACGGATGTCTGCTAGCACTAAAATATGCCAAACTACCCATACTTGCTGACTTTCTGCTCAATGCATCAGTAACCACATTAGCCTTCCCCAGATGGTAGAGAATGGTGATATCATAATCTTTGAGCAATTCCATCCATCTATGTTGTCTGAAATTTAAATCCCTCTGAGTAAACACATACTGTAAACTGCGGTGATCAGTGAACACTTCACAACGAGCCCCATACAAGTAATCCCTCCATGTCTTAAGAGCAAAAACTACAACAGCTAACTCCAAATCATGAGTGGGATAATTCTTCTCATTGGGCTTCAATTGCCTCGAAGTATAAGCAATAACATTCCTTTCCTGCAACAACACATCACCTAAACCAGAACGTGATGCATCACAATAAATAATAAAATCCTTACCTTGTACTGGCAAGTCAAGAATAGGGGCAGTAGTCAACAAGGTCTTGACCTTTTGAAAGCTCTGTCACACTCATCAGACCAAATAAAAGGTACATCCTTCTGAGTCACCCGCGTCATATGAATAGCAATAGAAACAAACCCCTTCACAAACCTGCGGTAATTACTTGCTAAGCCAACAAAGCTACGAACCTCCGTCACTGAAGTAGGCCTAGACCAATTCTTAACCTCTTCAATCTTCTGTGGGTCTACCATCATTCCTTCCTTTGAAACCACATGCCCCAAAAAGGATACGAAAGCCAACCAGAACTCACACTTCAAAAACTTTGCATGAAGTTTTTTCTCTTTTAACAAACCCAAAACAATCCTTAAGTGACTCTCATACTCCTCGTTACTCTTAGAGTATACCAGAATATCATCAATAAAGATAATCACAAAAGAATCCAAGTAGGTTTTAAATATCCCATTCATCAAACTCATAAAAGCAGCTGGGGAATTAGTCAGCCCAAAAGACATCACAAGGAACTCATAATGCCCATACCTGGTCCGAAAAACAGTCTTAGGAATATCGTCAGGACGAATCTTGAGCTGATGATACCCGAACCTCAAATCAATCTTAGAGAATGCAGATGCTCCCTGCAACTGGTTAAATAAATCATCTATACGGGGCAAAGGATACTTGTTACGGATCGTGAATTTGTTCAACTGCCTGTAATCTATACACATACGAAGACTACCATCCTTCTTCTTTACAAACAAGACAGGAGCACCCCACGGAGATGTACTCGGACGGATAAAACCCTTACTCAACAAATCTTGTAACTGAGCCTTTAGCTCACTCAACTCAGCCGGAGCCATCATATAGGGAGGAATAGAAATAGGACGAGTACCTGGCTCTAGATCAATACAGAAATCAATGTCCCGATCTGGCGGCATACCAGGCAAATCTGCAGGAAAAACCTCTTGGAACTCACACACCACAGAAACTGACTCAATAGATGGGACATCTGCAGAAGTGTCCCGAAGATGTGGTAGGAAGGCCAAACAACCTCTCTCAATTAACCTCCTTGAACGCAGAAAGAAAATAAGTTTCATTGGAGCAGGACTATAATCACCCTCCCACACAAGTCTATCCATTCCCGGCATAGCTATAGTCACTGTCTTAGCATGATAATCTAATATAGCATGATACGGGGACAACCAACTCATACCCAAAATTATATCAAAATCTACCATGTCTAGAATCACTAAATCTGTCCAAGTTTGATACCCCATAAACGTAACAGAAAAAAATGATAAACTTTATCAACAACAACAAAATCACCCACAGGAGTAGACACGTGAATCGGAAAGTCAAGAAAATCACACACCATGCCTAATCTCACAGCAAAATTAGCAGATACGTATGAACAAGTAGAGCCAGGATCAAATAATACGATGGCCATTTGGTCACAGACAAGAATAGTACCTATAATAACAATATCTGATGTCGCTGCCTCGGGCCTGCCTGGAAAGGCATAGATATGGGCCCTACCACCACTCTGAACGTCACTTCTGCCAAGCTGAGAACCACTTCGGTGGGGCTAACTACCACCCCTACCTGCCTGATGACCCCCACGACCACCCTGTGGATGACCTCTACCATTACCACCACCTCCCCTACTTGTAGGAACGAGAGCTCCAGGAGTCTTCTGTTGGCTAAACTGACCAAACTGCCTTGCGTTAGGATAAAACCTCCTAACATGACCCACTCCACCATACTCGTAACATGTACGGTCCAAGGTAGGCCGCTAAGCTGACGAAGATGAAGCAAGGTAACCACCATGGTAAAAAAATGGCTGGCTAGCGCCTGACGGACCACTCACAGAAATCGACACGCTGACTGAATGGGGTGGGCAGGGTATCCCTGAGAACTCTGACCCTTAGAATAAGAACCACTAAAATTTTCTCCTCTGTGGGCCTTCTTTTCTGATGCCCTAGCATAACCCTCTTGTCTTACGCCCTCCACCTTCTTGATGAAATCAACCATCCCCTGAAAAGACCTATCCGAAGATGTCATCTGAAGAGCAGAAATCTGGAGGCCTGTGTTCAAACCCTTCACAAAAAATGGATCCTCTCTTCCTCCATTTTCAGCAAGTAAGATGCATACCGAGACAGAGAATAAAATTTGGCCTCATAGGCCGCAACAGACATGTTCCCCTTCTTAAAATTAGCAAACTCATCCCTCTATCTATCTCTCAAAGTATGAGGCACACACTTTTCTAGAAACACTGTGTAAAACTGTGCCTAAGTCAAGGGAGGCAAAGCTGGATCCCTACACTCAACATAGTCCCTCCACCACATCTTTGTATCCTCCTGAAACTAAAAAGTAACAAGTTCTATACCATACTTCTTAACCACCCCCATCTTGTGCAGCCTCTCATGATAGTCAATAATAAACTCGTAGGCATCCTCGAACTCAGTTTCGTGAAAGACAGGGGGCTTCATCTTTATAAACTTACAGAATAACTCATGCTCATCTCGGATCATTATCGGACCCACAACCTGTCTTGGAAAAATATCTGCTTCTGCCGCTTCTTCCATCCGAGGGGCTACAGTAGCAGCATGCTGCATCCCATGCTGGACTGCAGGTGCTGCAGGCATATTCCCTGTTCCTGCCAAACCATCCAGAAAACTCAGAACCTATTGAATCACAGCGGGAGACATCTGAATCGGAGTTGCACCTCCCTGAGCTGGTGTAACCCCATCATGAACCGACACTCGTTTATTCTATACTGGCATAGCTCTATCCTCTGCAACCTCAGGCAAATCCTCATGTGGGGGAAGAGATACTGGCCTTCCTCTAGCTGGCCTCGCAGCCTGAGCCCTGACCCTGGCGGGCGCTACTCTTCTTCCTTCGCCACGTCCTCCTCTTGCTCTATTCTTTCGTGTTCTTACCATATGCACGAATAAGAGTGAAAGAAGTCAGATACCAATTGGAATCATCAGATACCAATTGAAATCAAGTAATAGCAAGTAAGAAAAAAGAATTTGAATTTTCGTATTGCTCTGTAGACTCTCGAAAAAAAGTACAGACGTCTCTATACCGTTCCGCAAGACTCTACTAGAGAAGTTCTTATACGACGGGATCGACGAACCTAGGCTTTGATACCAACTTTTTTATGACCCAAAAGGCCATGAGTGGCACCCACACTAATCTTCATGTGGGAGAACCATCTAAACCGAACCTTTACACAAGCACTTAGTCAATATTTAGATGATGATATCATAAAATCAACATAATAATAATAGTTCAGGATTAATCATTATTAATACGAAAGTCAAATGAAATACTTATTAAAGTACCCAAGATCCGAAAGTCATCGTACAAGAACTGCTAACAAAATAATGTCTAAAGAGATTCCTAAATAAAGTAAATTAGGAGTGTTTCGTTGCCCGAAAGATGGACAATAACAACTAAGATGGCCCGTGGCATCCTGAAGGCGGAGTGCTCACCCTTCGGATCAAGATCTGCTATCAACTCTAGAGGTGAGGTCGTGTCTGAGCCTCTGGAACACTTTCCGCGCTCAACAAAAGAAGAGTACAAGGTAGTATCAGTACAAACCACTATGTACTGGTAGGCATCATAGGCCAACTCAACTTAATAGGATGTACACAACATAATTAGAAAAACAAGTAGACATGCATTATCAAATAACAAATTCTCATTGGACCAACAATACAGCAATAACAGGTCAATCGTGCTCACAAACAAATCACATAACTATCAACAGTATCAATCATACGGTAAACTTCCAGTGAATCAACACAATTATGTACACACATGCTATGGGACTTATTTTTGCCCAAATAGTCATGACCTGCAGGGAACAATCTATGTTCATGCACCGTACCGGTGTGGTACCTGATCCAACATAAATATAAACATACCGGTGTGGTACCCGATACAACATAAATATAAATGTACCGGCGTGGTACCCGATCTAACATAATTATAAACGTACCGGCGTGGTACCCGATCCAACATAAATGTAAATGTACCGGCGTGGTACCCGATCCAACATAAACATAAACAGGTATTATCAATATCAATTTACACAACCTCATAGCATACCACACAATGTACCAAGTTTACAAGTACACTTAAAGTCATTAGACAATTCCATCAAGTCAATTTTGAATAAACATTTATACATGAATCAACAATCCAAACTTCAACAATTTCAATCATGTACGAATACCAATCCACAAGTATCCAATTTAGGAGCATACATACAATTAGGTTGAGTCTAAACTCCAATTAAACCGTAACCTACCTCAACTGAAGAATTCAAACGCAAGCTAATTTGCTAAGGTCTTTCCCTTCCGTAAATCTTCTGAAAGGTCCAAATATGTTCAAATATACAATTCGTATAAAAATACGAATCCAAAGATCGCACTTTATAAATTCTTACTCTAAAAATTCAAGACCTAAACCGCAATCCAAATCATATTTATAGTTACAGAATGGTAACTTCATACGAACAAGTTTAAAATTTGAAGCTACTGGAATAGTACTTTACCTGTACTACTCGTTGCAAATCTAACCTCTTAACATTTATCATTATTCCCTAATAATCGATTATTATTTAATTTAACCAATGACTATATTTATCACGAAGAACAATTATATTAATTCACTATTTTAACCCTAATTCTAACTAGAACGAAAACTTCTCATGCATGTTAACAACTGCAACCAGTAGCTTAGCATTGTACCAAAAATAATAATTCTTAGCATGCTACTATGTTTTCTTTATTCTAATGGAAAACATTATATATTATTACTATTCTATTATCTGCCAATGATAACCATTACTATGTTATCTACTAATTTTATACTAATTCAGCTCAATTCCAGAAGCTCCTCGTAACATAACTTACGCCCAAGTGGCCACTGGCTACAATTCTTACTTTCACGTTATTTATAGGACTTTAAACATCAAATTAACTAACCTGAAAGCTCTCGAGGATCTTCTTTGAAGCAGTAATGTGAAATAGGATTTGTTAACCGACATTCACCACTTCTTCTGACTATTTCCTTTTATTATTATTATATATGGTAAAACCTTCCCACTTAAATTTATTTTTGTATTCACCACATAAGTCATTAAATTACAACTTTGGCCCATGAAGTCACTAATCGAAATAATATCTAAAATATTCAATAGACCCTCAGATGTTATTCATAACCTCGAAAAAAAAAATCCAAATATGTACATTGACTAAAAAGTATATTCCATACCTATTGAAAATATTACGAAACTAATTTGAGATCGTCTCGATCGAATCTTGGCCATGACTGGACTTAATTTTATTAAAGCTCAATAATTCAACGACTTATTAAATCATTTTTAAACACCTCGAGGGTTGATACTATCTATCTCATGAGTCATAATTCACATATACAACAATGGAGAGCGTTAAAATAGGGAAGATGAAAAAAATTCATAAACGACCGGGAGGGTCGTTACACTTTTTCAACTAGTTTTCTTAATTTTAAATAATTTGAAAGTAGATGTAGATATATATTTAGATTTGGGTCTTTAAGTTGTAATATTTTTCTATTAATTGCTAATTAAATGATTCAAAATTCAATATAAACTTAAAACCTAAACTTTTCACTCTTCATCTCACTTTTTAGTTTCAAAAGAGTTTTCCGCTCCTCATTTTTTCATAATTATAATTTTTCATTAGCACATGAGTGGAAACATATTTGATCTAGTCTTCGATCACAATATAATTGTAAAAACTAAATATTATAAAAAAAATAAAATAATAAAAAAAAACGACTAAAACCTACACCGAAAAAATCAATTTTTTGTTGGTTTGATTTGATTTATAGTTTTAATAAACCGACATGATTGGTTTGATTTTTTTTTTTAATAAAAATCGAACCAACCCGACCTATGTACACCTCTAATGGGACCTATATTGTGTAAGCCTCAAGATATTTTAAAATTATAATTGTTCTTGATTAGTCCGTTTAGTTATTAGAATTTTTTATTTTAAAAAATATTTTATTTAATAAAAATTATAAGATTTAATCATAAAATTTTAAATATAATTTAATATTATATTTAAAAAAATAAAAATAGGTATTTTTCACTTCAACTTTTCACACAAAAAGTCAAAAAAATACTCCAATTTATTTTCGAACTCCAAATACATTATCTCAATTATTATTATGCTCATTATTTTATCTTGATGATTGTATATTAAATTCATGCGTACTAATCACTAATCAGTATAAATGCGATATGGTTGATTAAATAATCCATAACATATAGGGTTGACGATTTTAGTGTTTTATATAAATTACATAATCGAAATAGTTCTTAATATTCTCTACTTCTTCGTAGGTAGCGGTATGGACTGCGTACATCTTACCCTTCCCAGATCCCATTTTATGGAATTACACTGAATTTGTTGTTGTTGTTTGTTGAAATAGTTCTTAATATATAAAAAAATAATCAATTTAATCTTTTATATGTATCACATAATTAAAATAGCACTTAATATAAAACAAATTGATTATATACCATGTAAGCTTAGTAAACTAAACGAACTTTTTTTTTAATTACACTATTACTTTAAAGGTTTAGAAATAAAATACGTAATTATTTTTTTCATATATTGAAAACGACTTCTATTATGAGATATATATAAAAGATTAAAATAATCACTTTTTTCATATCTAACCCTTACATTAAGGGCCATTTTGATCATTTTTTTTACATATGGTCAATGCTTACTTATTCATTCACGTGGGGCCATGATTATGCAATATATATATCCATCGCCAGGCTCCTTAAGTACGCGCGATTTTTTACTTAGGCACCTCAAGTGGACGTCGCTCAGTTTTGACACCTTAAGTAGACATAAAATGTGTTATTTTGACACGTTTTGCTGAGTCAGCAAAATAATACTACGTGCGTGTGTTACACGCGCCGATGAGCTGAAAAATGACGAATAAAATGTAAACATGTGTCATTTTTATCTAAATAATTTATAAATAATTAATTTAAATAAAAAAATACCCCCTCCCCTTAACCTACCCACCCCACTAGTCTTCTTCTTCAAACACCCCACCCCACCCACCCCACCATTCTTCTTCTTCAAACATCCCTCCCCCCACCCGCCACCCCTCCCCCATCCCACCCCACCAGTTTTTTCATCAAATAGCCCACCCACCCCGCCACCCCTACCCCGCCCGTCTTCTTCCCCTCTTTATCTTCTTCAAAGTCCCCGTACCTCAGTCATTTTAAATTTTTTTATCGATTTTGCTTCGATTTTTAATTTTTCTTCACTGATTTTACTTGGTTTTTAGATTTCATTTTAATTTTTTTCAGATTTGCTTCATCTATTTTGCTTCAATTTTTTGTTTTTTTTTAATTGATTTTATTTTATTTTAATTTTTCTTCACGGATTTAGATTTTTTTTAAAAAAAAAAAACATCGATTTTCAATTTTTCTTCACTGATTTTTCTTGGTTTTTATGCTTCATTTTTATTTATTTTTATTTTTTTATTTGATTTTTATCTTTCTACTAATTTAGTTTTATTTTTTAATTTTTCTTCATTGATTTTGTTTGATTTTTAGTTTTTCTTCGTTGATGTTGCTTATTTTTTATTTTTCTTCATCAATTTTGCCCTTAATGATTAAAAAAAGAAGGTGCTTATTATTTAATCTTCACGAACCTTTAAATGCGTATATAAATTTCTCTCAATAATTCTTACCGTTAAATAAATTAAGATTGACAAAAATAACGGATAAAAATGTGAAAGAAGTATAAATTAATGGGCGTTGAGTTAATATATTATTTTTGGCAAGACGAATTCCTAAATATGTATCTAATTTTTAAATTTCTCCCAATAATTTTCATCATTAAATAACCTTAAGATTGACAAAAATAATGGATAAAAATAAGGAAAAAGGTATAAATTAATGAAAACGAGTTAATATACTTTTGGTGGGCCAAATTGGACGCCACATCGGGTGAATCTAAAAAATAGACCCAAATTGGGGTGGTTTTTAAATTTTAGTCTCAAATAAAAAAGGTTTATTTAAATAGCCTTTACCTATGAACTAATATTTTTTTGGACAAAATTGTCCTTGATCAATGGAGTAAATTACATTAATGATCCTCATAATGAATAACAACTTCATATTTATATTTTTCAACTTTAATTTTTTTTCTCTTTTTAATTTTACTTTGATTTTTATTTTTTATTTTCTCTCATTATTTTTAATTTTCTCAACTCTTACTTTTTTCTTTTTTCCTTTTTTCCTCCCAGTTTCTTTTTTTTTCTTTTTTCTTTTATATTATTTTTATTTTAAATTTTTTACTTTCTGTCTTTTTGATCTTTAGTTTTCTCAGCCCTTACTTTTTTTTTTCTTTACACCTTTCAACTTCTACTTTTTTTATTATTTTTTATAATTTTTCTTTAATTTTTTTCTTTTTAAATTTTTCTCGACCTATATTTTTATTTAATTTTTTTTTATCAACCTTTTATTTTTTTCCTATTCTCTCCCAACTCCTACATTTTCTTTGATTTTTGTTTTTTTAATATTCTTCTTCATTTTATTTTTTTCCGTAATTTTTATTATTTTTGTTCTTTTCTTTGATTTTTTCTTTCAAGTTACATCTCATGAGCAAGAATTGACACTATCGCATTATAAAGGCAAGACTTACGACTTTCGAACAATAAACTACTTTTTATGGACAACAGTTGACACTCCTACATTATAGAGGCAAGACTTGTGACTTTCAAACAACAAGTTATGTTTCATGGGCAAGAGTCTACACTACCATATTATATTTTGATTTATGAGATGTTTTATAACAATTAGCTTAGAGGAAAGACTTAGCTCAGGGACTTTCAAACAACAAATTATGCCCCACAGGCAAGAGTTGACTCTACCACGTTATATTTTTATTTATGAGATGTTCTACAACTATTGCCTTAGAGGCAAGATTTAGCTCAAGGACTTTCAAACAACAAATTATGCCCCACGGGCAAGAGTTGACTCTACCATTATGTTTTCATTTATGAGATGTTCTACAACTCTTGCCTTAGAGGCAAAACTTGACTCAAAGACTTTCAAACTACAAATTATGTCCCACGGGCAAGAGTTAACTCTATCACGTTATATTTTTCATTTATGAGATGTTCTACAACTATTGCCTTAGAGGCAAGACTTGGCTTAAGGACTTTCAAACTACAAATTATGCCCCACGGGCAAGAGTTGACTTTACCACATTATGTTTTCATTTATGAGATGCTCTACAACTATTGCCTTGGAGGCAAGACTTAATTAGTTCAAGGACTTTCAAACTACAAATTATGCTTCATGGGCAAGAGTTGACTCTACCATGTTATGTTTTCATTTATGGGATGTTCTACAACTATTGCCTTAGAGGCAAAACTTGGCTCAGGGACTTTCAAACTATAAATTATGCCCCACGGGCAAGAGTTGACTTTACCATATTATGTTTTCATTTATGAGATGTTTTACAACTATTGCCTTAGAGGCAAGACTTAATTAGCTCAAGGACTTTCAAACTACAAATTATGCCACATGGGCAAGAGTTGACTCTACCATGTTATGTTTTCATTTATGTGAAGTTCTACAACTATTTTCATAGAGACAAGACTTAGCTCAGAGACTTTCAAACTACAAATTATGCTCCACAGGCAAGAGTTAACACTACCACGTTATGTCTTCATTTATGAGATGTTTTACAACTCTTGTCTTAGAGGCAAGACTTAATTAGCTCAAGGATTTTCAAACTACAAATTATGCCCCACGGACAAGAGTTGACTCTACCATGTTATGTTTTCATTTATGAGATGTTCTATAACTATTGCCTTAGAGGCAAGATTTAGTTTAAGTACTTTCAAACTACAAATTATGCCCCACGGGCAAGAGTTGACACTACCACATTATGTCTTCATTTATGAGATGTTCTACAACTCTTGCCTTAGAGGAAAGACTTAGCTCAAGGACTTTCAAACTACAAATTATGCCCCACGGGCAAGAGTTGACTCTACCACGTTATGTTTTCATTTATGAGATGTTCTACAACTATTGCCTTAGAGGCAAGACTTAGCTCAAGGACTTCCAAACTATAAATTATGCCCTATGGGCAAGAGTTAACACTAGCACGTTATGTCTTCATTTATGAGATATTCTACAACTATTGTCTTAGAGGCAAAACTTATCTCAACAACTTTCAAACTACATATTATGCCCCACGGGAAAGAGTTGACACTACAACTTTATGTCTTCATTTATGGAATGTTCTACAACTCTTACCTTAGAGGCAAGACTTAGCTCAAGGACTTTCAAATAACAAACTATGCCCCACGGGCAAAAGTTGACACTACCACATTATGCCTTCATTTATGAGATATTCTACAACTCTAGCCTTAGAGAAACGACTTATCTCAAGAATTTTCAAAGAATTTCGTAACAACAATTCATGTCCTTAAATTTGCTTTGATGTCAAAAAAAGAATATACCTTTGTGGATTATTCAATTTTTTATTTATTAGCAAAATATAATAGAAGTTGAGAAAAAAGAAAAAAAGCGATAAAACAAAATAGAGAAATAAAAAAAATTGAAAAAAAAAAGGAAAGAAAAAAATAAAGATCAAGAAAAAAGTGAAGAATTAAAAAAATTGAGAAAAATAAAAATGAGAGAAAAAATAAAAACAGTTTGAGAAAAATGAGGGAGAAAAAGAGAGCTGGAAAAAGAAAAAGGTGATAAAAAAATAGAATAATAATAAAAAAAGGCAAGAAAAAAAAAAGATTAAAAAAAAGTGAAGAATTAAAAAATTGAGAAAATAAAAAATGAGAGGAATAAATAAAAATAAAATTTGAGAAAAATGAGGAGAAAAAAAAACTGATAAAAAACAAAAATAAAAATAAAAATAAAGGTTAAAGACAAATGAATTAAAAAAAGAAAAAATAAATAAATAAAGGTTGAGACAAATGAATTAAAACATGAAAATAAAATTAAAGGAAAAATAAAAGTGAAAATAATAAAAAAATAGAATAATAAAATTAAAAAATAAAATAAAAAAAATAATAAAAAATAAAATAATAAGATTAAAGGAAAAAATAAAAAGTGAAATTAATAAAAAGTAAAATTTGAGAGACAAATAAGTATAGAAAGTTTAAAAAATATATTTGAGGTGTAGAGGGGCAAAATGATACTTGTACTACTCTTAAAAAATAAGGAAAATTATTTTTTAAAGACATTTCTTATTGGGGTTAAATATCTAAAGTCACTCATATTTGAGTCTATGACATGCAATTTCCCTCGTCACATCAGCCAAAAAAGAGCTTTCAGACGCCTTCATGGAGGTGTAATACACGCACCTTGTCCACTCAGCAAAAGGTGTCAAAATGACACACTTTATGGCTACTTGAGGTGCCTCAGTGAAAGATCGCGCGTACATAAGGAGCCTGGCGATGGATTATATATACATATATATATATATATAATTTTTTGTTCATTATTCGTAATATTGAAACCACACCAATTTAGATTTTTTTATGTGTGGTCAATTCTTATTTATTCATGCACGTAGAGACAAATTTCTGTAAGCCTACTCAAGATATTTTATTTTATTTTCTTATGTTTTTTTATTTGATGTTTGGTATTCGTATTTAGAGGTGGAGTCAGAATTTTCATAAAGAGGGTTCAAAATTTGAAGAAAAATTAATTGAAAGGGTCCGTCCTTTATTAGATATACATAAAATATAATTTTAGTGATGTATAAATAATATAATTTTTCGTCGGAAGGGATTTGGTGAACTCCCATTACGAAGGCCTGCTCTGACCCTGTTTGTATTAGAGTTCGACTAATTTAGATTCGCATTGGATAGGATCCATTTAAAGAAATTACTCCCTATCAAAGATTTTTCATACTCAGAACTGAAACTCAAGAATTTTAATTAAGAAAGTAACAGCTTAAGTACACCACATATTTGAGAACTAAATCTAGAACAATCACAACTCACAAGAAATTTGATTACATGTGTAAAAATCTCATTTTCAATATTTTAATTGCATTAATCGTGATGTCATTTGTGACATCAATTTTTAAAGAATATTCTTTTAAGATTTTTCTATCTCAATTATATAATGTCTTCTCGGTTTTATTACTTAGTCTATATATAGAATATTTTATTTATATATTTTAAATTAATTCAACTTCAAACTTTCACATAACTCTTAATAAAATGCGAACAAGAATTCATGTAGTGGATTATTGAAATGCCAAATACTTCTTTAGCCTTAATCAAATGCTCCGAATTTTAATATTTGATATGAAATCACTTTTATTAAGAAGCATATTATTGAGATTTTGGTGTGAATAGAATTCGATCCCATGATCTTTTAGTTAGGCTGTTAAAGAGAATACAGAGGTGAGATAGAGAAACAGGAAAAAATATTGGGTATAATAGAAATACGTGTTGGATGCCGGACGTGCAAACGAAAATCTCATATTAGCAACTGAAAAGACTGAAAAGTTACATATAAGTAAAAAATCTCCTAATATTATGAGATCTTTTAAGAAAAAATCATACGAATTTGACCTAAAACAGACAATATCACACCATGCAAGAATATCTTTGAGCTGATCGAGCCCAATAACTCCTTGCGACTACTTTAGGATCAGACTAATAATCAAACTAATAATATTTTTTAAACTCTGTATCCAATCAAACATCATATCAACATAAAATTATTTCACATTTCATTGGAATATAAAAGTACCACTTGCTTGTACTTTGGACAATAGATTTACCAATTAAACATCATCGTGTATCTCACGATAAACATTACTCTCCCACTATTATTATTTTAATTAATTTTTTGTCTCTAAATTATTCAAGATCTAACTCTATATAAATTGACCATAGTCTAGAGAGAATTGCACATCAATCAAAAAAATTATTATTCTACAAAGTTTGAACAATTTTACTAAGAATATGGTTGTTCCAATGGTAGGTGAGCATGAGACTGAAATTCTTCATGCTCAAACTCACATATGGAACCACATTTTTAGTTTCATAAATTCCATGTCACTCAAATCAGCAATTCAATTAAACATCCCAGACATAATTCACAAACATGGTAAACCTATGACCCTTGATGAATTAGTCAATGCCATATCAATCAACAAGTCCAAAACAACTCACTTACGTCGTCTCATGCGTATTCTAATCCACTCAGGGTTCTTTCTGAAGTCCCCGATCAATCCAGATCAGGGACCAGAAGGTGGCGAGGGCTATGTCCTCGCCCCTCCAGCTCGTCTTTTGCTAAAAGACGAGCCGTTGAGTGTTACACCTTTTTTACAAGCCATGTTGGACCCTATTTTAGTGAAGCCTTGGCATCATGTAAGTGAGTGGTTTGAGAGTGATGAACCAACGCCATTTGAAGTAGCACATGGAAGGACATTTTGGGATTATGCTGGACATGAACCTAGACTTAATCATTTTTTTAATGATGCAATGGCTAGTGATGCTAAGTTGGTAATGAGTGTTGTAATGAAATATTCAAAGGATGTTTTTGAAGGATTGAATACTATTGTTGATGTTGGTGGTGGTACTGGGACTGTGGCTAAAACAATTGCTAAAAATTTCCCTAATTTGAAATGCACTGTGTTTGATTTGCCACATGTTGTTGAAGGACTTGAACCAAGTGACAACTTGACTTATGTTGGTGGTGATTTCTTTGTGTCCATTCCTCCTGCTGATGCTCTTCTACTCAAGGTAAGTTTTTTCATAAAGGATTTAAGTTACATATACCGATAGTGGCGGATCCGGAATTTAGGGTTAGTGAGTGCTTGTGAGGTTTTCTCGGTGTTTTTTTGAAGCTTCTACCAATTTCTATACCTTTTTTTTTTATATATAATTATGTCTAATCTGCGTCGGATTTAATGGACGCCAGGGCACCAAACAATGCATATAGGTTCGCTAGATATACCGATAATATAGTAAAACTTCATTATAACAGTATCATTGTTAAAATAATTTATGACTGCTATAGCGAAATGTTGTTATAGACAACATACACTATAACACAACATGAAAGATCGGTTCTGCAGATTTTATTTTTGTAACGACACTATTGTCTGAATAGTTTTAGACTGCTATAATGAAATGTTATTATAGTTATAGTAAAACATTGTTATAGAGATTGACTGTGGTCTGACTGCAAAATTACAGTCTATACACTAATGGCGTAGAAGATATTTCAAGATCAAATTATTACATGGTAATTACAGATTAATAGCAGTACCTCACCTCTAAGGTAGAGATATGATATGCGTACACTCTATCCTCCGATCTCCAAACCTCATTCTATAAAACTACATTGGATATGTTGTTGTACATATTAATAGCAATGATTGATATAAATAACTGGTTAAATTACTAATAATGTAATTTTTACATTATTTCTAAGAAATTAACAAACTAAAGAATGATTTAGGCTCTGTCATGTAGAATCACAACATTACTTTATGAATAAAGTCAACTCTTACGGTACAAAATTTAAATTCATCCTTTAATATCTTATGCATACTGACAACAGTACATATTATATAGTTTATTTTTAAAAAATATTTCTCCTTCAGGATAATCATTTAATGCTCGAATTAGTTTATTGGTTCGACCGATCCAAATTCATGTCCTATAAGGCCTAGTAATATAACTCGAGACTCTGATTAATTAATAGTGGTAGAATCTCAGTTATTTGGTTGTACTTTTTAGTAATCAGTAATTTTGAATACTAACTTTTTTTTTTTTTTTTGTGATATGAATTAATTTCAGTGGATATTACATGATTGGAGCGACGAAGAAAGTGTGAAAATATTAAAGAAATGTAGAGAAGCAATACCAAGTAAAGAAAAAGGTGGAAAAGTGATAATTATTGATATGATGGTTGATAATAAAATTGGAGATGATGAATCAATTGAAACTCAAATATTCTTTGATATGTTAATGATGGTTTTAGTTACTGGAAGAGAAAGAACTGAAAAAGGATGGTCAAAAATATTCTTTGAAGCTGGATTTAGTGACTATAAAGTTACTCCAATTCTTGGATTAAGGTCATTAATTGAGGTTTATCCTTAATTAATTTGAGTTTATGAAAAATAATTGATGATCAGTGTGGGTTTATTTTATCATGGTATGTCATGTAAAAGTTATAAATAATGAGGACTATGTCATGTTTGATGTACTTTTTTCCATTTTGTGTAATGGATATTTAACTTGTTTTATGTTTTATTACGGTTTTATTTACTGTCGTTTTTGTCCTGAGCGGAGGAGGGTCTATCGAAAACAGCCTCTCTACCTCTTCGGAGGTAGTGGTATGGACTGTGTACATTTTACCCTCTCCAGACCCCACTATGTGGAAATACACTGAATATATTGTTGTTGTTGTTATTTAATCTCTCATATATTGGTTACTTCATTTCATTCTTTAGATTATAAAAAAAGGGTCATAAAAACTGCAGGCATATTTTTATTGAGACTAATGTGCATAATTAAAAGATATTGTTAAAGAGAAATATACCTAATCTACGAGGGATGAGATTTTTGAATTTTTTTATAAGGCTTGAAAGATCCTTTTTCCTTTGAGATATCTTTTGAGACGTGAGTTAGATCAAGAACTAGTTTGATAAGGTAACAGAATCAGACCCATATCGATGTTATGAGCCTTGAACGTGAAAATATCCTGTCTTGAACCTATTTAAGTAGAGATGGAGGAAATACCATCAGTTCATGAATGTGCGGAAAAAAGTTTGATGTGATGGAGATGTTGAAGAGGATGAGATTTCTGGACTCCTTATAAGGCTTGAACGATCATATCCTCCGCGCTAACTTTTGGGATCTACGTTAGGTCGAAGACCTAATTTAACAGATATAGCATATTTTATTTTGTTAACTTATTTGATAGCTGGAGATTCCGATATTCTACATCGATTGTCTTTTTCTCATCCTCACCTTCACTTCTCATAGTCTCCACTCTCCACCCCACATAATATTTATCCAAATGATATATAAATACTTTTAAATATTATTTTTGTATACTAATCAAACATAAAAAGATAAATAAGAATACCACAATTTTTGTATCAATTGTTTGCTAGCGAAAGAAGGGCCAAAGAAAACAACATTTTGATAGTTATTTGCAAATATCCAAAGAAGTATTATATAATTTTATAAAGGGTTCTAATATTAATATGTTGGACATAATTATCAAACAATCACTCTATTTTTTAAATCTATACCAAAGAAGTCTAAGCAAATCCTTTATACAGATTTGCTCTATAAATGTCTTGCTAAGAAATTTTTCATCTCATGACTCGAATTCTCGAACTTCAAATTTCTGATTAAAAATAAAAAGAATCTCAACAATTTCACTAAGTCCATTGTTGGCTGATTATATGATAGTTATACAATAACAATAGACTCGGCAAAATCTCACAAGTGGGGTATGGAGAGCTACGTATACGCAGATCTTAAAGAGATTATTTTCGAAAGATCCTTGACTCAAGTATAGCAATTTCAAATACAAAGAAAAAGAAAAACGGTAGAAAAAATATAGCAACGAACTAGCAATGAAAACCATGCAAAGTGTACATGAAAAAGAAGAAGAACAACAACGAAATAATGAAATAATCGAAACACAATAAACAACAAACTTGATATCACAAGCAAGGATTACAACACTACGACTAGTACAACGACGAACACCTACTAGTCGAATCCCTCGAGAAGCACGAGAACACTCCTGCCTACTATCCTTCTAACATTTGCATTGATAATTGTATCTTAAAATTTTACTAACTATACCATTTATATTTGAAGATATTAAATCACTAAAGAAAATGATGAAAAACAGCAAATTAATTAAGGAGAGATTAAGATTAACCTCATGTAGAATGCCTAGCTTGTTCCCTTAATTCACCCATATTTCCACATAAATATTCACCCATTCATCTCTCTATATATATTTGATGAAAAAAATAATACAATGATTAAATCATGTTTTACATGGTAAAACAGTTACTTCCAGCTGAGCTAATTAGTTGACAAAAAGAATAATTAACAAGATTTGGCAAATCTCTAATTATCAATTTTATAATATGAGGTCATAATCAATTAATAATGGATGTCACACCTACCATATAGAATTTAATAACAAAATTAGTTGATTTAACGTCTAATTCTGTAGCTGAGGTTAGCAAGAAAGTGACAAGATGATAATTTAATTTAATTTTTTAATCAATGATAGGGTAATTTTACTAATTGAAAATCAATTTCTCTTTAAAGTTTTGCATTTGGCCTTTTTGATAGGGGGATAATATGGAACAATTTAATTAAAAAATACAGATGACTTCTTAAAATTAATAAAAATTGAAAAATAACATAAACATACAACTTAACTTATCATATTTACACAAATTCCACCCTTACAAAGTAATTATAAAAATTCCAACTAAGAGCCCATTTGAATAAGATTAAAATCTGGTCAAATCAACTTTTAATCTTTTTTTTTTAGCTTTTTTAGGTGTTTGGTAAAATTAA
This sequence comes from Capsicum pubescens, assembly GCA_030864215.1. NCBI lineage: Eukaryota > Viridiplantae > Streptophyta > Magnoliopsida > Solanales > Solanaceae > Capsicum > Capsicum pubescens. The sequence goes on from CM061547.1 coordinate 46,734,710, forward strand.
AAAACGCTTAAAAAAAAGCTAAAAACTGATTAAAAAAAACAAAAATTGAGAAGCTGCATGTACTCCTAGCTTTTTATTTTTTAGATTAAAGTTGTTTTAGGTTTAACCAAAATATTTACCTTTTTATCCCTTATATTTTTCTCCAATTTCAACAACATCATGAACTTGTAGCCCTTAAATATATGATTTTTTTCTTTTTTTTTCTCTTTGCCGCTTCTCTTCGTCTCTTTTCTCCAATTTCCTCTTCATCTTTCTACTTTATTTTCAATGAATCATAATACATTGAGGGTTAACTCAAAAATTTTATTTTAGAATCAAAAACTATGAATGATTTACCTTATTTATGGTGCTAACAACTTTAAGGACATTTAAGTCATTTTGACAATAAAAAAATGCTAAACAACACTTATTTACCAAACAATCAGTAACTTTTTTTTCCAGTTTCAGTACTTCGATCCAAACACTTATCTCCTTAATTTATAAGCACTTATTTTAAGCTTTTAATCACTTAAGCTAAAAAATTATTTTTTAATCATATCCAATCGGGCTCTAATTATGTATCTTCGTTGGATGTATCGGAAGCTAATTATGTATCTTGACGGATCTAAAATAAAAAAAAATGTATCAAATGTATATTTATAAAGAAAAAAAATATATCTTCTTAAGATGTATTATGTATCTTGACAGGCTCAAAATCGAAAAAAAATGTATGTGGAGCTAATTATGTATCTTGACGGATCTAAAATAAAAAAAAATGTATCAAATGTATATTTATAAAGAAAAAAAATATATCTTCTTAAGATGTATTATGTATCTTGACAGGCTCAAAATCGAAAAAAAATGTATGTGGAGCTAATTATGTATCTTTACAAAGGAAAATATGTATTTTCTTTGGATGTATCGGGAGCTAATTATGTATCTCAACAGACCCAAAATCAAAATTTTCAATAATTATGTAAAATGTCGAGATTTATGTAATTAAATTCAAAAATATAGAATTTATATTGTTTGCCCGATTTTATTTGATTTCCATATTTGTTTTGGGTCATGTCTAATTTGGATTCCCCAAAAAGGTCATTTATCTAACTTAATTGAGGCTTGTAAATTATACTAATTACATAATCTAACCATACTCAATTATGTGTCTATTAAATATGATGTGAAAATGTAACTATCAAACACCATTTGTCCCATTTTATTCTTCATCTATTATGTCACTCTGTGAAACATTAATAATGTTTTATTTAATGTTATATGCTCTTTTCCAAATTATCTTGTCATGCGTCGATGATCTTTCAGAAATAATATTTATTTCTAGGAAATATAATTGAGGTTTGTATACACTCTATCTTCCTCAACGCTATTTATGATAATACGCTAAATATATTATTGTAAGTAATGATTAGTGCAACGAGAATGGGGTCAACGAAGATTAAATGATATTCTTTATTTGAAATTTGTCAATACTTATTACCAAGTAAAACAACGTCTACCTTACTAAGGTAGTGGTAGATACACTCTACCATCATCTCACTAGGATTTCACTGAATATGCTGTTGATATCCGAACTTGAAAACATGACAAAGGTGAAAACTAGTATAGTGTGCTATTCCGAAAGAGGAAATTTCAGACGAAAAAAATTCATAAATAGCAAATTTAAGTTCATAATTAGGCGTTTTATAACAACAGTTTCATAATTATCCGAAATAACAACTTGTATTTTGTATTTTAGATTATTTTTTACCATAATATATATGTACAAATGGATCAACACCCCTTATTTTTTTCAAATCTCTTGAGATAAATAAGGAAAGATTTAACCACTACAATTACGCCATAAATTTAGATTAAACTTAAATTAAATTTAAAGAGTCCTTTACCATAAATGATTCTTATTAAACAAATATGTACTTTCTTTGCAAAAACTCAGTTCAAATTCAAAATCAATTTCATTGTCTATTGTTTTTCTGTCACGACCCAAAAACGAGGGTCATGATGACACTTGTCGCGGCGTATCTTGACAAGTAAGCCTATTACCCAAACTGATACAAATAGAGAAAAAGGACAGAAATACCCAAGGTAAGGATTCTAGAATGAAGCCGAATCATATAAATAATCATAACAATGCGGAAAGAACTTATCCAAAACACCAATCATGCCCAAAACCAGGTGTCAATAGTGTAAGAACTACTAATACAATTCAAGAGTCAAATATATCAGAAAAATAACTGTCTCCGAACACTAATAAAGACATAACTAGTATAGAAAGATAGAGGTGAACTTCGGACGCATGAATGTCCAACCGCTACCTTGGAAGCTCCAACAACCGCCCCAATCAAGTAAGCTGAGGCGCACTCGAGCTAGGATCTGCATTGAAAGGGCGCAGTAGGCATGAGTACGGTCCACTTGTACTCAGTAGGTATAATAGGCCGACTAAGCAAAGTAGTAAATAAGGCATACAAAATATACACTAAGGGCATGTCACCTGTAATCAGAAAATGTCCCACAACGGTAGCCCACACCGCTTGCACTAACAGTTCTAATATATCTCACATATATTGCAAAAACACATCAAGATATAGAACACAAGTATAGATTATGTCACATATAAAATAGAGCAAGAGAGAACATGTAGATACAAGATCATCAAATACAAGTAAAGAAAGATAAGATAAATACATAAATGACAAGTCAATAAGGCAATACAACACAACATAAAGACAATAAAGTAAGTGCAATGTATATGATAATGATGATGATGATGATGATGATGCACGAGGTTGTCGCACAACCTTCGGGATTGTCGCACAACCTCCGGGATTGTCGCACAATCCCCGGGATTGTCGCACAATCCCCATATACACCTACGGAGCTAAAGCTTCCCGACGTAGGACCCATGGGGGGTTCGTCAACCCATATACAATCCACATATCTCATATCTCCTTTTTGACACATCCCTCGAAAAGGGTTTTATAAGGTGTTACAATATTTTAAAAAAGGCGTTGCTAGTGTTTCTTAGATGTTGCCACGGTGGTACCAATGTTTCATGAATGAGTATGATATGAAGATGTAATGCTTACAACCAATCACAATAAGTATTTCCACAACCAACCACATGATATATTTCCACAACGAACCACAATGATACATTTCCACAACCACATGAGCCAATATTCACTCGTTATTTTCATTTCATCCATGAATTTCCACATTGTCATATGCCAGTAAAGTATGAATATAATCACAATAAACTCATGGTACCACATTAAACAATACAATACAATTAATCACATGTATTCAAGGCTATCAATGTCACATAGGACCCCATACGGTCAAACATATCACATAATATTTCAATTTCGATAATTACATCACATGTAGGCCCCCACACGGGCACAACACGTAGATAGACATTTTTCATGATTAATTTCCACCCTTAACATGCATTTTGTACCATCATTTACTACCCAGTTCAGTCTGAAGAGTTAAGCCATAACCTACCTCGAAAGCCGAAACCGGTCCGCTACACTTGAACCCGCGACCTTACTTTTCACGAATAATCTCAAACTCTACTAAAAACATCAAATATGAAATCTACGCGTCAAAATAAAACCAACGACATCCATATTGACTACTTTTGGTTCGGGGTCAAAACGGACCCCCAAAATAGGTTTCTAAAAAAGAAGGGCAAAATTGGAACTTTACTTTAAAAATATGTTCCTCATATTTTTAGGAACCTACAGCTGAAAATCCAAGTTAAATCGAGTGAAAAATGGGATTCAAATCGAAGAAAAACCATTTTTGAGTTTTACCGGGTAAAATCCTTGAAATCCAGGTTAAAATCAAGAATCGGAGTTGTTTTGAAGGTTAAATTGATGAAAAACTAGTAATTATAAGATAAAAATATTATTCAAGTGAAAGGGGATGAAATTTGGGTTTAAAATCATGCCCTAGGATTTTTGGGGTTTTGAAAAATTTATCAAGAAATTTCTAAGAAAAGGGTGAATTCTTATCTTAAATCCGTAATTAAAATCAAGAAATATGTGTTAATCTAGCTTCCCAAGCTCTCACTAACTTCACTTTTAAGCTCCCAAAATATTTAGGGTTTAACTTTCAAGAGACAAGATGAAAAATGAGTAAAATGGACCAAAAATGTGAAAAAACTGCTATATATATTCTAGATTTTTCTGCATAACTGTGCAGTTTTTATTCTAACTCGAAATGGACTTCGACGGGGTGCTCGGGATTCGTTCGGAGTCCGATTTATGCAAAAGAACTATGCAACCACACTAAATTCGACGTTCCGGACGCGATGGAGATACCAGATTTTCCAGAAAAATTCGTTTTCACAAAATTGACCCCCGAGACCCGAAATCATAATTTTCCAAACCGAGGGTCGAAATGAGATTTAAAAGCCGTAAGATCATACCAAACATGATAACACACAAAAATCGACATTCCGGATCTGTTGGAGAAGTCAGATTTTCCATACGAGGTCGTTTCAACCAAAAGTGGGTCCCACACCCAACTTTTCAATTTTTCAACTTTTCAACCAATAGGTCGAAATGAGCTCGGGTGAACCAGGACCCGAACCAAAGGTCTACCTAGCTTAAAATCAATATTCCGGAGCTGCCGGCGCAGTCCATTCGGTCATCCATCGTACGGATCAAATTATAACCACATAAGTCCAAAATAAGACTCTCGAAGCCATCAAAAAACACAATATTGCATAAATGATATCAAGATGTATCAAAAATCATGTCAACCACTCCCACACCCCAGAAATATCACAATGCAACTACGGGGAGGGGTAAAACAGTCAAATCACACAAAATCACAAATTTCACATATTTCATCAAATTTTTAGGTCGTTACATTTTCCTTCATGATCTTCAACATAAATCATATTTGTTGATACAAGTATTCAATCCCGAACTTGATTTTGAGATCTTTCATATATATATACTAGATTAGTGTATGTGCATTGCATGTGTGTTTCACGTCAAGCCTCCATTAACATGAAATATATAAAATAATAAATAATTAAAAAATAATAATTGACTTTAAATAAAATATAATATTTTTTCTTAAAAGAATATCACAAAATGAGTACATGATTACCTTGAATATTAGTTTTCATATTTTATGAGTTCTATGTTTATTGACGCTTCCCTCTCTTTAATCATGTTTCCACTATGTACGGGGACGAGCACCTATATAGTTGCTACGTTCTTGTTCAACAAATAGGACCAAATTAAAGAGAAACGTGAGAAATTATCAATACCATAATTCATTGTTAATGTTGGTTATGCATAATTCATATATAAACTTTAAAATTATTAACTAAAAGAAATATAGAAAAATAGAAAGAATAATAATAATGATGGTAAGAAGGCGGCTTAAATCAAAATAAGAGAAAAACGTAGAAGGAGACCTACCATAGCGTATATGAGGAAATAATTTCTCCTTTTTGCTAATTTAATTTCTCCTTTAACTTGATTATATGCTTTTATAATTTTAAAAAGGTTCATCCACATAAGCTAGAACACATATACAATGGTAGACGAAAAAAAAGGTTAGCAAGCTATTTATTAACTAAAAGACATACCAATATTAATTTGGAAAAGAAAAACCCTATAAATGTTTTATTCCTTTTTTCTATTCTCATAGATTTTGGGATTCCTTTTTCACATATACAAAAAGAAAAAACCCTATAAATGTTTTCTTTTTTTCTATTACCATAGATTTTGAGAATTCTTCTTTTACATATACAAGGAGAAAAAAACTTACCAACATTAATTATTCATATATTTAATTAAATAATAATTAAAGAAAAAAGGTGAAAAGACGATTTTGTCTATTACGAAGTGTTTTAATGAAGAGTAAAACATTCAATTCACTTTTCTAAAGGTCTTCACGCTCTTAATATATATATATATCACCAGATTAAGTTGACTTTATTATTTTATTTGAACTCCATTTTGCTACATTTAAAATTATTCAATTCGGAGTGTATTTTGAATGTACTTGCAGAGTTATTTTTTGATCGAACTCGATTTTGCTATGTATTCAATTCAAAGTGTCGCTTTTGTTATTCAGATTGTAATTGTATATTTTTCAGTGTACTTGTATATTTTTCATAGTGTAATTGTATTTTTTCTGTGTATTTATATATTTCGAGTTTATTTTGTATATTTCGAGTGTAACATATATATATACATATATTATATACAAAAAAATACAATACATATATACACATATATACATACACATATACGTATAAAATTTGTGAATTACATAGCTGACACTATACAAAATATATATCTGACATTGTACAATACAAAATCCAGAAACTATATACATATACAATATACAAAATACATATCTAACACTGTAAAAATACATATGTTACACTCTAAAGGACACAACACAATCCAAATGCACACCTGACACTGTACAAACATACATACACACGCACACCAAGATTTTTTTATATATACAAATTAGTACCCACCAACTAGAGAAAATTGAAGGAAAGGTGTCGTTTAAGTCTTGAATGAAGGATCGGTGACATTGACCAACTTAAAGGGTCAAATATCATTAGAAAACTTGATTAAGTTAATTGTGGACTTGACTAATATTTTCAAAAATACAAATCAACCCAACCCACACCCCCTTCAATCCAAATCAATCAGTCTCTCTCTTCTCTCTCGACAGTTTCTCTCAACTCTCTCCCAACCAACAGTTCTGTAAAATTCTCCCTTCAATCCCCGGCGACTTCAACCTCTGGCGACAAATAGTCGGGCGAGTTTTCTTTTAACTTTCAACCGTCAATCGACGTAAAGACTTCTCTGGCAACAACAACTTCGAGTTCTTCGTCGTTCCATTTTTTTTCACAGGTAAAAAATTATGAAGAAACAGAGAAACTTGACCCAACTACTCTTCTAGTATTGGTTAATAATTTCAATATTTCTAGCTTAAATTTGAAATGTGAACTGAATAAAATCCTAATTTCTGGCATTTTTTCTTGTTGTTGAACTGTTGATTCGGATTTGTTGGTGATTTTTGGTCACAGTTGATGTTCGTAGTATGTGTGTGATGTGTTGGTGTTGCTGGATTGATTTGTTATTTGTCTTGGTAAAAATAGTGTTGCAACAGATGAAACATCTGATGCAACAGATGAAAATCTGATGCAACTATGAAAATCTGATGCAACAGATGAACAATCTAACAGATCATTCATCTGTTGCGACAGACGACTCTTCTGTTTGGAAGAAATCTAAACAATATTGATCCAACAGATAACTCATTTTGCAATAGATGTGTGATATGTTTCAACAGATGAGTGATCTATTTTATTGTTTCCAACGGATTACTCATCTGTTGCAACAGGTTGATTATATATTGCAACAGATAACCTTCCTGGTACAATAGATTTGTGATCTGTTTTATAATTTTCAATGAATTACTTATCCGTTGCAATAGATTGGTTATATGTTGCAACAGATAAACTACCTAGTGCAATGAATTAGTGATTTATTTTTACTTTTTTCAACAGATTACTCATCCTTGCAACAGTTTGGTTATATTTTGCAACAGATAATTTGTGATCTATTTTATGGTTTCAAAAGGATTACTCATCCGTTGCAACAAGTTAGTTATATGTCGCAACAGATGTCACACCTCTTTTTTTACTTCCAAAAGAATAGATTTTTAAGTTCGAAAAGGGTTTTTATTATCAAGTGACAAAAGAAGAATTTGTTCCAAAAAGGACCTTTAACAATAAAAATTAGAGTCGCCACTTGGCATAATTCGGTGTGCCAAGTCACCTTTGGAAAATCCTTTTCAAAATAATTTGACTCTTTAAAACTGGTTTGCAAACAGAGATTCTGGCTAAGGAATTATGTTGATCGAGGGGAAGGTGTTAGGCACCCCTCGATCCCGTGGTTCGACCACAGTCACTTGGTAGAGCGTATCGGCTAATCTTGACACTATAAAATGTACAAATCACATAAACATACAAAACAAGCAAACAAACAAATCATACAAAATTAAAAAAAAAACAGAATAATGTTCAGTCCAAATTATACAGTCCAAAATAAAAGAGGTGCTAAAAATATAAAACCTATTCTATTCTAAACTAATCCTAAGCTAAACTCCACCGGACGTTCCGAGCCTTGATCACGAGCCTCCTTTGCATACATGCTACTTCGGGGCATTCCCCGAATAAATTGATACAAATCCTTCAGGGCATTCCCCGACCAAATGAGTGCAATTTAAAATTTTCGTGCGATAAAGTAGAACGAACCATTCACGCGCATATTCAAACATTCCAACAAATCGTTATTTCTAAATTTGCCTACCCAAGTTCAACATATCACAATTCCATCAAAATTAATCAATATTCATTTTTCCATTTCTAATTCTCACCCCGATTTTATTTACCCCAAAACAAACTCAAGTTGTACTCAACAGAACCATTAATCAATTTCAATATAAAGTCAACAAATTAAATGACGCCAATTGCGAGAATTCACATATATTCAAAACACCACGAAATCACATCATCAACTTCGGAAACATAACAAAAGAAAAGAGTTGAGAATTGGACCTCAAGAGATTCGAATTCTGATTGAAAATAACGAATGAATGAATCCTAAACCCGAACTCTCGAACGAGAAAAACCTCAACAACGTCTGAACCAACTCGGAATGGAGCACCCACAACCTGAACGGATCCGAATTCCAAACCAGTAAGAAACAACAGAATATTCGGAACAAGAATTTCAATGGAAACCTAAACCCAAACGTAAAACTCTGTAAATCCGATCCAAACAAGAAATCATTGAGAACATGGAATCAACAAAACTTGAATCAAAACTGATTTGACCCTTTTTAGGAGTAGCCAAATTCGGTTGTGGTTTTCACCGAAATTAATGGAGGAAGCGGTTGTTTTCCAATGGGTCATTTTCAAAGAGAGACAGTGGATTTCGATGAACCTTTCACCGGAAAACTCGAACCAGTCAGCTGAGGTATCTCCGTTCTGCGTTTTCACACTTCTTACTCGATTTTAGCTCACTCTCTCTCATTGTTGCGTCTTTCTCTCTGCTCCTCACCATTTTCGATCTCCAGTCACCCTCGATCTCTGTCCCTTATGTCATTCTGTTGCCAGCTATCTCTCTATTTCTCTTCTCTTCCTCACGATCTCCCTCCCAATCTCTTTACTGTGTGTTTTTCTGGTGGTTGTGCGTGAGTGCGTGAAGATGGAAATTAGTGAGGTATGAGTGATGTAATGTGTAGTGAGTCAGTGCTTGTGAGCTGAGTGTTTTTCTTGCTGGAATGGAAACTATGTGTGTGTAATTTATTTTGTGAGGGAAAAGGAAAAGAGACGTGATGAGTGTGTGCAGGAGTAGTGGTGAGGTGTCTTAATTTGATGGGTAGAGGTTGTTAATTTGTTATGGATTGGAATCTTGTTATTTTTTTGTATTTTTATGGAGTATAATCACACGGGTGAGAGTGTATGATAACACAAAGTGAAAAGAATGGATAAATTGGGTTTTGGGAAGGACAAAATTAGGTGTCTACAACAGATAAATTACCAAGTACAATAGATAATTTGTGATTTATTTTTACTGTTGCAATAGGTTGGTTATATGTTGCAATAGATAACCTTCCTGGTGCAATAGATGAGTGATCTGTTTTTACTGTATCAAATGAATTACCCATCCGTTGCAACATGTTGGTTATATGTTGCAATTGATAAGCTACCTGGTGCAACAAATTAGTGATCTGTTTTTATAATTTTCAACAGTTTACTCATTCGTTGCAATGGTTGGTTATATGTTGCATCAGATAAACTACCTAGTGCAACAGATTGGTGATCTGTTTTTACTGTTTCCAATGAATTACTCATCCTTGCAATAGGTTGGTTATATGTTACAACAGATAAACTATCTGGTGCAACAGATTTGAGATCTGTTTTATGGTTTCCAATGGATTACTCATCCATTGCAATAGGTTGGTTATATGTTGCTTGCAACAGATAAACTATCAGGTGCAATAGATTAGTGATCTGTTTTTACTGCTTCCTATGGATTACTCATCCTTGCAATAGGTTGGTGATATGTTGCAATAGATAACCTTCCTGGTGCAACAGATGAGTAATCTGTTTTTACTGTTTCCAATGGATTATTCATCCGTTGCAACAGGTTGGTTATATGTTGCAACAGATAAACTGCCTGTACAACAGATTAATGATCTATTTTTATGGTTTCCAATGGTTACTCATCCATTGCAATGGTTGGTTATATGTTGCATCAGATAAAATACCTGGTACAATAGATTAGCGATCTATTTTTATTATTTTCAACGATTTACTCATCCGTTGCAATAGGTCAGTTATATGTTGCGACAGATAACATACCTGGTGCAACAGATGTATGGTTTGTTAGAACTGTTATTTTACCGTTGTGCATGTTAGATTTACTATTATCCCTTTTTAATGATCATTAATTAATTATAATCTATTTTATGTTCCTGTTAATTTAAGATAATATGGCTCCCAAAAGAAAATAAATCGAATCAAGTCCAAGTAAAGGAACAAGTGCAGCAGCTCGGCTACATCCACCACTTTATGAGCTTGCTTTACAAGCGTTATCTCAATCAGGAGAAGAAGATAATGAATACGGGGCAGAGGAATGTTTCAAAAGAGATGATCTAAATTCTAATAGCCCTTCCATCGAAGAGTTGGTCAAAACCTTTAGCATTGATCGTTATCCTATGAGAATACAACGTGATGGTGCCACAGATTTAACGGGTGATTTCGTGGTTAAGTCAGCCATAGAAAAAAAATTTGACGCCTTCAAAAAAATACTTCGAGAACAAAAATTGGATGCTTATTTAGGGAAAGCTGCTTTGGGCAATATCTTGATTTGCCAGAGGACAACAATGCTTGTTTCCATATGAAAATGGTATACGATCTTCTCAAGCGTAGTTTATGTATGAAAACAAAGATAAGATGGATGAGGTGTGGATAAATTACTGTGGCATGCCTGTTTGTTTTGGTTGGAAGGAGTTTGCCATAGTTACTGGACTAAAATGTTATCCTCTTTCTCCTTCTCAAGTTATACCTACTCTGACCCAAAAAAATTACCCCGCACACCCAAAAAAGGCAAAGGCAAGTTGAGTGATCATGATGACCTGGTGTCTATTGTTGGTCCAAGCTTAAAAAAAAAAAATTGATAGAAGCGTTGAAAGGTAAAGGACACTCAAAGAAGCACAAACAATCATTGTGCTTGGTTTGGTTTGTACATAATATTCTTTGTGCGATAAATGTTAACAACAACATAAGCCTCAGTTTAATAAATCTCTCAGGGAATCTTGAGGCGTTTAAAAGCTATCCTTGGAGTTATGAAAGGTTCAAAATTACTGTCAAATATTTTTTGACTCCGTTAACGCTAACGACAGTCAACTTATATGGCTTTTCATAGGCCTTCATGGTAAATGTTTCTTTTATCATGATATGATTCATTTTTTTTTATTTAATAATGCTTTTGATTTATTGGCGTTATGTTATTGGCTTGAGCATTTGAAGCCATTCCTTATTTGAGATAAAAAGTGAACTACCAGGAAGAAGTTTCATGTCCAAGAATCCTGAGATGGTTGTCGGCCAAAACTGATAAAAATACAAAAGTTCTTGATCTTTTCAATCCCCCGAAGGAAGCAGTAAGTCCAATTCTAATCAAGTTTTTGTTTTAATTAATAATTATTTTAAATGATTTCATCATCATTCTAATCTATGTACTGATTTATTTTAGATTGTCCATCCGTGGCTTGTTCCGACCAACCGAGAGTTGAAGATGCCATTTTTCTTTCTTTATGGTTTGTGCAAACTTTATCGAACCCTAAGGTCGCTGATGGAATAAAAATGGAATTGGTTGGAGCAACAACCATCACAAGAAAAATAATTTTGGAGGGTGGGCTTGTTGTTGTTGATGATGGTAGTGGTAGTGGAAGTGGTGCTGCTATTAGGGATAATGATGCTCTTCTTACAGTTTTTGAAACTACAAGCCATTATGATTATGATCATACTAGTTGTACAGATTTTTCTCCAGATTTTGCCACATCTAGCGAATGTTCTGCATGCAAATGTCAAGACTGCAAGGTAAAACACGATGGAGTGATTAATGTTATTAATGTACTAACTGCTTCTGTAAAGGAAATGACATCTAAGAGGGGTGTCATTCCATCAAAGAGAATTTCATATTCATACACTCTACTAGAGATCAAAGTGGCTAAGAGGAAAAGGAAAAATATTTCCAAGGCATCATCAAGCATCGAAAAAAGCAAAATTACAATGCCATGTGTAAAATAGGCCCCCAGTTCACATAGGGGCGAATTTGTGTAAAATAAAAAAAAGGGTAACGAGAGTCTGTGGTCATCCGATTAAATTCGTTGTATTATATTTGATATATCATATGTATAAAGACCTGATAATATTATTTGAAGGCACTGTATGGTCGAAGGAGATGGATTGGTTCACTTGTTTGAGAACTGGTCCTATGTCCTCTTAGCTCTCAACAAGCGTCTTTTGCTTGCACAGTCGTCAGTCTTCTTTTTCCCCATTTTTAAAAAATTCCAAAGCAGCCTTGCTGCCCTGTTCAATGCCCATCCTTAATTTTTTTTTAAAATTTTATTCCCCCCTTATTTCTAGTATTTTCCCCGTCTCCTGGAAAATGACAAAATTTGAAGACGTACAAATGTAGATAAAGAAACACCAAGTTTAGGCCGGTCACTTTGTTTTGATTGTCCACTTGAAATGATGGTACTGCAGTTGTTGCAAAACTAGTTTAGAGGGGCAAGCAAAATGTCAGGTGAAAGAAAAGCACATATATCACATCTATGACGAAGCTATGAGATCTGCCAAAAGAGTTTGCTAATTAATGTACGAATATAGATAGCACTACAATTATACAAAAAATTCATATACGGCACTCCAAGCAATATTAATTAATCCCCCAAAAACACAGACGACAGAGGCACTGAATTAGACAAGGAAACTGAGTTGAAGTGGTCAAAAAGAGTCCATACGCACACAGATGAACGGAATGGTGGGGGCCATTTCTGCCGGAACACTTCTGGCTTCTTCCACCATCGAACATTTCTTTATTAAAGTTCGTTCCACCATCATCGAACATTTTGTTATTGTTAAAAAAGAAAATCCTCCTACTTTTAACTCCCCCCCTCTCTCTCTCCACTACTGATCTAAGGTAGTTAAAGCAGCACACTATTTTAAGACATTATTAATCCCAGCATTATTAATACATCCTATTCAGTACTATCTTATACAACTCTACCAATCGATCCCTAATAATATTTTTCTAAACATCTTAAGGTTTGAATTAGTGAAGGTCAATTATTAGGGTGGTCTTTGTCCTAGGGCTCATTTGTTTGCGCTTAATGGAGGTCTGAATCTGAATGGTTCAGACATCAGACCATTAAGTGTATTTATTTTTTATTAAGATTTTACCTCTTAATAGGTCTGAATAGGTCTTAATCATTCAGATCTAGAATCAAGTCTTAATATGTCTAACGAGGTATTCTGGTGTTGGATAATACTGAGCGTCACTCTATTCATAATCATCACTCACCACTACTAACCACCTCTGCCACTGCAACCATGGTCAACCACCATTCATCACCACCAACTACCTTCATCATCGCAATTACCATCGATAAAAAATATCGCTATCAACCACTATTGTCAATTGTTACCACACCTACTATTGTCTTTGTCTTGCACCGTTGTTCAGTGTGCAAGGGCCACAGGAGAGCAGCATGAGCTGAGAAGGTAAATGTACATTATTTGTTCTAATAAACAAACAAACATATATCTATTTCAACAGATGATACATTTGCTGAAAATTATCAAACAGATATACATCTGTTGCAACTGTTGTCTAACCTGTTGCATAGATGTGCTATCTATTTCAACAGATGAGTCTTATATTACAATAGATAGGTCATTTGTTCGAGATTATCATACTGCTCTAATTTACCTGTTCGAATTTATCCCAACAGATGATCCATCTGTTGCAATATAAGACTCATCTGTTGTAACAGATGGATAATTTGTTGTATATCTGTAATTAACATTAACAATTCTGGCTTTCCTGGTGGATGTCACAGTAGAAGCTACTGTTGAAGAGCATAATATCACAGTTGATAATCCATCAACTACTTCCAAAGAAGAAGAAAAAGTGAAGCCTGTCAGTTCAGGAGAACGGAAGAATTACCCGTTTGAAGGGTTTAACATCTCGAACGAGGCTCCAAAAAAACTAACACAATTGATCAATGACTATTTAGAATGGATTGCCGATGGGCTGTTAAAGCATCATGCCGGCAGGTACATAAAACAATTTTAAAGATATTGGTTTATACAATTCTTATTGTAAGAACCTGAATTACACATATAAATCATCATGTAGAAAATAAAATGACGAACACTACAAAGTGAACGAATCGAGTCTTGATTTTGATATTTTCGACTTTGTTGTTGCACATTTTGGAATGAAGAATTGGTTCTATTTGATGTTACAGCCCCAAACTTGCTGGAATGATGAGGTTTAAATGTCATACATATTACTATTAATTAATACTTTATTTAATTACATCTGCGTATTAATTTTTTTATCACGTAATCCAAAATATTTGATAATATGTGCAGCACATCGATGTCATTTTTTACTAACTCCAAAAGAAATCCAAGTTGCAAACACAAGAACAATACAGATACACGTTAGACAATTGTTTGTATAAAGTTTACATCAATAATGCCTACGATAGGTATTATCAACAACTGTCGGAAGTTTCCTGAAATGAGGAATGCTTAGTCAACATCATCAAAGGTTTTAGCATTCCAGCTGGCTTACCTTGGCATTTGGTCGACGACGTGTATATCCCAATCAATTGTGGTGATGAATTTCATTGGGTGTTGGCTGTCGTCGTTCTAAAAGAGAGGCGCATTCGAGTTTATGGCTTGATGTCTCAAAGAATACGTTCTGGGCTGTCGTATGAGATACAAAAGCTGGCCAAAATATTGCCTACTTACCTTGATATGAGTGGCTTTTTGGACCAAAAGGTTCATACTGATTGGTCGACGATTGAAGCATACCAAAATAAAATGGGTAATCCATTTGATGTACAATATGTTGAATGAATTGCTCAACAAACCATTGGTAGCCTGTAAGTTTAAGTGTCATGATTTAGTTTCATTTCACAAATTTCACAACTCTTGCATAAACTACAAGATATGGATTATCTATTTTTTAAAATGCAGGAATTGCGGTGTTTTTGTTGTCGCGTACGCCGAGTATTTGAGCGATGGATTACAAGTACCAAATAATGGACTTGATGCCGAATTATTCCGCAAAAGACATGCTTCTATTTTATGTAAATATGGAGAAGCGAAAGCTCAGAAGCCGTACGCAGGTGACATTAAAGATCCACGACGACCAAAGCCAAATTCCGTAGCACGGAATGAAGAAAAACTTGTCCATATTGAGTAGATCTTTATAGCTTGAGTCCGTCAATGTAATAACCTATCCTCCTTGGTTTAACTTGTTGATTTATTTGTAGAGTAGATCATTTGTACCCATAATGATTTTTTTACATTTCATTTATTTGTTGAGTTATTTCATGTAATTTCCGAAGGCTTTGATTTATTTTATGTTGTCTATGAATATAATTTAACTCTTAGTTTTGAACATGTTAATTAAAATGTAATACTAAATTTAAATATCACAACAGATAATACATCTGCTGCAATAGACAACATATCTTATCAAATAGATTTAGACATATGTTGCAACATGAGATGCAACACGTAGGTCATTTGCTCGAAATTATATAACAAATCTTCCTACTTTCTTGATTTGTTCCAATAGATTACCTATCAGTTGAAACAAATAGATTATATGTTGTAAATGATTTGATATCTGTTGCGACAGACAGACTGAGAACATCTGTATAATGCAATAGATGACCAACCTATTCCAACAGATATTCAATCTATCACAACAGGTACTGTATCTGTTACAACGGATATACTATCTGTTGCATTATAAAAATTCTTCGCCAGACATTAAAATTATTGCCACTACATGCAAAGTGAGGTGACTTGAAATAAAAAATTATTATCATGTTCGTCTCCGTCTTTATACATATTGTTCTTTATACACGGCCCCCAACCATTTAGTTTGGTCATCTGCTGGAAATTATATAATAGGTCTTCCTACTTTCTTGATTTTTTCCAACAGATTACCTATCAGTTGCAACAGATAGATTATATATTACAACAGATTGTATATCTGTTGTGATAGACAGATTGGGAAACATATGCATAATGCAACGGATGACCAACCTATTCCAACAGATAATTAATCTGTCACAATAGGTATTATATCTGTTACAACAGATATAAAATCTATTGCATTATAAAAATTCAACTTGGCCAGACATTAAAATTATTGCCACTATATATAAAGTGAAGTGGCTTGAAATGAAAAATTATTATCGTGTTCGTCTCTATCTTTGTACATATTCTTCTTTATACAAGCGCTCCAACCATTTAGTTAGTACCATAATCCCATCCCCATTGCATCTTTCCCACAACAACGCCGCACACACCAGTCATTTTTATGTCAGTCAGCAAACACTCGATGTATGCAAGCGAGTACGACTCGCATACTGCACCGATTTTATTTTTTGGGAGCTGGATGTTCTTATTTCGACCTTTAAAATTCTATAATTCCTTCTTCAAGTCTTCAGCCGACAAATGATCCATCAACTTAATCTGCGTCAATAACTTGGGCAACAACTTCAAGAGTGGCTGCATGTGGGTTAAAAATGTGTCCTCATTGAAGACAAATAAGTTGCAGTCATAAACCTTAATATTTCCCTTGTAGAGTAGTATCTCAACAATGAGAAAATGTTTGACTTTCACGTTTATGACTGCAAGGATTTTCTTTGCCTTGGTCCAGCTCTTACCGTGTGGATATGGCCTCTTCTCTCTAACATAGTTAATCACGTCTTCATCCCATTGGAACGTAGAAACTAACTTATCAAAAATCCGTCCATTGGGACCAGCTAGCTTACGGAGATCATTGTACCTATCCTTGAAATTATTGTAGAAGTTAAGGTTCATTATCCTATCGGCAGCATCCCATAAGCATCCGAGTACGCTAATTGCCTGCCCCTCATGAGGCAGAGAATTTCATCAACATACTGTGGTATAAGAAGATAATTTTTAAATAGGTTAGTAATTGTAAAGAAAAAAACACTGTGGAAAGGATCTGTTGCAGAGGGTTCTCTGAATCAGTTCACAGATTACCTAGCTAATGAAACTTATGCAATATATATGTATTATGTTGCAACAGATTACACATCTGCTATGTGAATTATTCTTCATGGAGTAGATTGGAAGGCTAGGTTAACAAAAGTAAACTTACATTATCCTCGTACCACTCACGCATATTTGTCATATTCGTGAAGTCTTTGGCGGCAAATGAATGCATGGTGTATTATTTTTGAACCTTTGTCTTGTCATTCATGATTTCTTATAGTTCCTTCTTCTTCTCCTTGCCAAGTTCCGCGAATATGTTCACCTTCTTCAGCGACCCCTGAACTTCAACAACTCTTGGAGCGGAAGGAGTTGCAATTTTTATTGTTTTCAGAATGGAGAGAATTTGTCTAATGTTCCTTCTCTTCCTCCTAACCACCACTGTAGGAGTGCATGGATCCCTCACCTTGTTGGATAGTATGACACCCCTCCTGGATTTCAACTCCTCGGTCACTTCAGCAATAGTCTCTATATTTTCAAAGAGTTTATCCTCTCTGTCCTTGCACACTTTGTATTTGCAATGACAACATGAGGGTAAAGAGGGGTGAGAGGGACCACTGTAAGGGTGGGAGGGATCGGTGTAGGAGTGACAGGGACCTGTTCAAGGGGATTTTTCAAACGTATTTATTTTTTGCTGAGTACCAACATGCTCATAATCATGACTGGCAGCAGCAACAACATCGGGATGGTTGCCACCATCATCAAAAACTCCACTAGCAACACCTCCAGAAGAAGTACCCGGATCTGTTGCAATTTGAGGTTGGTCGTGAAGAGCTTCAATATTAGGCTGACCTTACCTAACTGCTCTTCTTATGAATGTTGCTCCAGCCAATTCTTTTTTTATTAACTCCACCGTTGGGTCTTCATTTGTATCAACAAGACCTAGAGTAAGAAAAAAAGTCATCCCAACACATTAATGGTAGGCACAATCCAAGGATGCATAACCCATAAAAAAGACATGAGACATTTAAATCATATAATAATAATTTGTAGTCAGTTGGGTTACATGTTAACACAGCCAACTTATGCAACAGGCGATCTAGCTGTCGCAACAGCTGATCTGTATGTCGTAACAGATTGATAATATATTGCATTAGATTACCCATCTGTTGCATAATTTGCAGTAGATGGGTAATCTGTTGAGTTGGGTTTAGAGAACTAGAGCAACAGATGGTTAATCTGTTGTAAAATTTGGATCGTCAATCGCAATAAATTACTTATCTGTTGCACCAGTTGCAGTTGATGGGTAATCTGTTGCAACAAATGACCTATTTGTCGAAATAGTTGGAACATCTGTTTCAATATCTTTCTTTAAGGAAAATTATTTTAATTGAAAGAAGACGTACTGCATCGTTCGGAGGGTTAAATAGATCAGCCTCCTGCTCCTTAATATTTTTTGTGCTGCCCTTTACAGCCGCCAACCATCTAAGGATCCTTGGATGAGAAACCTTATCCGGGTAATCCTTGAACTGCTTTCGGAGGGGGGGAATGACTTCACATGCCCAAGCCTAAAAAATGTAAATAGGAAAAAAGAAAAAAATAGTCATAATATAACTATATTCAATATAAATTAATGGATGAATAAAAATCATGATCAATTTTACCATGAAAGCCCAAGGAAAGCCGTACAATATGATCGTCTTTGTGGATCGCTTTGTCAGTAAATATTGGACATTCAAGTAGTAGCTGTCATATCCCCAGGGATAATCGTTGAATTTCTCAAAATCATCAGCAAGTGCCTACAAATCATCTTCTATGACTTTCCTGACGTCTATTGCCAATAAAACGGAATGGACAAACCAAACTAAGCACAATTTCTCCCTGCAGTGCTTTGGTATGTCTTTATTTTCGAGATTTGCCATCAAATCCTCCGCCAACAATGCCCAACAACCCATCTTTTTTTCCTTGCGTTTGTTGGACCCTTTGTGGGGTGTTTCCTTGATGAGAGGTTCTTCTGGACGATCGTATCTAAAGTCCGTCTCTGTGAAAAACTCTTTCAACCCAAAACAAACTGGCATGCCACAGTAGTTGATCCATATTTCATCCATCTTTTTTTACCTTCTTTGGATCTTTATCATCCCCCGCGTACTTGATCCTGTGCTTGAGAAGACCATATACCATGCTCATTGGGAAACGGAGAGTGCAGTCCTCAGGCAGCTTAAGAAAGTATGCAAAGCAGCTCTTGTTAAAAAGTTTGTCTATGTTTTCATTCTTCATAATTCTCCTTAATTCATCAAAACCTTTCCCCAACTGACATTTAAGTACAAGATGACCAGTTACTTTATCAGGGCTATCTATCGGCATCGCAACTCGAAACCTGTCGATACTAATGGTTTTGACAGGATGTTGCTGGGATTTCGATATTAATTCAGGCCCCAATTGTGAGAATGAGTTATTACTTTCCTCATCTTCATTTTGCCCCAACTGAGATTGTTCAGAAAGTTTCTCCGAATCTATCTATACTCTCGCCTTTTTTGTTGGGTAATCAGAAGTTGATCCACTTTCAGTTTATTTTCTTTTGAGAGACATCTTTTAGCTATAAATAGTAGAAAAACAAAAATACATTGCATTTGATGTCTACATAATTTTTTTTAAAAAAGGTAAGACAAATTTCAATAAATTATTCTACGCCACATTACCAAAAAAAATACTCCAACGGATAACCCATTAGTTGGAATAGATAAGGAATCTGTTTAAATACCTATTTAATATCTCTCAACAGATCTCCCACATGTTGCAACAGATGGACCACCACCAAAACCACAACAAATGCCACCACCAATGCCGCCAAGACCACCACCAATGCCACAAATACCAATACCAAGACCACCGACACCACCACCAAAACCACAAATACTGACACCACCACCAACATCCACCAACAACACCACAAACACCATCCAATAGTACCACGACAATCAATAAAATACTGAGATAAAAACTAGAGTTTTCTCGGGTGCTTCCTACTTTTTTAGCATCAAAAAATAAAATTGTTAACCCATTCTCGAAGATAATACAACTAGAAGTCATCTTTTTTATTATTAACTAAAAATTCCTAATTTTTAGAATAAAGAATAAATGTAGAATTCTTCTAAACTCTATCACCTGCGAAGAAAGAGAAAACGACAGGTACAATCGAGAATGAAGTCGAAAATAATAATTATGTGGTCGGAAATGGAAAGAAAATCGATCTATTTTGAAGGGTTGAGCAATATGTTCAGTAGTTGTTGTTTGTATTATTGAGAGAGAGAGAAGAGCGAGAACTTGAGAATTGAAATGCGATAAAGTTTTTCCCGCAAATGAATGATTTGTATGGGTTGATTTGTAATTTTGGAAAAGAATGACAAGTTTTGAAATTGTTAATTTAGTCCGAATTGATCTTAATTAAAGTTTAAAATTTCAAAAGATATAGTTTTTAAAATATTAAGTTAATGAGAAATCATTTCAACTTAGAGAGATCGATCGACGACTCGGGTCGGGATGAACGCAATACCAACACCATGCAATTACAAAGACTCAATTAAAGTTGTAGTTAACCCTATGAGCTCATTCATTCCTAGTTCCACCTAAATCAATTTAGGTACTATTAATCTTAACATTAAGTTAATGAGAACTCATTTCGACTCAGAGTGATCGATCGACGACTAGGGTCGGGATGAATACAATACCAATACCGTGCAATTACAATGACTCAATTGAAGTTGAAGTTGATCCTATGAGCTCATTCACCCCTAGTTCCACCTAAATCAATTTAGGTACTATTAATCTTAACATTAAGTTAATAAGAACCCATTTCAACTCAGAGTGATCGATCAACGACTCGGGCGGGATGAACATAATACCAACACCACATAATTGCAATGGCTCAATTGAAGTTGTAGTTAACTCTATGAGCTCATTCATTCCTAGTTCCACCTAAATCAATTTAGGTACTATTAATCTTAACATTAAGTTAATGAGAACTCATTTCAACTCAGAGTGATCGATCGACAACTCGGGTCGGGATGAATGCAATACCAACACTATGCAATTGCAAAGACTCAATTAAAGTTGTAGTTGACCCTATGATCCCATTCATCCGTAGTTCCACCTAAATTAATTACAATAAAATCTATTGGAACAAATGACTAAACTGTTGAAAATTTCCAACAGATATTCATAATTGTTGCAACAGATAACATATCTGATTTAATTATCAAATAGACATTTACATCTGTTGTTACCGATGACTGAGTTATTGAAATTTTTTAAATATATATTGATATCTATTGTAACAGATGATATATCTAATTTAATTATCAAATGGATATTTGCATCTGTTGTTACAGATGACTGAGCTATTGGGATATTTAAATAGATATTAATATTTGTTGTAATAGATGACATATCTGATTTAATTATTAAATGGATATTTGCATCTGTGAGCTGTTGGGCTTTTTAAACAGATATTTGTATCTTTGTAACAGATGACTGTGATGTTGATATTTTTAAACAGATATATTGTTATCTGTTGCAACAGATGACACATCTGTTTGAATTCTTTTTTTCTTTTAATTTTAAAGCAAGTTTTTGTCCGAGTAGATAAAGTAGTACTACAAAATGCGGTAAAAAATAAAGAGTTTTGAGTTTCTTAGATAACTCAAAAATGAGTTTATTAAGTAGTCTTATTTTTTCTTTTCAATGTCACTAGTCATCCGCGTGCCCCTCAAATTATTAATGAATATTAATTAATGAATATTGAAAACCACGTCTACGTACACAATACATCTAGAATTATCTCATCTATCTCTCCTTCAGCTTCTAAATTTATTTTATTCATCTTTCATCTTTTTCTTTCTCTCCTCTTTAGGGTTATTACAATCTTTTTTTTCTCTTTTCTCTTCTCTTTCTCATAAAGATCCTTTTGGATCTAAACTGATCCATATCTTTTCTCGACTGAAATTGTTGTTTTGATCCCCTTTTGACATTAAGGTATGGTTCACTATTGCTCTTTTATTCTCTTCTTCTTCTTTACAAGTTATTTACATCACTTTTTTTATTTAATGACATTTAACCATATCAGATTTATTTTAAAAATTTGAAGGAAATTTTAAGTGTTGAATAAATAAACCGAGAATTTTTATTACAATATGCAAAAAAAGTATTCTGGTGGGAGAAGTTTAAAAGCCTTGTTTGCAGTATCATTTTTTTGTATGCATTTTATTTGTTTCTTTGTTGTTTATGTTGTTGGTGGAGTTGGTGTTGTTTGAACTTGTGGTGTGTTGTTGTTGATGGTGTTGGAACAAATAATGTTGCTTCTTTGTTGTTGATGATGTTGTTGGAATAAATGTTTTTATTTCTTTGTTGTTAATATTTTTTATTTGTTTTTTCTTTGTAGTTTATGTTGTTGTTGATGTTGCAACACACGGGGCAACAGTTGGAGCAAATCAAACCACCAGCAAGGCTGGTTTGATGTATTCCAACAGACTCCACATCTGTTGCAACAGACTCCACATCTGTTGCATCAGACTTCATATCTGTTGCAACAGACTTCACATCTGATGCAACAGAGTCCACATCTGATAAAATAGACTCTACATATATCTATTACAACAGACTCCACATCTGATGCAACAGACTCCACATCTGATGCAACAAACTCTACATCTGTTGCAACAGATGGATAATGTTCTTTCTGTGACATCAATTTTTTCCTCTTCTTTGTAGCTATAAGGAACTGAAAGTTGATCAACCTTTGCCCGACTATCACAAGAGGCTGCAGTAAAGATGGATTCGAGGGAATAAACTGCATGCATATGGAACTACTTCATATGTGGGAGGTATGTATTACTGATAATGTAATCGTGGAAACACACATAGAGTATATTGATTTTGTGAATGTTGTTTTTACCAATTAGTCATAGATCATTCAAACAAGATATCTGTAATTTTACAGTTAAGTTTGGTAGGTTCGAACTGATAAGGCTGAGGGACCATGAATATGGTTCTAATACCCTGTTAAGATTTAATGTCGGGTGTTGCTCATGTTTATCTGTCAAGCATTGTGAAGGGATCTAGTTTTGGTGTCATTGTAAAGAGATTCAATATAGTGAACAAAATTGTGAATGAAAAACCAATATAGTTATCGCCCAAGACCAAATTTATATGGTTGGGTTGCTCGGTGTGATGATTATATGCCAGAAGATGTGGTAGGAGAATGACTTCAAGGGAAAATGGGTGATTGATGAAAGACTATATCATCTGAGAGCTAGTTGAAGATGATACATAGGGTAGAAAGTAACTTCTAGCGAATCTGACCGATGAAATTATCTTAAAACATGAGAAATTTGTATCAAGTGCAAATATGAAAGTGTATCCGGTAGTGAAAAATCTATCCCTTATTTCTGCTTTACGAGCATCAAGGGTTGAAATGATGTACAGTAAGTCTAGAAAACTTCTGCCAACAACAACTACAGTTAAAGTAAGGAATCTAAGCGAAGGCAGCAATTTCTGAATTTTAAATTGTATCACATGCCTTCTTGTTTGTGGTTCCGATTAGGTCCACTATTGTTGACCTGATCGAAACCACAAACGAGATTGAAAGGAAAAATGAGTATCATTACTTCCTTAGTAATCTGTTTATAATTGATTGTGTTTTATAGCCTTAGCATGCTTTCAACAGATCTTGGAGAAGATGAGAGGCATGCTCTAGTATGTGAATTTCAATAATTTTCAAGTTTGCCTCCAGTTTGCTGATTTGGTAGTCAAGCTTGTCGTTGCCATCTTTGAATTTGGTATAGAGTTTCTGATCTTTTGTGAGCTCGATCAGGAACACCATATTCGAAGTTGTCGCATTTTAGAAGCCCTTCAAAACACTTTCTTTAGAAGCCTTAAAGAATACATGTAGGGTCGTTATGTATGTTTTTAGGTCAAAATATATTGATGTACAATCAAGCAGTAGTCCCAATCATTGAACAACTCACTTTTATCGAGTGTTTCTCAATGCATCTTGCTCAACCAACCTTCAAGGAATTTGATAAATAAATAAGCAAGGAATTACGTAACGTTTGATCTAAACCGACTCTACCAATCCTATCAAACGTTACGTAACTCCAGGCTCATTACATTATCAAAAAGCTTTGTCCGAGTTAGTGCACAAATCAAACTAGTTCAGTCTCTCAATCTTTTGGCTGATCATTCTTCTCCAATATAGATGACAAGATATTCGTCATACAAAAGTCTACACCGTCGCTGGAAATGCTTGTTAGGGCGCAAGTCTTCAGAAGGCATCAACAGTAATCTCTCAATTCCTAGTCATGCCTTCCCAATACTTTCACTACGGCAAGAATTTCTGCTGATGACAAGATATCTTCCATGCAAAAGTCTACACCGCCAGCAAAAATTCTTGCCAGAGCGAAAGTCTTCAGAAGGCATTATTAATAATCTCTCAACATCAAGGAAGTCTTGTACGAAAGTCTTCAGAAGACATTAAAAAATAAGAAAGTTTTCAGCAATGACTACATATAATTACCATCAACAACCTCACCAGATTCTCTCCTCGTTCAAAAGAAAAGGCAAAAATATTTGCATTTACATTCGCATGTTATTTACTTAACAAACCAAATAAAGATGAACTAAATCTAGCATTACTAATGCTAGATTTATTTCATCCTTGTTTGGTTGTTAAACAAATAAAATGCGAATGGAAATATTTCTGCCTTTTTTTTGTACGAGGAATAAATCCGGTGAGGTTGTTGATGTCGTAATTATGTGTAGTCATTGCTGAAAACTTTCTTATTTTCGAATGTCTTCTGAAGACTTTCATACAAGACTTCCTTGATGTTGATAGATTATTAATAATGTCTTCTGAAGACTTTCGATCTGGCAAGATTTCTACTGACGGTGTAGATTTTTGCATGCAGCTATCTTGTCAACAACAGAAATTCTTGTCGTAGTGAAAGTCTTGAGATGGAATGACTAGTAATCACTCAATATCACTTGATATTGAGAGATTATTGTTGATGCCTTCTGAAGACTTGCGCCCTTACAAGCATTTCTGGCGACGGTGTAGAATTTTGCATGGTGGATATCTTGTCATCTATATTGGAGAACAGCGATCAACAGAAAGGCTGAGAAATTGAGCTCGTTTGATTTGTCCACTAACTCGACCAAAGTTTTTTGATAGTTTAATGAGCTTGGAGTTACGTAATATTTGATAGGCTTGGTAGAGTCGGTTTAGATCAAACATTACGTAACTCCTTGTTTATTAATTTATCAAATCCTTTGAAGGGTGATTGAGCAAGCTGCATTGAGAAACACTCGATAAAAAGTGATTTGTTCAACGGTTGGGACCGCTGCTTGAGTGTGCATCAATATATTTTAACCTAAAACAAACACAGCGACCCTCCATGTATTCTTTAAGGCTTCTAAAAAAAGTGTTCTTAAGGCCTTCTTCAATGCCACAACTTTAAAGGTAGTGTTCCTGATCGAGCTCACAAGAGACCAGGAACTCTATACCAATTTCAAAGACGACAACGACAAGCTTGGATACCAAATCAGCAAGCTGGAGGCAAGAAGGCATGTGATACAATTTAAAATTCAGAAATTGTTGCCTTAGCTTAGATTCCTTACTTTAACTGTAGTTGTTGTTGGCGGAAGTTTTCTAGACTTACTGTACATTATTTCAACCCTCGATGCCCGTAAGGCTGCTTTCTTGGTCTTCTGCTATTTTTTATCTAGGTGTTAATACCGACCATGCTACCTAGTCGCTGCTCCCTAGGAAAGTGTCCATCTGCATTATTTTTCTTTCAGAGAGACAACAGACGAATTTACATTGCCGGATACACTTTTATATTTGCACTTGATTCAGATTTCTCATGTTTTAAGATAATTTCATCGTCCAGATTCGCTAGAAGTTACTTTCTACCCTATGTCTCTTCTTCAATTACCTCTCAGATGATATAGTCTTTCATCAACTCCCCTTTTCCTTGAAGGGATTCTTCTTCGGCTACTTCTGGCGTATAATCATCTTCTCGATGAACCCTTCCATATAAATTTGTGCCAGGGGAATTTCTATTGGTTTTTCGTTCTTGTTTGATGCAGTGTGAGGCTTCGAAGGCCTTCTCAGAGTCCAATGCACACTTAAAGTTAAGTCCAATCGCTATTGGATCTCTGCAATGACACCAAATATTGATCCCTTCTCAAAACTTGACACGCATAAACACGAGCAACAACCTTCAGTAATTCATAACAGGGTATCTGCACCATATTTATAGGGCCCTCAGCCTTATCAATTCAAACCCATCAAACTTAACTGTACAATGCAGGATCTTGTTTGAATGATCAGTGCCTAATCAGTTAAAAACTGCATTCACAAAAATATTGTACTTTGTGTGTGTTGTCCCGGTGACCTTATTAGTAAGACTTACTTAACTCCACCACGTATGATAGTGGATCTATCTGCACATACCTTATTCTTCCTAGACCATCTATGGGTTAAATTGTATAAACAGATGACTAGCAAGTTGCAACAGATGCCACATCTATTTAAAGTGTGAAACAATTGCAGACATCTGTTACGATAAATGATTAATCTGTTGCAACATATGACATATCTGTTGGAAAAGAAAACAGATATATCCATCTGTTGCAACAGATTATCAATATGTTGTAAGTTATCTGACAGATGGAATATATTTTGCAATAGATTATCCATCTGTTAGATTTATTTGAAAGCAATTTTCTTTTCTTTTCGAAATACAATAAAAGATAAAATGTTGTATTTAAATCCATTTTTTTAATTTACATATTCAAAAAGTCACCAGATTTATTTAATTAAGGGATATGAACAATCATGACTTTTTATTTGACTAACCCCTTTCAATTCAATCATTTAAAATAAGTCCCTCCGTCCTCCTTTCCTTACTCATTTTCACTCGTTCATTCTACTACACTTGCAATACAAATATAGTTGATCCAGATTCGTACAAGAAAAATCATATCGAGTCCTTGCGGGAACTTCAAAGGCAGTTTGATGAACTCCAGAGGGATTTGGCCGACTTCGGAGCAAGGCTGAAGAGGCCCTGCTGCTGCCGGATGAAAATTATCCTGTTGACAATAATAATAGTAAAATAGTAATAATAATAATAATAATAATAATAATAATAATAATAATAATAATAATAATAGTAATGATAATAGTAGTAGTAGTAGTAATAATGATTAGGTTATGTTTTTTCTTTTAGCGTATGTATTTTCCTTTTTTATATTGGATTTACCTTAGGGATTCAAAAATCTATGTTTGGTTTGGTCGACTTTGAATTTTTAATTCTTATTTAATATTTAATTATCATTCTATTTATTCTTTATTCTCAACATGTCGACGGTTGGAGATAGGGATTGAGCATTTATGGTAACAGAGTTTATATACGACAGATGGATCATATGTTGCAACAAGTGGTTATTAATAAAAAAGAGTTATTGTTGAGAGGGTGGTGAAAAGTCATGATTCTCCTATTATTTAATATTAAAAATGATTCGTAAATAAATAATAAGGAACTAAATGATATACATACACAATTTATAACCGTAAAAGAAAGATTATCTAATTAAAAAAAAGTCACAACATTGGATTAATTAAGTTATATGATGATTGTTTGTTAAGAAAGAGGTGAACAGTCGTAACCGTGACTTTTTATCTAAACACATTAAACAAACAAACAATGTTGCTGATGCATCAAATTCCCTATCTGTTGCGAATGATGAATCAGTTGTTAGAAAAAAAAATAAAAAGCTCCTAAAATAGATGATCGATTTGTTGTAACAGATGGTATATCTGTTGCAACATATGTGTTATTTGATGCAACGGATATACAATCTGTTGCCATGACTCAATAAAAATGGTTATTATTTTATTAAAGAAACGGTTATTAAAAATGTGTCTTCGATTTTTAAATTGAGAAAAAGGTTATTTAAATTTAAGAACTAATTAATAATAATAAGCCGACAAGTCATGACTTGTCACAATAATAAAAAACTCACCAGCTTGATTTAATTAAGTCATTTCTTTTCACGAAAAATAATAAGAAAATAAATGATAAACACAATTTAAATCGTAAAAAAATGGTTATTTAACTTGAATATTTGATGTTAATATTAAATAGGCATCATTTCTTTTCACAAAAAAATATTTTTGTTTTTAAATCTGTTTTATTAACTTATATAATAAAAAAGTCAGCAAATTTGGATTAATGATATGATGATAATTTTTTGAAAAAAGATAGATTATATGTTGCAATAGATAGATTATCTGATGCAACAGGTTATCTATTTGTTGCCACAGATGATATATCTGTTGTCACGGATGAGTTATCTGACGCAACAGATATAGAATATGTTGTCACAACTCAATAAAAATGGTTTCTGGAAAGAACTAATTATTAATAATAATAAGCTAAAAAGTCATGTTTTATCACAATATTACTTAATTTAATTCAGTTATAACTTTTTACAGTAATCAAGAATGTCATTAATAAATGGAGATGAACAGTTGCGCCTTTAAATCTGTTTTATTAATTTAGGCCAAACACATCGACAAGCACCTCAACTTGGCATGATCTTTCACTTTGGCACCTCAAGTGGACGTTGTTCATTTTTGGCACCTCAAGTGGACGTTGTTCATTTTTGGCACCTCAAATAGCTATAAAGTGTGTCATTTTGACACTTTTTACTGACTCATCATAGCACGTGTATTACACGTATTTTAAGCGCGCTTGAAGGATATTTTTATAATTTTTCATCTCTTTCTCACTATTATTTTTCACCATTTTTTTTCCTTTCAGATTCTGCAATTTTCACCATTTACCATCCTCAACTTTCATTTTTCAGTTTCCATCTTCTTCATTATTCTTTTTCCCCCACCATCTTTCAAACTTTTTGATAAATTTTAACATTTTTTTATTAGTTATATTATAATTTCATTTCTTTCCAATTTAATATCTCTCAATTTGATCCAATACATCACTTTTACAATTGAATTTTGCATAAAATTTAATTGAAGAATCCATTTTCGTAATTGAATTTTGCTCAATTTCAACTGAGCGTCTTTCAATTTGATTGAAAATTCTATTTTTTTCACATATACATACAGTGAGAGTGGATGAGAGAACAGAAAAAATACACTCATACATAGTGCAACATACACACACAAAATGGAGAAAAAATCAACGACCTTCTCGACCTTATCTGAAACAACTATCTCAATAATGTGTTTGGGCTTTGCATTTTCCTTTCCATGTTTACCTTTTCAGATAGAGTGAAGGTTGGATCCATTTTATTCTTCAAAGGTAGTTATGTTCTTTGTTTTATTTCTCAAAATATTCTAGCTTTTTATACCTCACGGAACAAGTTAGTAGCAGCAGGAATGATTTATGGAAATCCAAGAAGTTTTGTAATTCGTCACTGATATTTCGTGTTATCTAAAGATGTGCTTAACATAACTAAGCAACGGAGTACCATAAGTGGTGGAGGCCTCCACTTAAATTCAGTACTTAAAAAGAATTTATATTTTTTAGGGGGGGAGGGGGGGAAGGGTGTTGGAGAAGAAGATATTTGGGGGAGGGGGAGTAGGGCAGGGCTATTTGGATTTGGAGGGGGGGGGGTTCAACTTCAGCAGGTAATTTGGGGGTTGAGGGGCTGAAGAAGATGATTAGGGTTAGGATGGGGTGAGGGTGAAGGGAGGGGGAAGATGACAATTTACGGGTGAGGTGGAGAGTGGAGGGGGGTTGGGGGTGGAGAAGATGATGCAGGTGGTGGAAATATCAATTTAATTTAAATTAAATTAATTATTTAATTTATATTTTTTAATTTAAATTAATTATTTTAATAAAATTTTCAAATGTCCTATTATAATTGGTCGTTTTACACATCAGCGCGCGTGTACTACACATATCACATATTTTCAAGATTGTACAAAAAAGTGTCAAAATAACACACTTTATAGCTACTTGAGGTGCCAAAAGTGAACAACGTCCACTTGAGGTGCCAAAGTGAAAGATCATTCCAAGTTAAGGCGTCTGTCGATGTGTTTGACCATTAATTTATATAATAAAAAAGTCAGAAAATTTGAATTAATGATATGATGATAATTTTTGTAAAAAAGATAGATTATATGTTGCAACAAATATATTATTTGATGCAACGGGTTGTTTATTTGTTGCAACAGATGATATATTTGTTGTCACATATGAGTTATCTAATGCAACCGATATAGAATTTGTTGTCGTAACTCAATAAAAACGGTTCTTAGAAAGAAGTAATTAACAATAATAATCTGAAAAGTCATGACTTATCATAATATTTCTTAATTTAATTAAGTCATAACTTTTCACAGTAATGAAAAATATCATTAATAAATGGAGGTGAAAAGCTGTGCCTTTTTGCCTAACACATTCAAGTTCAATCTTCTATAAATAGACCCCTCCTTACTCAATCGTGTCGTTCATTCTACTACACTCTATTTATTCCTTGCTCTTGTTACACCTTCAACTACTTTCTCTTCAAGGACTGGATAGCTTTTCCTTGTCTCTGGTAAGTTTATTTCTTTCTTTTTGTGTAAATATACGTTGTATTACATTCGAATTCATTCTTTTCTTTACTTTTATTTTTACGGGTTTTGTCAATTTATGCGTGTTTTAGATATGGCTGATCCAGTGTGGGATGTCGCTATTTTATGAGACGCCATGCGAAAACTGCAGAAGGAGGTTCATGACCTGCAGTAGGAGTTGGCTATCGTCAGAGTAAGGATGCTGCGGGAGATCCACAGGCTGAGGAGGGCGCTGCTGCTGCCGGTTGAAGATTGGACGGCTGGCCATAAAAATAATAATGATAATGATGATAATAATAATTAAGATTATTTTTTTCTTTTACCTATGTATTTTTATTTTTTTTTGTTTAATAAAAAAATTATGTTTGATCCACTTTGACATTTTAATTCTTATTTAATTTTCATGTTGTCTATTTCTTCTTCTCAACAAATGACATGTCTACAATTAAGAATAATTTGAATCCAATATCAATAGCAAGAGATCAACATATGAGTTATTTGTTGGACTTGTGACAGAAGTTGTATTGTGTTGTTCGTAATAGATTATTCATCTGTTGCAACAGAATAATTATCTATTGCAATAGATAAATATTCTTTTGCAATAGATATATATTCTGTTGCAACAGATTAATTGTTTGTTGAAACAGATAACTAATCTGGTACAACAGATTATTTATCTGTTGAAACAGATTACTAATCTGCTGCAACAGATTAATTATCTGTTTGAACAAATTACTAATCTGTTGCAACAGAATACCCATCTATTCGATTCATATTACGGGCACCTAGAACCATAAATATGAATTCAACATGAGTCTTCTGTTTCAACAAAATATTTATCTGGTGCCACAGATGATGGAGCTATTTAAACAGATTGCTCTTATGTTGCATTCATGTTCACGTGCTAGCTATTGTTGAAAAAATAATACACTAGAAGTTACCCAGATGACAAATTCAACTAAAAAACATAATTTGACTTATCAAAGTCTCCTCTCAAGTAAATGCCAAAGTTGAAAGTGATGTACGAAACAAAATTTGACATAAGAAATTGGTCAAAGAGCAGCAGTTGCGGTAACAACAACAACAAAAATGGTCAACAAGAAGAATATAAAGATGAAAATGAAGTATAAGATGATGATAATGAATCAGAAGATGATGAATAAAGCAGCAACAACAATGAACAACAAATATCGCGAAGAGAGAGAAAATAACAACGGATGAGAGAAGAGAAAAATGCGCCTTTTCCCTTCGTTTTTCGTTATATTAACTAACATTTGGATCAAAGTATTTAAAAACTTATGGGTTATTTTGAAATTTTTTAAACTTTTTAAATTCATAATTAAGCAATTGTCATCTCCACTCAATTATTAAGACTTGTGTCACCTACACTTCATTTTAAAACTCTTTTGTCACCTTTAGCTCAAAGCCCCCACCAACTAAATAAATTTGTAAGATATAAAAGCACTCATACATTATAAAATACATCTATAATCATTCATAGTCCTATAATTATAAATTTCCTATATTAAAAGGATCAAAATCAAAATTAATCGATAATTAAAAAAGCAAAGTATTATTATCCCCAATAATGGTCCTATTTAGACATTTGATGTAATTACCTAAGGCTAAAATGATCAACGGATAATGACATTATAATTTTGACTCCTAGACAACATCTAGTTCAATAGGATAATAATTAATTATTTTTTTTAGTCATAATAATTTCATACTTTTACCTTTTTAATCATACAAATATTCTATGTTTTAATATTTTGCTATTCAGAACCATATAATTATGACTTTTCTATTTAGTTATTCTATTCTCCATTGAAGAAAAAAATAATAATTTTATTGACAGTCAATTTCGACCCTGTTACAAAATCTTTGAATGTGAATGTCCATCTGTTAATTCATTTGGGTATTCATGTATCAACAGTGGCGGACTCATTATTTAAGGATTGTGGGTGCTTAAAAAATTAAAAAGTTGAAAAAAATAAAAAAATCACCTCAACAAGGTACGAACCCGGAACACCCCTTTAGTGAAAAACCTTAAGATCAACCTAAATGTCAGTGCACCCAATCAAATTTTTGTTCTAGTGGATGTCCTTATATATTTTATACCTATTTTTGTATATTTTCTATATAATTATACCTATTTCGCGTCGAGTTTAATGGTACCCCCGAAAATATACGTAGGTCGACCCTTGTGTATCAATAATAGGCAATTCATATCATTTAAATATAGTCTTTAATTCTTGTAACTTGAGAATACACATTTAAGCCTATAAATATCATATTGTTATACCATGGATGACACACTACAATGAAGAAATGAGTAGTCTCTCCAATATCTCTTGTCTCCATTTTGCTTTATATTATATATTGTTTATATTTTAAAACACGTTATCAGCACGAGTTTTTAACTAGTCGAGACTTGTTTAAACGAGAATTATATTTTCTCATAAAAGGTAGTAAAATCTTTTTCCAATTTAGGTATACATCCCTATATTTATAATATCTCTAATAGAACTTTCGTAAGTCTTTGATCGATAATTGTTGCATACATGCCCTCTCCGTGGTCCTCACATGATCAACAACTTGAGGGAACAACGACTTAGCTGCTATCAAAAGCTCCGACACCAAGTAGAGTGGCAAAGTAAATCCTCTGACAAATCCACGCACCAACTCATGTCAATCTTATACTCTGAAATTGATAGATAACCCTGCGTAACACTAAAAACCCAACTATGGTTTGAGAACTACTCGATGTACTAGGCATCTACTTTGGTTATGAGGTATCCACAAAGATAGTCAAAACTCCTAACGTTGGGTCCTAAAGAATTAAGGTAGTCACAAACTCTACCGGAGCCTAGGCTGACCCAAATTTCTCTAGCTAACGCTGAAGATTTTAGACATTAATATCTAACTTTCTAGCCAGATGTTGAGCTAAAATTATGGAAACACATATGAAAGTCTTGTCTTCATCTATCGATAACCTCATGTCATTAGTCTATGAAACAATGGAGTCAAAAGATGTACTCAGAGGTATATAGACGTATGAACACATGAAAAGAAGTCAATAATAGAATTTTCTAATAATACCCTATAACCTCCCGAAGATAGGATGCAGACATCTTCATACCTATCCATAAAACTCTACTAGACACTTAGCTCTTGTACCAACACACTGGTAAATCTGGCTCTGATATCAATTTTTCACAACTCAATTTCTCAGGTAATGATAGCACCTACTATAACCCACCAATAGGTAAACCAACTCATAGTCATGAACAACTAGTAACAGACTACCAATAAAAATAAAGAAAAAACGAAAATAAACTAATAAAGAGACTAATATAAAGATGAAATCTCAAGAACTGGTGAAGTCAATACAAGAGCTTCTGATACCACACGAGTACAAGTGAAGTAAGAAATAAATACATGTACAAATCATTTCAAAAATACAAAATAGAGATCGGTCAAATCAATACGAGAGAGAGGATGAATACTCTGAATGTCAGGAGTTCACCCCAAACCTCCAATCCATAGTTATTCCGTATTATGCATACATCAATGGTGAAAACTCTTTCTATGATATGTAGGCTGTAGAAGTGTAGTCTGAGTACCAAACACGTGGTACTCAGTAGATATCCACCGACTGAGCTCAAAATATAATGAAAGTAAAATTAACAGGTAAAGTAGGAGCATAAGCTACAGGCATCTATCCACGAAACTAAACATAATAATGCTAATGGAACAATAAGGATAAACTAGCCTATTCTACTAGTGGTTAGGAACTAAAGTGCAACATCGTATATCACTAGCCAATATATAATGAAGAGTGAAGAAAGGATGTGTAGTAGTAGTACAAGGCAAAATGATACATATACAATATGAAAAGACAAGGAAAGAGAAGGATATATGGTAATACTATATATATATATATACGCACACACATACACACAAACACACATATATAGGACTAAACTCAATATAATAACTCGAGGGAGCCAATCGAACACCTCGGGGAACCCTAGCCACACAGAATAACTAATACTAGCATAACCAGGGTCTCTAATTGAAAGGTGAATAAATATGAGATAATCTAACAATTAGCATATCTTTCTATGAGAAAGAAAATGAATAAAAAACGTATCAATAATCCTAGGTACTAGTCAATAACTATCCTGCCATGAACTAATCATATTGCCAACAATAAAGTGATCGACCAGTACGAACAAACAATAACCTAACCGCGCACCCCTACCCCCGACCCAAAAGGTTCAATCAAGCACACAACAAACAACAATAATATCTTATGCCTATACGAACCCCCATAAGATCGATATAAGCATCAAACTATTATACTAGTGATAGGCACTTCATATAAACAAATTAATGCAACATAAACCTGAAATACCATGTCAAATCCAAGTGCCATAATATAATGAGTGTATAAACCTCCTCTAACTCAATAGCTCGTAAAGACATGACTAATGGAAAACATCCTTCTAGGGCAATGTGGCTCATGAATGAAGGAGCTCATAGGGAACTCAGAATATTCATATACGTTGCTTGGTCCAGACTAGGATTTTCATTAACCATCATAATCGATCTAATCCATCTTTTACCTTAGATATATAAATATAATATATGCTTGGACTTAAACTAAGATTTAAAAAGTGGAAATCTATAAATACGTTATCCGAGATCAAGTTTGGGACTAAATCGGTATAATAGCGTAGAAGGGATTGAAATCTTCTTCGTCTGAAGTCAACAGTAGTGGTGAAAGAGTGGATTGACAATTGACCAGAATCATCCTCGGTCTAAATTCTAAAATAGCATATTTAGTTTAAAAACTCATAAATTATTAAATAAGATTGTACGATTACCATTGTAAAAGAATGCATTTTAAAAGTGAAAAATAAAAATAAATATCTTTTTAAAAATAGTAGTAAAATCAGGTATTTGATTGAAATCGTACCACTAAAAATACACCTAAAAGTATGCATGTCATCACTTATATCCAAACAATACAACCGTAAGTACCTAAGCATCCATAAATTAGAATTATGAACTTTTTAAGGATAAAATATTCACCTAGAGTCTAACTTGTATCATAACCATAGCTTCTGAATCAACAATAAATAACTAGCATGATAATAGTATCATAATCGAGGAAACTACGGTCCAAGAACATAAAATCACTACAGTGATCTAAAGAGTGAAATGTCGAGTAATTCACTAAGTCAAATGGTATGTCTTATACTAAAGACTAACATCAATCTATGATTTATCATGTCAATAATCAATGATACTATGATTCTATGGCTATAACAGGTATCCTATGCTATGGTTCAGATCATATTTCTACCCCAAGTTTCCTAAATAGGTTAAGTCATGATATACCAATAAAAATATATCCTATAATCCCAACTTGGCATGCAATCTATACATAACACCATCTCATAGTGAAAAGTGGATTGATGCCTACCTCAATGCCGAATCGCAATCTTGAATCATCCATGAATTGCTCATCTTTTCTTTACATTCCAAAATATTACCACACTATTAAAATAATAATCTAGGCATTAGGACGAGTAAAATGAGACCCTTATTGCAATATAAAACATTGGGCCCAAAATTCGATCAAAAATGGGCTTGTGGGACTCACAAATAAAATCTTAAAATTGAATCTATCACGAGGTCCTTTGAAGGACAAGGAATATGTGCCCAGAAGTTTAACACAAACGAAGCACTAATCGAGGCCCAAGTCTCTTCTAAAATTTAGAAATCTAAGACCTAAATTATAGGAATTCACAATGAAAAGAGAGGGAATTTGACGGGAAAAGTAATGGAAAATAACTAAGAAGTGTTGAACTAACTTACCTTAACTTTATGCTATAAGCCATCACTTGGGAATACATTAGTAGAGGGTCATGTTAGACGTCAATAATATCAATTCAAGACCCTACTCGGGCATCACAATAATAATAAAATTAAATAATGCTCAAACAAGACCAATACCAACTCTTGCATGGGAATCACAATGATAATAACCTCTCAAGTAAATAATAATATTCACATAATCCTCCACACAGTAATTACGATAAAATAATAATCTCATAAGGTAAATCTCACAAAAAAATCTCCAACCCATGGCATACTTTACATGAATAGTTAACTATCTAGCCTGATTTGAAGAAAGTTAAGACATAACCAACCTTTAAAAGCCAAAATATGAGTGTTGACCCTTCATCGGGGAGCTTTTTATTTTTGTGTTGTCTCAAAACGAACTCAATATGTCAAAAATTTAATCTACACGTAAAGAGGAGTTAATGATATTCATATTCACTACTTCCATTTCGGGTCCAAAATAGTTCAAAAGTTGACTCCAAAATAAAAAAAGTAAACTGAAAATTTTATTGGAGAATCGTGTTTTCCAAATCAATAAGATTCCAAATATGAAAACCCATATAAGAACGAGTTGAAATCGAGCTGGAAATCAAAGAAATTCTTTTTTCACTTTATCGTGTGAAACTCCAAAATTTTAAATTTGAAATCCACGTTCTGATGATGAAAACACAATTTAATCAAAGGAAAATGATCAAAGTAGTTTTAGAAGCTCACCCAAATCCATGTTGATACAAAAAATCCTTTAAAATCTCTTAAAATCATATTGCTCAAGCTCGAAAACAGTGAAAATGGACTAGAATTGTGAAAGTGGAGTTTTTATGCTGTTCAGGAAAATCCACATCGTATTCACGGTCCCTTTATCGCGTTCGCGACCTGACCTGCATCGAACCTT
Source organism: Capsicum pubescens (assembly GCA_030864215.1). NCBI lineage: Eukaryota > Viridiplantae > Streptophyta > Magnoliopsida > Solanales > Solanaceae > Capsicum > Capsicum pubescens. The sequence continues at coordinate 46,772,497 of CM061547.1, forward strand.
TCATCAATGAAAGTACAATATGTTTTCATGATGACCAAAACTCTAATCCTTCACGATCGCAAGCCCATCTTTGCGATCGTGATGACCAAATATTTTTCCTTTTTTCAAACGCGATAAAGGATCGTGAATGCAAAGAAAGGATTGTTGCACCAGCTGACAGTAACTCAAATAAATATTAAAATCTCTGATTAAATTCTCGAAATTTGTTTTGACCCAAAGAAATATTGGGTTCATAGTAGATGAAAGAAATGTGAATAGAGAAATGGAGAGTAAAAGAGTGGAGGGAAGGAGACACTAAAATGGAAAATGTACTCCCAAATTGGCAAGTTTACTTTTTCTCCCACATTGGTGGAAGAAGAGAACTTGAGGGTGTTTATATTGAGAAACACTAACTCCACATGGATAGTGGGGCAAGAACTAGATGATGCCTCACGTCGTCGTCGTCGCTCGCTCGGCTTCGTCTTTGGATTTGAATTTGGATTTAGATTTGAATTTGTCAAATGATCGATCGATGAGATCTATCTTTTTGGAAAAAATTTATTTGACAGAATTAAATAAATTCAATCCGAAAATAGTATTTTGAAACTCCATTTATAAATGCATGCTAGTTCACTGGTTTGAACGAACTGGTGCCACTGTTTCATGAACTAGTGTACATTTTCGAACTGATGTTGCTGCAGAAGGTTGCACTACTTCATGAACTGATGCACTATTTTCGAACAGATGCTAAAGAAAGTAGCAATTGTTCAACAAAAATACACACTGACTCACGAAGTAACATACCTGTGCGGAACAGATGCACTGTTTAGGATAAACAGACATGCATTTTCAGAAAAAAGTCACACCTCTAAATTGAACCAATGCCACCTTTTCGAAGAGGCATGTTATGGCTATAAAAACCTGCTTTCTTCCACAGGTTTTTAGTATGAAATTTTCTGAATTAAAAAAATATTCTTCTTGTCATCAAAATACTTTGTGATCATAAAAATCGTTGAGTGCGTTCGTAGAATCCGACTATTTGAGGTATTGCTATAGTTAGATTGTTGGCCATTTTACCCTGGGAGGAAAAATTCCACAACCTCGGGTACAATGAGGGGAATTATTTCCTTAAGGAAACTCTGTGAATTCGGACGACTTGGCCTATTCAATTTCTGTTTCATCTTTATTTTTCTGAAAAATAAATACACCTCTTGCAAAGGTCATTTTGATCTTGTGTTGAGGGTATTTGATACTTTATTGTGTTCTTATTTATACTTGAACTCGAGTTGAAGTTGTTGTTGTAATATACAGATTCTGAATACCCGACTATATTGTGGAAAATAACAATCTTAAGGAAATAAACACTATTACAGAATCTGTATAGCTTATTTTTGGAGATTAAAGTTTTTATTTCTACTCCGCCTGAACTTAATTAGTGATTTGAAGTCATAAAAACTTCGTCACAAGTTAAAGATTATTCGGTTGACAATTGGAAGTCATAAAAACTTCATTGTTAACTAGAAACAAGAAGAAAAATTTAAAGTTGCATAATTTTTTTTAAGTAGTATTCTGAAAATACTAAGTATTTTTTGTCTTGTGGTGACAGAAAAATGGAAACTGAAAGTCAAATAATCGATGCGACAACGTCTGTGGGGGCAACTAATATTGCCACATCAAGTGGCACAAATGCTTCGCCAACAATGGCACCGGCGGAGAAGCCCGAAAAATTTTCGAGCGTGACTTTAAGCGGTTGCAGCAAATGATGTTCTTTTACCTCACCACTTTATGTCTGCAATGGTTCACTAGCGAAGACGCTCCTGAGGTGCCCGAGGAAACCTCGAACAAAGACCGTTTCGTTATTGTAGAAGCTTGGAAGCATTCGAACTTCCTTTGCAGGAATTATATTCTGAGTGGTCTCCAAGACGACCTCTACAATGTTTATAGTGGAACCAAGACATCAAAGGAACTGTGGGGGGAACTTGAACAAAAATATAAGACGGAGGATGCGGGAATTAAGAAATTCCTTGTTGCACGATTCCTGGACTTCAAAATGATAAATAGCAAATCTGTTGTCTCTCAAGTACAGGAGTTTCAAGTCATCATACATGATCTCCTAGCAGAAGGTGTATCTTTGAAAAATACCTTAGTTGAACAAATTAAAAATGTTCTTAATACTCACATAAACTGTTTTGTAGGTTTAATTGTGAATGATGCTTTTCAAGTAGCAGCGATAGTTGAGAAGCTACCACCTTTGTGGAAAGACTTCAAAAACTACTTAAAGCATAAATGTAAGGAGATGACTGTCGGAGATCTGATTGTCCGACTGCGTATTGAAGAGAACAATAAAGCTGCTGAGAGAAGGTCAAAAGAGAATTCTACAATTAATGGAGCACATGTTGTAGAAAATGACCAAAACAATTCGAATAAAAGAAACAAAGTTGAACATGGAAGCAATAAACCCAAGAAAAAGTTCAAGGAAAAATGCTTCAATTGTGGCAAAATTAGCCACAAGTCCACAGATTGTCGAGCCCTGAAGAAAAACAAGAAAAAGGATCAAGCAAATATGATTGAATCCAACAAAGAATGTGATGATTTGCGTGCTATGTTCTCAGAATGCAACTTGGTGGGGAATCCTCGCGAATGGTGGATGGATTCTAGTGCCACCCGCCATGTATGTGCCAATAAAGAGTTGTTTTCATCATTTTCTCTGGCTCAAGTAGAAGAAATGATCTACATGGCTAACTTCGCTACTGCTAAGGTGGAGGGAACAGGAAAAAATTGCTTAAAGATGACTTCCGGCAAGGACTTGACACTGAATAAAGTGTTATATGTTCTGGAGTTACGTAGGAACTTAATTTCTTTTTCACTCCTAGATAAGAACAGATTCAAATGTGTAACCATTTCTGGAATAAGGAGAAATGTATGTAGGAAAAATCTATCTGACCGAAGGCCTTTATAAGATGAATGTAATGACTGTTGAAATAAATAAAAGTTTAAATTCTTCTTATTTGCTTGAGTCTTATGATTTATGGCATGAACGTTTAGGCCATGTTAATTACAAAACGTTACGAAAACTGATTAACTTAGAAGTTTTGCCAAACTTTGAGTGCAATAAATCAAAGTGTCAAACGTGTGTGGAATAGAAGTATGCAAAACATCCTTATAAGTCCGTTGAAAGGAATTCCAATCCCTTAGACTTAATACACACTGGCATTTGTGATATGAAGTCAACACCATCACGTGGTCGGAAAAAGTATTTCATAACTTTTATTGACGATTGTACAAGATATTGTTATATCTACTTGCTAAATAGTAAGGATAAAGCAATAGATGTGTTCAAGCAATATAAAACTGAAGTTGAAAATCAGTTAGACAAAAAAATCAAAATGATAAGAAGTGATAGGGGCGGAGAATATGAATCTCCCTTTGCGTAAATATGTGTAGAGAATAGAATAATACCTCAAACTACGACCCCATATTCACCTCAATCAATGGAATTGCGGAAAGAAAAAACCAAACTTTGAAGGAAATGATGAATGCCTTACTTATAAGCTCTAGTTTACCGCAAAACTTATAGGGGGAGGCTATCCTTACGGCCAATTGTATACTCAACAGAGTTCCCCATAGTAAGACACAATTAATTCCTTATGAGAAATGGAAAGGAAGGAAATCCAACTTGAAATATTTCAAAATGTGGGGGTGTCTAGCGAAGGTTCAAGTTCCTATACCTAAAAGGGTTAAGATAAGACCTAAAATGGTGAACTGCGTGATCATAGGATATGCTAAAAGTAGTAAAGCATGTCTATTTTTGGTTCATAAATCCGAACATCCGGATATTAATGAAAATACAGTAATTGAATCAGACAATGTTGAATTCTTTGAAAACATTTACCCGTATAAAATTAGACATGAACAGTCTAGTAAAGGATCTAAACGACCTCGAGATGAACCCAGTGAGAATGTACATAATGAAGAAAATCCAAGACGTAGTACACGTCAAAGAACGTCAACTTCGTTTGGATCGGATTTAGTAACATTTCTCTTAGAAAATGAGCCTCAAACGTTTAGAGAAACGATGTCATCGTCAGACTCATCCTTTTGGAAAGAGGCAGTCAATAGTGAGGTAGATTCAATCTTAAGAAACCATACATGGGAATTGGTTGACATTCCTCCCGAAAATAAACCGTTAGGTTCTAAATGGATCTTCAAAAGGAAAATGAAGGCGGATGGTACTATTGACAAATACAAGGCAAAACTTATAGTAAAAGTTTTCAAACAGAAGAAAGGACTTGATTACTTTGATACATACTCTTCAGTAACAAGGATAACCTCGATTCGAATGTTAATTGCCTTGGCGGTGGTATATGATCTTCAAATCCATCAAATGGATATGAAGACAGCATTCCTAAATAGAGATTTGGAGGAAGAAATTTACATGGAACAACCTGAGGGTTTTTTGGTTCCAGAAAAAGAAAATAAGGTGTGTAAACTTGTTAAGTCACTTTATGAACTAAAACAAGCACCTAAGAAATGGCATGCAAAGTTTGACCAAACCATGTTGGCAAACGGATTTAAGATAAATGAATGTGACAAATGTGTATATATAAAAGACACACCAAATCACCAAGTCATTGTTTATTTATATGTGGATGATATGTTGATCATCAGCAGAGACATTTGTGACATAAATGCAACCAAACGAATGCTCGAGAGCAAATTTAATATGAAAGACCTTGGAGTTGCAGATGTGATCTTAGGTATAAGAATCCATCGTTGTCACAGTCTCATTATATCAAAAAAGTTCTTGACAAGTTCAAGTATATGGAATTCGGTATTGCCCAGACTCCATTGGATGTGAACTTTTCTCTTCGAAAGAATGAAGGTAGAAGTGACTCACAATTGGAGTACACAGGAGTATTGGGATGTTTAATATATATAATGAACTGTACACGACCAGACATAGCATGTACAATTAATAAATTGAGTTTGTACATGAGTAATCCCAACAAAACTCATTAGATGGCAATGAAAAGAGTTTTGGGGTATCTTAAATACACTCAAAACTATGCTTTGCATTACAATAAATATCCTGTGGTACTTGAAGGATATGGTGATGTAAATTAGATCACCGAATCGAACGAAGTAAAATCCACAAGTGGATATGTATTTACTATCGGTGGAGGAGCATTTTCTTGAAAATCATCTAAACAGACTTGTATCGCTCGCTCTATAATGGAATCTGAATTTATCGCATTAGATAAAGCCGGTGAAGAAGCAGAATGGCTCCGAAATTTCTTGGAAGATATTTCTTATTAGCCCAAGCCAGTGGAACCAGTATGTATACACTGTGATAGCCAAGCGATAATAGGTAGGGCAGGGAGTATGATGTACAACGGTAAATCTCGTCACATACGACGGAGACATAATACCGTTAGGAAACTTCTCTCTAGTGGAATTATCACTATTGACTATGTAAAGTCAAAAGATAATGTGTCGGATTCACTTACAAAAGGCCTATCTAGAGAAGGAGTGGAAAGAACATCCAAGGGAATGGGTTTAAGGCCTAGGGCGAGTCAGCATGACGGTAACTCTACCTAGCAGACTGGAGATCCCAAGAGCTAGGGTCAAGGAGATCAAACAAAGTTATGTCTGACAGGTTCAACATTGTCAATTACCCAACCCATTCTCATGATGTAGATAATGTATAGTAAACTAGGATAAGACTTAAGGTGAAAAGTCTTTTAATGATTATCTAAATTTGGAAGATTTGACCAAACAGTTCAATCTACAGGATTGAACGTTTAGAAATCACCTATGTGAGGGCGAAGTGGAAGCCGCTTCAAAGAGAATGTTAGTAAAGGCCTATTCTCTAAGATCTCATGAAACCAGGACGTGTTCATGGCTGAAAAGAACAAAATCGTGAGAACCATAAACGGTAAAAGATTGGTTGTGTGATATGTGTTGTCTAGGTGTACATTAAAGCTAAGCTCAACGGTTCAAAGATATCAAATCTACCGATTGACCGAGTGCATCCGATGCATGTTCACTACGAAAAGTTCAAAGGGAAACCCACTTATTCAGATGCAATCAGTCTTTGCTTGATGATCACATACTTGTCCGTAAAAGTTTTACGAAAAATAGCCATTCCCCATTTATGTGGGGAATTGTTGGGTTCATAGTAGATGAAAGAAGTGTGAGTGAAAAAATGGAGAGTAAAAGAGTGGAGGGAAGGAGACACTAAAATGGAAAGTGTACTCCCAAATTGGCAAGTTTACTTTTTCTCCCACATTGGTGGAAGAAGAGAACTTGAGGATGTTTATATTGAGAAATACTAACTCCACATGGATAGTGAGGCAAGAACTAGATGATGCCTCGCGTCGTCGTCGCTCGCTCGACTCGGCTTTGGATTTGGATTTGGATTTGTCAAATGATCGATCGATGAGATCTATCTTTTTGGATAAATTTTATTTGACAGAAATAAATAAATTCAATTCGAAAATAGTGTTTTGAAACTCCATTTATTAATGCATGCTGGTTTACTGGTTTGAACGAACTGGTGCCACTGTTTCATGAACTAGTGTACATTTTCGAACTGATGTTGTTGCAGAAGGTTGCACTTCTTCATGATCTGATGCACTATTTTCGAACAGATACTACAAAAAGTTGCAATTGTTCAACGAAAATACACACTGGCTCACGAAGTGACATACCTGTTCGGAACAGATGCACTGTTTAGGATAAACAGACATGCATTTTCAGGAAAAAGTCACACCTCTAAATTGAACCAATGCCACCTTTTCGAAGAGGCATGTTATGGCTATAAAAACCTGCTTTCTTCCACAGGTTTTTAGTATGAAATTTTCTGAATTAAAAAAACATTCTTCTTGTCATCAAAATACTCCGTGTGATCATAAAAATCGTTGAGTGCATTCGTAGAATCCGACTATTTGGGGTACCGCTATAGTTGGATTGTTGGTCATTTTATCCTGGGAGGAAAAATTCCACAACCTCGGGTACAGTGAGGGGAATTATTTTCTTAAGGAAACTCCGTGAATTCGGACGACTTGGCCTATTCAATTTCTGTTTCATCTTTATTTTTCTGAAAAATTAATACACCTTTTGGAAAAGTCATTTTGATCTTGTGTTGAGGGTATTTGATACTTCATTGTGTTCTTGTTTATACTTGAACTCGAGTTGAAGTTGTTGTTGTAATATACAGATTCTGCATACTCGACTATATTGTGGGAAATAACAAAAACAAACTGAAAATATTACTAGGATAAGTTTGATGTTTGAAACTTAATGGAATCATCAAATTTACAAAAGGGGTCATTTTTAACAAGTTAATTCGTGAGACCTCTTTTAAGCCAATTTTACTAGTTTCTTATATAAAGTTTCAAAACAAAAAATAAAGACTCAAAACAACCAACTAACCACGCTACTAACTCAAAAAAGACATTTTGAATCTAATGAAACTGACAAATCACCATTCGACCCTCGGATCACAAAATGTGTCCAAAGTTAATCTAAACATTTTCAAAGCTGCTCGAAACCTCAAACTCACTTAAATCACTCTCGAATAATTTGAAGACAATGACAACCATCCCACAACTCGTAAATGATACATAACAACTACGGAGAAGGACAAAGTGTTCAAAATATAGATAAAGCTAAAAATCACAATAAGATTAACACATAATTTGAATCGTGATTAAAAAATACTGAGACTTTTCTTTTAATAGTATTGGATAGACTATTATGAACATGATAAATATTTCAAGAGTTTATCATGCACATGAAAATCTTTTAATCAAGTAAAATCAATTGCTTAACTAAAGAGAGAGTATATATAACTAAAAATAAATATTTAAGATAGTAACTTTGTCGACTTAACAAAAATAGTTTATTTTTCCAATAAAATGGAACAAACTTCATAAATAACGAAAACAAAAGTACTATAACATAAAATAGACTGAAAAATAAAATAAACTAAGATGAACACTATAAAAAAGCAACATGAAACATAATGACAGAACTACTTAAGTATTACGCTCTCGGTCTAGGTCCTTGAAATATCCATCATCTTTACCATTGACGTCATCGCCTTTAATTCATGCAGACTTGGTACAGCTTCCACCCCCTAAGCCAAAATAGTATTGGTTAGAAGACATGGTCTCCACAAACCATTGATCATTGATCAAATCTTTCATTGGACATGGTGATTGGGTGACATTTTCTTCATTGGAGGGAGAATTTAGAGGTTGAGAAGGTTGTTGTTGTAGAATGAATTGTTCTTTTCTTTCTTTAATTTTATCCATTGTAGTAGGAAACAATTTTAGTAAACCCTTAATATCTCTGGAATCAAATTCGGTAATATTCTTTCCTTCTACAAGTTGCCTAAAGAGGAGTTTTATTTCTTTCTCCTCATTCATTTTTTCTATTTTGTCAACTTTTTCTTTCATTTCGTCCACTTTCTTTGAAAGATGCATTTCATGAATAACCAATTTCTTAATCCTTTCAAACGTAGGAAAACTAAAATACCTCATTAATAACTCCTTCGCTTGATTTGTAGATTTCCAAACAATGGGCTGATTTTCTTCTGGGCTAAAAATAATTATGGCCGCATCTACACCGCACAGAATTGAAAACTCTTCAGCTTTCTTAAATAAACTTTTTGTTTTTCTATTAAGGATGGAGTTTCTTACATTTTCCCTATGGTTCCTAGTAAGTCCAAGTCTTTTTCTAGCCATATTTGATACTCAAATCTAAAAAAAAAAAAAAAAAACTTCCTTTAGGAGTAGAATACATAAGTGTGTGAAGTGGTGTGTAGCTTTTATAGATGCCTAGAGGGTATTCTGACTATAGCCAAATTAAGTAATTTCAAGTGTACTGAGATGATTTAGGGTAAATAATAAATATGCGGATTGGTGTAATTTTATTTCGAAGAAATTGTTTTACTTTTTTTTAAAAAGCTGAAATTGCAAAAAGATCATATTCTATGATTATTTTTGAAGCTGAAAAGTGCAAATAATTTACTTGTGGGACAGAACATTTGTTATAAAATATTTTATGAAAAATATGTTCTACAAAATAAGTTAGTATATTCTCAAAAAAATATTTTGGGTCATCTTTCAGCTTTGAATGGATAAAAAAAGTTTTTTGTTATGTGTTTTAGTCATCCATATCATAGGAAAAACTGCTATAAAAATGAAGTCATTAAACACGAGATGAGAGTTTAGTAATGAAAATCAAATCATTTTTCATACATAAAAGATGTCATTGTCAAAATATTTTTTTTTTTAAATAAATACTTTTCACAATTAAGTTAATCTAATACTAAAAGAATACGTTCTTTAGGAAAGGACAAATATGTTTTATTTTGCAAAACACATACATCTCTAATGTATTATGAGTTACACCAAGCTGGTGCAGTAAATATTTTACTATATTGAACAACATATATATTTGGCTAAATACATTTAACCTTCAATTACATGGAATGTGAACTTTTTTTTTTTTTACTTGTGAATATTCATAAATATTGTAGAATTCTTAATTCTTTCTTCATTTAATTATTCATATGTCATGTTAAGTTTGAAATCTTACTATAAGGAGAATATATATTTAATGATAGTCCAAATATAATATATTTCCTACATAAAAGGATAAAAAAAAGCATACATTGTTATTAATTAAAAGTTAGATATGTCTATTCCTATATTGCAAAGATGAAAATCAAAATTTACTAATAATTCAAAGATCATAGTGTTATTGACTTCAATAATTTTCTTATTTAGGCATTAGAAGTTAGTATTATCTAAGGCTAGTGATAAATTGGTAATGATTTTACCATTTTAGACTCATAATCAACAATAGTTAATCGGATAACATTTTAATACTTTTACCTTTTACGAATCATACAAACAAGATATACTTTAAATATTTTACCATTCATAGTCATAGAATTATGAATTTTCTATATTAAAAGATCAAAATTAAAATTAATCAATAATTGAGAAAGCAAAGTATTATTATCCTCAATAATATTCCTATTTAGACATTTGATGTGATTATCTAAGGCTAAAATGATCAATGAATAATGACATTACAATTTTTGAGTCCTAGGCAATATCTAGCTCAATAGGATAATAATTTAATATTTTTCCTTTTTAGTCATAATAATTTCATACTTTTACCTTTTTAATAATACAAATATTCTATGTTTTAATATTTTACTATTCACAGTCATACAATTATGACTTTTTTATTTAGTTATTCTATTCCTCATGTAAGGAAAAATTATAATTTTGGTTGACACTAAATTTTAATCCTCAATTTTGACTCTTTTACAAAACCTTTGAATGTGAATGTCCATCTGTTGATTCATTTGGGTATTCATGTATCAATAAATAAATACTAGGCAATTCATGTACCAATTAAATGTAGTCTTTAATTCTTGTAACTTGAGAAGACACATCGTAGCCTATAAATATCATACTATTATACTATTGATGACACACTACAACAAAGAAATAAGAAATAGTCTCTCCAATATCTCTTGTCTCCATTTTGCGTTATATTAGATGTTGCTTATATTTTGAAAGACGTTATCAATACGAGTCTTTAATTAGCTGAGACTCATTTAAACAAAAAAATATTTTTTTTAATAAAAGATAGACAATTTTTTTCTCGATTTAGATAGCCATCCCAATATTTATAATATCTCTAATAGGACTTTCGTAAGTCTTTGATCGAAAATTGTTGCATACATGAGTAGCATTAGGGATTATTATAATACTGAGTTGCTATGATAATCGTTATGTTTCATGTTTAAATTAATATGTTATTAGATGCCCTATGACTTATTTATAATTCTAAATTAAATACTATTCAATATAATAGAAGACTAGTTATAATATTTTAATTATGTTCTGTACATTTATGATTATTACATGGGTGTCATAAAAAAAATGAATACTGTATTAAATAGGACTTAGAGTTTTTTAAAAAAAAGTGGCGTTAATATCTATTGAAACTAATTGACAAATATTTTTCATGATCCAATAACGAGGTCATGATGACACTTGTCGTGGCCCAGTCTTGATAAGTAACCCAATCATTCAAAGATAAAGAAAAATCGAAGCCAACAATAAAAAGTAAATCAAAGAGAGACCTCAAGAACGAAGTCAAACCATAATATAGATAAATACGAAAGTCTGAACAAGATACAACCATCTCAAAATCTGATGTCATGAGTATAAGAGCATCTAATACATAATCAAATCTGAAAATACAAGTTTGTCTCTGAAATAAAAATAAAGACAACAAATATACAAAGGTGGTCTAGAGTCGATTCTGATAAACCTAGAGCGGGCCAGTAACATGAGAAATCACTAGCTCAACCACACGAATCAGCCTCCATGAGTCGTACTCATTCTAAAATTTGCACCAAAAAGGCACAATAGGAATGAGTACAATCCACTTTTACTTAGTAGATATCATAGAAAGAGTGAGCAAAGTAGAAAATAAGGTAAGTAAAGAAAATATTATGAGCACGCAACTTGTAAGCAGAAAAGTTTCATATATATAACATCAAAAAGGTCAAACATACATGAAAGTACAGATAGGAGCTAAATACTCGACAAGTAATACATAGTATTTTCAAACGTGTCTCATTTTCTTTCAAAAATTAATGTCCCTCAATGGTACTGATACCTCATGAATGTGTATGTATGCAATGAGGATAATGCTCACAATCAAACAGTATGAGTATACCAATCCATTCAATACATATTCAAACGAGCTCAATAATCAACTCAATATGCTAGCTTCATGATATCAGTTCTAGTTGGACACCATCAGAATAAACATGCATGTAAAACATTATTAATGGCATATCAACCCATAACTCTGGTGTTTCTATCATAATAAAAGCAAACAACGCTCAATAAAGCCTATAGGATCTATTCAAGCCCCCGCACGGGCATCACATTAAGAAATAAGGCAATAAAATATACAAATAAAGTCAATGATTTCAAATAAAGCCCCCGCACAGGCGACACATAGTATATAATATTATAAGCCAACAACAATAAAAAATAAGTCCACACACGAGCATCACACAATATATAGTAACTCAAAAATCACATCCCATGATTACTTTCCCCAATCCTTAGCATGGTTTACTTATTAATTAACTCCCTTGTCCAGTCAGAAAAAAATTAAGTCACAACCAATCTCTAAATGATGAAATCCAATCCTAATGTCCTTTAACATGAAAATTTTATATTTCCAACAGCCTAAGAATCAACTACAATAAGCAAATACAACATCTACGCGTTAAAACAAAGTTAAGGATACTCATATTATCCATATTTGAGTCAGGTTCAAAACGGATTCAAAAAATAAATTCAAAAATAAAAGGGGTGAAACTGGAATTTTATTTTTAAAATACGTTCTCCAAGTTTAAAGGAATCTATAGTTGAAAATCAACCTGAAAATGAGGTTCAAAACAAGAAAAACTATTTTTAAGCATTTCCAAAAAAACAACAACAACAAAATTTCATGTTAAAACCAAGATTAAAGAGTGTTTTAATGAATACAAATCGAAGTAAAGTAATAGGTTTAAGATTTTGGAGCTTACCAAAGCTCAAATGGGAAAGAAAACCCTAAAAATCACCCAAGCCTGAAGATCAATGATGAAAAATTATGAAATTATATACCATTGATGGCCGCTTAAGTGGCTCTTTAACCGCTTAAGCGACTTGTTATCGCTAAAGTGACAAAACCACTAGGCTGGCCATTGCATACGCGGTCAGGTGCCGCCAAAGCAGTCGCCACTCAAGCAACCTCTTTCCATTAAAGCGGCTTCCGCTGAAGCAGTTTTTGGGCTGCACCAGATGTCAGCAAATGGCTGATTTTGATGCAAGCCAACAATGCTCTAAATGGACCTTGAGATTTGATCGGGACCTTACAAAAATAATTTGTTGGTTAAATTTGAAATTGGGTATTCTAGATCTAAAAAATACATCATTGTTGTGTTGGGTGTTCGAGATTGCGACGAATATCAATTTTATTTCCTTGTAGCTTGATTGTTGAATGTTGAAATATGAATTCATTGTTTGATTTCATTTCGATGAAAGCAGAAAAGAATGCAGCTCGTTGAGCTAGAGCTTTGAAGAATGAGCTGAAAGAGAACTCCATTCTTGAAGTTTTAAAGATTCAAATTGGAAAAGGATAAGAAAATACATCACGTGATCCAAATGTATTTGTTAAGGGAGTTCGGAGATACATGAATGATGTAGCTTGTTGAAAAGAACAACAAGATACATCACGCAACCCACTACCAAATGTACAAAATTTATGTATCTTACTAAATATATTTGGTTACAGATACATAAAAAGGATGTCTTTTATTGAAAATCTGACAAAAATAATATATTGAAATATTTTTTGTGCTATTGATACGTTAGACTTATGCATCTGAATGCATCACTGTCGTCTTAACACATAAGATTTATGTATCAGTCGATTACTTAATTTGATACTTATGTATCATATTGTGATGTATTGTCAGCCTTAGTTATGTATCACGACAATGAAAAATCGAGATTTTTTTGTAAATATCAAAACAATCAGAATAAATTGTAATTGGGTATCAAACAATCAGAATTTATGAAAATTGCCCTTAATTAAGGATGTAGGTTTCTTATTGTTGGATTCGAAATTGAGGGTGCGGCATGGGGAAGCTTAAACTTTGCAAACCATTAAGGCGAGAATTCAGATAACACAAAACTAAACTAAAAAAAACATAATATCATTTATGATTTGGGCAATTGACCTACATATAAAATTTAATATTAAAAAGTATAAAACTAATGAGAGAGAAAATCTTCCCCTAAACGAAACTCTTAAAACAACTACATTATGGATACTTTTGTGTTATGGTATGAGAACGGGTCCTTCTATTTATAGATGTCCAAAATCTTTTATTCAAGAAAAAGGTTAGACAAATATGAAAAAGTCTTATATTTTTATTTTTAAAAAAATTAAAAATAATTATGATATTACTTTTATTTTCTTTCAACTAAAAGTAAAACTTAAATTTAATAAGAAAATCAGGAGTCAGGACAAAAAACACCCCCAACACTTGCCCGTAATTTTTCCTTAAACGCCCAAACAAAGAGCCCAATTCTTTAGCCCAATAAAAATATGTAAATTATTCAAAAAAAATAAAAATAAAAATAAAATGGAAAAACCCTAAACCCCTTGTCCAAGTTTCCGTTTACCCTTTTTCAGTCCCTTTCTCTTCTCACTCTCTTACCTAAACCCTAAACTCCTCCTCTTCTTCCTTTCATTCAGGTAAATTATTCTTCGGTAATTCTTTTTTTTTTTTTTTAATTTTCTAAGTGAGATTTGTCACTATTTTAGTTTGACAGTTTATTATTGTAAAAATTTTCTATTAATGTGTATGAATTAGCTGGTTTATTAATTTGGTACAGTGAAGTAGTTTATTCATTTTATTTACCAATTTGTAGCTCTTTAACTGCTTATTATTGTAAAATTTTCTATTGATTTGGTTTTAACATAGAATAGTTTATTAATTTTTGATTGATTTGATTTTAGCTGGTTGTATAATTTTGGGGGATTATAGGTGGGTTTTACTTTTATTATGTATTTCAGTTTTTCTGTATCTCAAAACTCCCATCAGTTTTGTGCCCTGTCATTGTACAGAATATTCTACACTATTAGTTAAACTTAACCGGCTATGGCAGGTTATCCAATTTTTTGTACATAAAAGTTGAAAAAGAAAACGTTGGTTAATGTTTACCTGATAGAGTAGAATATTTTGTACAATGGCAGTGCGGAAAACTTAAATTGTTTATTTTTGATGCTATTTGTTGTTTTTAAGTTTAACAGGTTATTGTGGATTTTGGGTTTCGTGCGATGATTTCGGCGAGATTAAACACAGATTATTGAGTTTTGGAATGAATTAGCTTGAATAATTTATCTGATTCCAAGTTTAATTTGGTATAGTGAAGTAGTTTATACATTTTATTTACCAATTTGTAGCTCTGTAACAGCTTATTATTGTAAAATTTTATTTAGTTTTGTTACTTGGAATGTATCTCAAAACTCCATCAGGGTTTTATTTTGATCCAATTTGCGAGATTAAACACAGATTATTGAGTATTTGAATGAATTAGCTTGAATAATTTACCTGATTCCAATTTTAATTTGGTATAGTGAAATAGTTTATTCATTTTATTTACCAATTTGTAGCCCTTTAACAGCTTATTATTGTAAAATTTTATTTAGTTTTGCTACTTGAAATGTATGTCAAAACCCCACCAGGGTTTTATTTTGACCCAATTTGTTGGGTTATTGTGGATTTTGGGATTTGTGCGATGATTTATGCAAGATTAAACACAGATTATTGAGTATTGGAATGAATAACATACCTGATACTAATTTTAATTGGTACAGTGAATTAGTTTATTCATTTATTTACCAATTTGTAGATCTTTGACAGCTTATTATTGTAAAGTTTTATTTAGTTTTGTTACTTGAAATGTATCTAAAAACTCCATCAGGGTTTTATTTTGACCCAGTTTGTTGGGTTGTTGTGGATTTTGGGATTTGTGCGATGATTTATGCGATATTGAACACTGATTATTGAGTATTGGAATGAATAATTTACCTAATATTAAGTTTAATTTGGTACAGTGAAGTAGTTTATTCATTTTATTTACCAATTTGTATGTCTTTTACAACTTATTATTGTAAAATTTTATTTAGTTTTGTTACTTGAAATGTATGTCAAACTATTACTTTAAGTTTTAACGGTTATTGTGATTTTGGGTTTTGTTTGCTTGCTAAGCTCAAAGGTAAGTTGTACAGAGTAGCAGTCTAACTGGCTATGTTGTATGGGTTGGAGTGTTAGCCAGTTAAGAACTCCCACATCCAAAAGTTGAAGGTGACGGAGATGATGATGATGTTGAGATGGATGTGTGAACTTACCGGGAGAGATAAGGTTAGAAATGAGGTTATACGAGAGAAGGTGAGAGTGACTTCAGTGGAAGACAAAATGCAGGAAGTGAGATTGCCGATGGTTCGGATATGTGATGAGGAGTTGTTAGAGGCTGGGTATGGATGGTTTTTGGCGGGGTAGGGTAGGTTGAAGAAATATTGGAGGGAGTTGATTAGGCGTGACATGGAGCGGCTTTAGCTACTGAGGACATGACCCTAGATAGGAAGGCGTGGAGGAGGCGGATTAGGGAAGAAGGATAGTAGAAACGAGTGCGTCAGTTCTAGTAGGTAGGAGGATATTGTTATCCGTGTTAGTAACGGTAGTACTAGTATTATTTCAAAATGTTGTATCGTTTGTTGTATTACTTGGTGAATCATGTCTATGGTATTATTGGGTGTGGTACTTTCTATTGTATCTTGTCTTTTTACTATTCCTTTTCTAGATTGTTTTATTCTTGAGCTGGGGGTCTATCGGGAGTAGTGGTATGGACCGCTTACACTTATCCTCCCCAGACCCCACTTGGTGGGAATATACTAGGTATGTTGTTGTTGAATGGTGCTTTCAGTGAGAGTTAGATTTTGTTAAGTTTAAGATTGGTTTGATTGAGTATTGGGCTGAATTTGCTGGAATGGTTTAGCTGATTCCAAGTTAATTCGGTACACGTAGTTGATACTGTTGTTGAAGCATTTTTAGGATTATTGGTGAGCGTTACTTGTTTAAATAAGTTTTTGTTTGTTTTTCTTCCTTTTCTGTTTTGGTTGAGTTAGTGTTTGTAAGGCTTTTTATGTGTACCTCTTTGACAGTTTGCTAATGAATGTTTAAAATGTTAAAAAGTAATTTTACATTGAGTTGAACCTTTCAGTTTTGCTAATTCAAATGTATCTGAAAACTCCATTTTGTTCCATCTACATATGCTTGAGTATGCTGTCCGTTAGAGTTTTATTTTTTAACCAATTTGATGCTCTTTACGCTATATGCTATTGCGATTTTGGTTTTCGAATGACGTTTTCTGTGATACTATTTTCTGTAAAAATTTTGATTGATGAGTAATGAGTAAAATTAGCTGGGTTAAAGTGGAAAGTATATGTAGGATTTAATATAGCTGATCCAAGTTAATTTGGTACCGTAGCATAGTTGACTGGTTGATTTCGTCTGCTTAATAAGCAGAGCATCACTCTACCTTTAAAATATATTTTCCCACATTGGCAGTCTAAGAGAAAATTCTATTAAAACACTTGAGCTCTATTTGAATTGTAGCCTATGGGAACAACATTCCATGCTTACCAATTCTGAGTGTGCCTGGTTGTGTGCTTGCTTGTTAAAGCTCTTCAGATTGCAGATGGAACACTTCTTTTCCATACTAGTTGTCTCTTGATTTTTGGTAACTGGAAACATGAATATGATTGGTTTATTTCAGGGACTGGTAAAATGAATCTCAACAATGTTAAGGTTCCCAAGATGCCTGGTGGTGGTGCAGCTTCTGCTTTGATCAAGTTTGGAATTGTTGCTGGTCTTGGTGTCTATGGAGTTGCCAACAGTCTCTACAATGTTGAGGGTGGGCATCGCGCCATTGTTTTCAACCGTATTGGTGGTGTCAAAAACAAGGTATTCTATGCCTTTGGTTCTTTCGGACCGTGATGAAATTTCGGTCCTCTTTTTCGGTATCAGTTGGATTGACTTTTGGTTAGCATCAGTTGCTCCAAAATTATGCCTATGTTATCCGTGTTAAGTGAAGAAACTTATTAAGTGGAACTTGAACTTTTGGTGCCTTATATAGGCTGTTCTTTTTTCTGTTTTAATATATGGAAGGATTTTCATAGCTTTTAATGTTTTTATTTTGTTATAAACTCAAACGTGTCCGTGTTGGATGGTTATGGTCAACAGCATTGTATGACTCTCAACCATGTCTTTTCTCCACTTTTATGTTTGATATGTGCCCATGTTTGTGTTTTCCCTTTTAACAACCTGTGTTAACTGGTTTATGAGTAGGTTTATCCAGAAGGGACACACTTCATGATTCCTTGGTTTGAAAGACCAGTCATCTATGATGTCCGTGCACGACCCCATCTCGTCGAGAGCACTTCGGGAAGTCGTGACCTTCAGATGGTAATTTTTTCTCTTAATACTTGTTTTTTGCCATCCCCAAGGACTAAAAGAAATAGAAAAAAGAAAAAAGAAAGAAACCAAAATAGGGAAAAAAGAGTGGATATATTTGTAACAACTGCAAACTTACGAAGTACAGATTGCTTTATCCTTGGGACAGAAAGCTTACACTCTTATAATTACAGGATTTAACAATGTTTTTCCTATTTATTAGCACAGGTAAAAATCGGTCTTAGGGTTCTCACTCGTCCAGTTCCAGATCAACTGCCCACTGTTTACCGAACTCTTGGTGAAAACTACAATGAAAGGGTCCTACCCTCAATTATTCATGAAACTTTGAAGGCTGTAGTTGCCCAATACAATGCTAGCCAGCTCATCACCCAGAGAGAGGTACGTCCAAGAGGCCTTACGTATTTAGTTTATGTTCTTCTTGGTGGAAGTAATTTATGCTATAGCTGGCAATTCCTCTTACCTGTACTAGTGCACTGCGATTATAGGCCCATTGTGCTGAAAGCTTAGTGGATACTTACCCCTCTTCTTTGAAGTAGGGAAAGTAATGAACTGCAAACCTTCCATTGCGACACATAGGAGCTTGTTAAAATGCTAGTAGCAAACATCTCATTGTTTCCCGTCTTCTGTACTTTGTGCAGAATGTTAGCAGAGAAATAAGGAAGATTTTGACGGACAGGGCAGCCAACTTCAACATTGCTCTAGATGATGTATCTATAACAAGCCTGACTTTTGGAAAAGAATTTACTGCTGCAATTGAAGCAAAACAAGTGGCTGCGCAAGAAGCCGAGAGAGCTAAGTTTGTTGTGGAAAAAGCTGAGCAAGATAAGCGAAGTGCTGTTATCAGAGCTCAGGTCCATATAAGTTCCACTCTTCATATCTCCTTGTTAATTCAATCTTTGTCACTACACATCCTATCATTTATCCGGTGCTTTATTGATAATGTCTTATGAGTAGCTCTCACTCCAGCCCATCATTCCTCAGTAACTCCAGCCCATCCGAGTTTGCTTTCATCTACTGGCAAACAAGAGTAGAAAACTATACTACCGATTGTTTTTGGCTAAAATTTTCCATTATGTGTTATTTATTTGGGTGGGATTGTGGTGGGGACAGGGATACATTACGAAACAGTAGAGTTGACTTCATATTCGGTGTTCTGCAGGGAGAAGCTAAGAGTGCCCAGCTGATTGGTCAAGCTATTGCCAACAATCCAGCATTTATCACACTCAGGAAGATTGAAGCAGCCAGAGAAATCGCCCAGACTATCTCACACTCAGCTAACAAGGTGTACTTGAGTGCTGATGATCTGTTGCTTAACCTTCAGGACTTCAACTTGGACACAGCAAGAAAGTGACTTGGGTAGTGTAACCGACTACTGTTTCAACATTTGACATTTTGTTTTCTTGC
Source organism: Capsicum pubescens (assembly GCA_030864215.1). Classification (NCBI taxonomy): domain Eukaryota; kingdom Viridiplantae; phylum Streptophyta; class Magnoliopsida; order Solanales; family Solanaceae; genus Capsicum; species Capsicum pubescens. The sequence goes on from CM061547.1 coordinate 46,792,025, forward strand.
CAGACAGTTTGATTCTGGGACTTGTCCCTCCATGTTTACATAGTGATGACTTGATAGATGGTGATTCTTGGTTTATTTTTACTGTTGAATATGGAAACATTTTGCATGAGAAACTACTGTGAAAGTAAAGGCCAAGTTTTATCAGCTTTATAAATGTATGAATAATCGTGTAGGATCTGTCTCGAACTTTCATGTTTCTCTGATGAAGGAAAATTGTATTGAAACAGCTTGTTTTTGTCTTGAGTCGGGTCCTTTTGAAACCAGCCTATCCACTTCTAGGGTAGAGGTAAGGTCTGCGTACACTCTGCCCTCCCCCACCCCACTGTAGGTTTATAGTCTTCTAAGCATCCTCCCTGTCAGTAAGTAGTTTTTTGTTGTCGTTTCTTATTCTTTGATGTGTTTGTGTATTACTATGGTTATTTCATTTACTTTTTTTTTTTGGTTTTCCATCCGGTGTTCGGTACCTGCATTGGAGCTCGACTAATCCGGATTCGCGTCGGGTAGGGCCCCATTCGGGGGTAGCGTTCCCAACAAAGTTTTCTCCATGCTCAGGGTTGACCTCTCGTTCTCTGGTTAAGAGTGGAGCAGTCCCATCCACTGCACGACAACCCATGTTGGTCGGTAATTTCATTTACAGGATATCTTGCAACCCTACTTCAAAAAAATTCTCTTCTAAGCTGAGGATCTATTGGAAATAGCTTCTTAATCTGCACAAACGGTAAGGTAAGGGACTTTTATTGAGTAAGTTAAAACCGTGCTCCCGCCTTATACTTTATCATTACTTGACAATGTTAACTTTTTATGGACAAGACGGGAGCCTTCGTTTGCATTCTCCATTTTGGATTTTTTTTTTTAATTTTTAAATTTCCCATTGAAATTTTGAATGAAAAAACATGCCCTTTATAAATAAATTGAATAAGCCTTCGTAGGCTTAGAACTCAACACTACACTTTATTATTTATTATTATAAATAAAAGTCATCAAAGGTAAGCATTAATGTAACCTTATAAGGTAATTTGGTAAACATAGCAAAGTTTTTTTTTATTTCTTTAATGGGAAAATGCATCGTTTTCACCCTAGACTATTATCGAAAAATTGAATCCACACCTAAACTATTGGAGTGACCTAATGCACACCTAAACTACTTCAAAGTGAAATTTTTTACACCCTAAATCTGACGTGGAAAAAACATAATTACTTAATTAAAAAAAGGCACATCTAAAATTAAAAATAACACACAAAAAAAGTTAAAACTAAAAATTCCAATTCAAATTCATCTTCTTCTCCAAAATAAAAAATCCTCAAACTGGAAAAAAGATCCAAATTCAAAACACCCCAACATCCATCTTCTTCTTCTTCTCCAAATTCAAAAATCCCCAAATTAAACTGAAAATTTCAATTTCAATTTCAAGTTCCTAATGAGTTTCGAACAATTAGCAATGGGTGAAATTCCTCCTCCTTCTTCTTCTTCTTCTTCTTTCCCCAATTCAATTCAACCATCGAACCTAATTATTGACCCCGTCGGAGCTGCAAATGCATACAAAAGATTTCAAAGTTTACAATTTTCAATCTTCCCATGTCAAGAAAATCTCTGCCTTTTGTGGTATAATTTCCACATTGTTTGATCTTTGATTTGGCATCGTGATTTATATGATTTAATTATGAAGTTTTTAAGTGAAAACTTGATAATTAAGCTGACCACGCTATGATTTTGATCTTTATATCTTGAAAGATCATATATATGATTTGAAAACAATGGCTATGGCTACTTTGTTAACTGATGGTAATGGGTTGCTGGAATGAGTTGAAACAAAGATCTTTATATCGCCGACGATAATGGGTTGCTGGGTTGAAACAAAGATCTTTATATCGTCGACGATAATGGGTTGCCGGAACTCTTGAAGTTTTCCGTTCATCTAAATCACCATGGCTACTTTGTTAACTGGTAAATTCATTATGCTTCTTCCACTTTACTTTGTCATCAATGGTGATGATGTACAGATACCCATTTCAATTGTTAAGCTGAAATATCAAGGAGGATTTGTACATTGAAGAAAAGAAAAAAAATTGACCTCATAACAATGAAGGTTTTGGGCATTGAAGAAGAAGAAGAAGAAAATTAAATTTAAAAGAACAAAGAAAAATTTATGAAAATAATAAATTTATTATTTTATTCGTAGCATGCTAACGTGACGCTGACGTAGCAGGCGCGTGTGCAACACCGCACCGCATGCAAGTGGTATAATGCTTTATAGGATGTAAAAAGTTTCACTTTTATATAGTTAAGGTGTGTAATATGCCACTTATATAGTTTAAGTGTTGATTCGACTTTTCTTGTATAGTTTGGGGTGAAAACGATGCCTTTTTCCTTTCTTTAATTTCTGTGTTTAATCAAACATGCCACCTATATTGTAACGGTGGTGTATTTTCTTAGGGGAAGGACAAAAATAACACCTAAAACTAAAATAATTTCATAAAACTAGCACCTAAATTTAAAAACCCAGTAAATAGCCATTAAGCATCACAATTCGGTCCTTTCCGTTTTGTGCACTGACCGACTTTTCATCTTTAATGGGCCCATTTTTTTGCTCCTTTTCTTTTTGTATAAATAACATAAATACCAACCTTTTGAAAGTAATTACACTCTCTCCCACTTTTTTAATTACTTTACTCTCTTTCCCTATTAATATACAATAACATAGCCGACATATAAATAACATTCTGTGTATGTGTTGGAATTTTTGTAATATGTTTAGGGAGTTGGGATTTTTTGTAATATTAGAAACATAAGTTGTGTATTTGTGTAATTTTTAGTTTCTTTTTTAATAATGCAAAGTTTAGTCCATTTCATTCCCAAAAGGCATTTTCTTGTTTCTCTTACTGCCAAAAAGAAGAAGACTGCCTCAATATATATAGATGACAATCACAATATCAGATATCTAAATCATTATTTTAACCATAAAATACAAGTAACCAAAGACAACTCTTAATTGTCAGTTGATCAACACGAATTAATACACACTTTTTTATTGACATCAAAATATTCAATAGAGAGGGAGAGCTTTTGGCAAGGCCAGCTCGTGAACTGCAACATTAATGGGAATCGTTTGAAACTTGAAATAATCTATACATATACATATACATATACATATACATATACATATACATATACATATACATATACATATACATATACATATACATATTCTATATAATAATTATAGCATTTTTATATACATTCTATACAATTTTTAACTACAATTATTATTTAAATACATATTTTATACGACTCTATATAGTTTCTACATGTATTCTAAAAGTGTATCAATCTAGTATAGGAGAGTATCAATTGAATATCAATTAAGTATATTGACACTGCAAGTGTATCAATGTAGTATAAAAGTATATTAATGTGGTATAAAAGAGTATCAATCAGGTATAGGGACTGTATGTGCTTGCGTAGAATTTTCTTTTCTCTTTTTTAAAAAGTGTATCAATATAGTATAAAAATGTATTAATTTAGTATAAAAGTGTATCAATTGAGTATAGAGACTGCATGTGCCCAATTGGGTCAAATGGCTAAAAAAGGGAATTAAAAAGGGAAAATTAACTATATAAACTTGTTAGATTAGTTATTACAAGTTATAGTAAAACTTTTAAGTTTTCAAGTTATAGCAACTTTCATTTAAAAAAAATACATAAAAAAAGGTTTTTTTATTTTGTTGAAAATACAAAAAGGTAATTAATGAAAAGAAAAATTAAGATTTAAGACAATTAATATACAATTTGCCTTCCTTAAATATAGTTAACATTAATTACTGATATTTATCCACCCCCAAATTCCTCTAACCATTTTTCTTTTCTCCTATTTTAATGTTTCCATTAAGAGTTTCCACCTTCATACACTACTTCTTCAGAAGTATTATTTTACATAAATCAAAACAAAAGAGTCATTGCTATGCTTTGCTATTTTCCTCTTTCCAATATCCAAATAATTTTTGTATATTTTCTCTCCCAATTAGGTGATAGCACACAATATTTGAGATTGCATATAATAAAATCAATTAGATCCTATAATCACTATTGAATGATGACTAAGCTTGTAAAAAATATATATATATAACAATACATATACATAAGATACAAATAATATGTACGTGGGGCAAATGTGATATATGCTTTAACAAATTAAATGGATCTATAAATTAATAATTTTAAAAGAAGATGGAATTGTAGGATAATATATAGTATTTAATTTGTAATTTTATTAGCATACTATGTTAGGAAAAAAATAATTAAATTTCAGTTTTGTTCCAGTGTTGTCCATCCTACGATTATAATATAACATATATTGAAAAAACAACAACCAAAAAGAAGAATAAAATAGAGACCTAGAGTCATCTTGTTCTTCTTTGTCACTTATACTTCTCTTTTTGTTCTTTAAAAAAAATACTTCCAAAGGTCATCCTCAAAGTCACAAATTGTCAATTAGTGTAATAATGTTAACTACGTTTTGATGAACACATTTTTCTAGGATAATCTCACTTTTAATATATAAGTTGAAATTAATTTATATACTCATTTCATACTTAAGTAATATTTTTATTTTGAGTTCTCAATGTATTAAATTGCTATCAATGAAGTTTCGCATATATAACATTTGTATTGAATGAGTTTTATGAATGTGACAATCGATAAGAAAAATAATGTTTTATGTTACATAACTTTTTTAGTGTATGTAATGGATATTACATGAAAAACAATCAACGTAAATGTTGAAAATAAATTAATTGATAGTTGTTTGATGTCAAATAATGTTTCGTTGCAATAAAAAAATAATCAATATTAATCATGATTGATATTGGTATTTGCTTTCTGACAGAAGAAGATGAAGAATATTATATAAATACTATGTTAAATATTAAAACTAAACTTTGTTCATACCAACAATCTTATATAAAGAGTAATGAGCACCAATAAAAAATCAAGATACAATACTCATGTCAAATGTTACTAATTGCAGAATCAAAAAATGTATAATTTGATGTAGTTGATGTCAAATTTAATACCCATCTGATGCGACTTATTTCATATCAATTTCATTCAACGATGTAAAATACGAAACAAACGTTAAAGTAGCATAACATTATATAAATACTATATAAATACAAAAAATAAACTTTGTTCATATCAACAATCTTAGAAAAATAAAGAGTAATGATCGAGCACCAAAAAGTTAATTTAAATTATTAACTATATTAGAAAAACAAACAGTAAATAAAAAAAATGATTCAATATCAATTTTGTACTAATTTAATCCAAAAACAATAATCAAATATTTACAAGTTTGTATGTACTGTTATAGTCAATGAATCCAACTTTGTTACTACCACATCATGTACATGCTTACTAGAAAAAATAAAAAGAAATAAAGATCGGGGATAACAGACATAATCACTAAGTGAGAAAATAACATATAAATGATCAATCATTCGGCAACAAGTACTAAGAATTCATTGATATGCGTGTTGAAATGTGAATTTGTCAGAAGAAGTCCACTTTTTTCAATGAAGAAGATGAATATTAACTATGAAACCCACTTTTTTCAACGAAGAAGAAGAATATACTATGAAGCCCACTTTTTTCAATCTTGTATTTTCAAGGGAAGAATATGAATATTATATGGAGATATAAATTTCAATAAAATTTTGAAATATTGAGTATTATAATGGAGAAAGAGAGAGGTAGGTTGAGTATTAGAGAATTTGAATGGAGAGAGAGAGAGAGAGAGAGAGGTGATTCAGATACTTTTTTCGGAACATTAATTTGATTTACACGTGATCTTCTTTCAATAAAGTTATCTGATAAAAGTGTGTAATCTTTTAAATAAAAAATAACATATATTTACCATGATTATCAATACACAATTTAAGGAAAATATTGATTACATTCCTATAAATATGGAACTGATTTTAAATTATATAATTAAAAATGAATTTTAAAAATATAATTAAAATAATATATCTTTTAATAAGTTGCTATAACTTGTAACTAAATTACTATTAATGCAATTATCTAAAAGTGTTGCTAAAATTTGTTATTTTAGATCTAATAATACTATAGGGAATAATTTTCTCAATTAAAAATAGCCGACTGACTGGCTACAATTGTCCACCTTTTCAAGTTGTGGCCATTTTTTAAAAAATGACCATCCCATGTCCTTTTCCTATTTTCTTATGGGGAGAGAAGGGGCCGGGAAGGGGGTGGGGGGTGAGGGGAACTTCCTACGACTCCATTCCTGGGGATCGAATCTGAACTAGAATTTTCGAACGCCACATGAAAAAAAAAAAAAGCGAAGAATGAGAAACTTACAAGGATCAACAGATTTACGAAATGCCAAATAATGACACTTTGCCAGTTTCCCTATAGATAAGATTAATAAGAACATAGGAGGCATGGCTAGGTATTGTATTAGGCAAGAAACAAGGTTTCCAATTGCATGTTTACCTATAATGTAGAATATTTTATAGAGTAACACTATACAAAACTCCACTTAAGGGGAGAAAATTGCATGTCATAGACTCAAATATGGGTAGCTTTAGATATTTGACCCCAATAAGAAATATCTTTAAAAAATAGCTTTAGATATTTGACCCCAATAAGAAATATCTTTAAAAAATAACCTTCCTTACTTTTTAAGTATAGTACAAATACCATTTTGCCCCTCTACACCTCAAATATATTTTTTAAACTTTTCATACTTATTTGTCTCTCAATTTTTTTTTATTATTATTTTTACTTTTTAATTATTCTATTTTTTTTTTATTATTTTCACTTTTTTATTTTTTTCTTTAATTTTATTATTTGATTTTAATTATTTTCACTTTTTTTTCCCTTTAATTTTATTTTCATATTTTAATTCATTTGTCTCAACCTTTATTTTTTTCTCTTTTTTCTTTTTTCTCAAGCATTATCTATTTCTTTTTTTTTTTTGCTTTTTGTAATTCATTTGTCTTTAACCTTTATTTTTCTTTTATTTTTGTTTTTTATCAGTTCTCTTTTTTTTTCCTCATTTCTTTGAAACTTTATTTTTATTTTTTCTTCTCATTTTTTAATTCTTTGCTTTTTTCTTAATCTTTATTTTTTTCTTGCTTTTTTTTTTCTCACTTTTTTTTTTATTTTTCTATTTTGTTTGATCACTTTTTTCTTTTTTCAGTTCTCTTTTTTCCCCTCATTTTTCTCAAACTTTTTTTTTTCTTTTTAATTCTTCGCTTTTTTCTTGATCTTTATTTTTTATTTTCTTTTTTTCTCATTTTTTTTATTTCTCTATTTTGTTTGATCACTTTGTTCTTTTTTCTCAACTTCTATCATATTTTGCTAATAAATAAAAAATTGAATAATCCGCAAAGGTATCTTTTTTTTTTTGACATCAAAACAAATTTAAGGGCATGAATTGTTGTTACGAAGTTCTTTGAAAATTCTTGAGATAAGTCGTGTATCTAAGGAGAGAGTTGTAGAATATCTCATAAATAAAGGCATAATGTGGTAATGTCAACTCTTACCCGTGGGGCATAGTTTATTATTTTAAAGTCCTTGAGCTAAGTCTTGCCTCTAAGGCAAGAGTTGTAGAACATTCCATAAATGAAGACATAACGTGGTAGTGTCAACTCTTGCTCATGGGGCATAGTTTGTAGTTTGAACGTCTTTGAGCTAAGTCTTGCCTCTAAGGCAAGAGTTGTAGAATATCTCATAAATAAAGACATAACATGGTAGTGTCAACTCTTGCCCGTGGGGCATAATTTGTAGTTTGAAAGTCCTTGAGCTAAGTCTCGCCTCTAAGGAAATAGTTGGAGAACATCTCACGAATGAAAACATAACGTGGTAGAATCAACTCTTGCCCGTGGGACATAATTTGTAGTTTGAAAGTCCTTGAGCTAATTAAGTCTTGCCTCTAAGACAATAGTTGTAGAACATCTCATAAATGAAAACATAACATAGTAAAGTCAACTCTTGCCTGTGGGGCATAATTTGTAGCTTAAAAGTCCTTGAGTCAAGTCTTGCCTCTAAGGCAAGAGTTGTAGAACATCTAATAGATGAAAACATAATGTGGTAGAGTCAACTCTTACCCGTGAGGCATAATTTATTGTTTGAAAGTCCTTGAGCTAAGTATTGCCTCTAAGGCAATAGTTTTAGAACATCTCATAAATGAAAATATAATGTGGTAGAGTCAACTCTTACCCATGGGGCATAATTGTTGTTTGAAAGTCCTTGAGCTAAGTCTTGCCTCTAAGACAATAGTTGTTGAACATCTCATAAATGAAGACATAACGTGGTAGAGTCAACTCTTGCCCATGGGACATAATTTGTTGTTTGAAAATCCCTGAGTTAAGTCTTGCCTCTAAGACAATAGTTGTAGAACATCTCATAAATCAAAATACAATGTAGTAGTGTCGACTCTTGCCCATGAAATATAACTTGTTGTTTGAAAGTCCTTGAGCTAAGTCTTGCCTCTAAGGCAATAGTTGTAGAACATCTCATAAATAAAAACATAATGTGGTAGAGTCAACTCTTGCCTCTGGGGTATAATTTGTTGTTTGAAAGTCCCTGAGCTAAGTCTTTCCTCTAAGGTAAGAGTTATTAAACATCTCATAAATCAAAATACAATGTGGTAGTGTGGACTTTTGACCATGAAACATAACTTGTTGTTTGAAAATCATAAGTCTTGCCTCTACAACGTAGTAGTGTCAATTCTTGCCCATGAAACGTAGCTTATTGTTCGAAAGTCGTAAGTCTTGCCTTTATAATGTGATAGTGTCAACTCTTGCTCATGAGATGCAACCTGAATGGAAGAAATCGAAGAAAAGAACAAAAATATTAAAAATTGCGAAAAAGAAGAAAATAAAAAAAAATATTTAAAAACTAAAAATTAAAAAAAAACTAGAAGTTGAGAGAGAATAGAAAAAATAAAGGTTAATAAAAAAATTAAATAAAAATAAAGGTCGAAAAAAATTTAAAAAGAAAAAAATCAAAGAAAAATATATTTTTTTTTAAAAATAAAAGTAGACGTTGAAAGGTGTAAAGAAAAAAAAAGTAAGGGTTGAGAAAAACTAAAATGAACACAAAAAAAAGAGGAAATAAAAAATAAAAAAAATGTAAAATAAAAAAGAAAAAAAGAAATTGAGTGGAAAAAAGGAAAAAAGTAAGGGTTGAAAAAATTAAAAATAAAAAAAGAAAATAAAAAATAAAAATCAAAGTAAAATTAAAAAGAGAGAAAAAAATAAAAGTTGAAAGATATAAATATGGAGTTGTTATCCATTATGAGGATCATTTGTGTAATTTACTCTATTGATCAGGGACAATTTTATCCACAAGAATATTAGTTAATAGGTAAAGACTATTTTAAGAAAGATTTTTTTTGGGGCTAAAATTTGAAAGCCACCCCCATTTGGGTCTATTTTTGAGATGGCTGGCCATTTTAAAAATAAATGAACCACAATTTAAAAATGTGGACAACTGTAGCCCGTTGACCCAATTTAATTTCCTTTTTTAGCCATGTGGCCCAATCGGGCACATGCAATCTCTATACTCAATTGATATACTTTTATACCACATTGATACCTTTTTATACTATATTGATACACTTTTTAAAAAAGAGAAAGGAAATTCTATGAAAGCACATGCAGTCCCTCTACCCAATTGATACTCTTTTAAACCACATTAATACACTTTTATACTATATTGATACACTTGCAGTGTCCATATACTCCATTGATACTCTCTTATACTAGATTGATACATTTTTAGAATGCATGTCGAAACTATATAGAGTTGTATAAAATAAGTATCTAAATAATAATTGTAGTTAAAAATTGTATAGAATGTGTATAAAAAATCTATAATTATTATATAGAATATGTATATATATAGAAACTGTATCATTATTATATATAAATATATATCTTTACCAATTATATTATATTAAAAGTATATGGTATTGTATTTTATTGTATAAATAAGTAAAACAAAACAAAACAAATAGTATGCTATTTTAATAATGTTGGTGAATGCAAAATAATCTGAAAAAAATAATAATTACTCGATTGTTTAAAAAGAATAAAAAAGAATAGAATCTTTAAAAAAGAAAAAGAGCCAAAAAAGCAGCAACAAAAATTAAAAAAAAAAAGAAAGAAAAAGGAAGGCAAGAACGTGACCTACAAAAATGAAACCAGTGAATATCTAAACATTGTCCATCAAAAGAAGGCTAGAAACTGGGGTATCTATTTCTTGGCCATTCAGTTGGAATTACTTTTCACCGGGTGGCTATTTACCGAGTTTTTAAATTTAGGTGCTGGTGAATAGGGAGGCCTACAAAGTTTCAAGAAAGGAGGCTAAGCTTGCAGTTACGACGACAAAGACTGCAACGTTTGAGAGCTTGTATGTGGGGTTAGATGCGAAAGGCGGGGAAAAGAGGTTGTATCGGCTTGCTTAGGCTAGGGAGAGGAAGGGTCGGGACTTCAACCAAGTGAAGTGCATTGAAGGGGAGGATGGTACAATTTTGGTGAAGGATATCCACATTAAGAAGAGATAGCAGGAGTATTTCCATAGGCTTTTGAACGAGGAGGGGGATAGAGGAATCGAGTTAGAAGAGCTGGAACACTCGGAAGAGAGACGTGATTTCAGTTATTGTAGACGTTTTAGGGTTGAAGAGGTCAGAGAAGCTATTCGTAGAATGAGAAGAGAAAGGGCGACGGGGCCTGATGAGATTCCGGTGGATTTTTGGAAGTTTATAGGTAGGGCTGGTTTAAGGTGGTTGACTGATTTATTTAATGGCAGTTTCAAGACGACAAAGATGCCGGAGTCTTGGAGGTGGAGTACGATGATTCCGTTATATAAAACAAGGGAGACATCCAGAGTTGTACTAACTATAGAGGTATCAAGCTGTTGAGTCATATTATGAAGATTTGGGAGAGGTTAATTGAGCTGAGATTGAAGAAGATCGTGTCCATTTCGGAGAATCAGTTTGGTTTTATGTCTGGCCGCTCGACTATAGAAGCAATCCACCTGGTGAGGAGATTGGTGGAGCAGTATAGGGAAAGAAAGAAGGATTTGCATATGGTGTTCATCGACTTGGAGAAGGCTTATGACAAAGTTCTGAGGGAGGTTCTGTGGAGATGTTTAGAGGCCAAAAGGGTCCCGGTGGCGTACATTAGAGCTATTAAGGACATGTACGATGGAGGGAAGACTCGGGTGAGAACGGTGGGAGGGGACTCAGAGCATTTTTTGGTCTAGACAGGGTTGCACCAGGGTTCGACTCTTAGTCCGTTCCTGTTTGCGTTGGTGATAGACGTGTTGACACGGAGTATTCAAGGGGAAGTGTCGTGGTGTATGTTGTTCGCTGATGATGTAGTGCTGATTGATGAGACACGGGTGGGTGTGAATGAAAAATTGGAGGTTTGGAGGCAAACTCTTGAATCTAAGGGGTTCAGGTTGAGTAGGTCCAAGACGGAGTATATAGAATGCAAGTTTAGTGAAGTAAGGTAGGAGGACGATGTGGTGGTGAGGTTGGATTCCCAGGATGTCCGAAAGAGGGATAGTTTTAAGTATCTTGGGTCTATGATTCAGGGAAATTGAGAGATTGATGAGGATGTCTCTAACCGTATTGGAGCAGGTTGGATGAAATGGAGTCTCGCCTCGGGAGTGTTGTGTGACAAGAAGGTGCCACTAAAGCTTAAAGGAAAATTCTACAGAGTGGTAGTCCATCCTGCTATGCTATATGAAGCAGAGTGTTGGCCAGTCAAGAACTCCCACATTCAAAAAATGAAGGTAGCAAAAATGAGAATGTTGCATTGGATATGTGGACTTACCAAAGGGGATAGAGTCAGGAATGAGACCGTCCGGAAGAAGGTGGGAGTATCTTCGTTGGAAGATAAGATGCACGAAAGAAGGTTGAGATGGTTTGGGCATGTGATGAGGAGGGGCATGGATGCCCTAGTTCGTAGGTGTGAGAGGTTAGCGTTAGATGGTTTCAGGAGAAGGAGAGATAGGCCGAAGAAGTACTGAAGGGAAGTGATTAGACATGATATGGAGCAGCTTCTGCTTACTGAGGACATGACCCTAGATAGGAAGGTGTGGAGGTCGCGGATAAGGGTAGAAGGCTAGGTTGTATGCGTGGATTTAGTAAGTAGTTAGAAGAGCTCAGGTTGAGTCGGGATAGTAACCCTAGGATTGGGTCTAGAGATAGGAGCCCGATCAGGCGGGCTTGGGTCTCTTTTTCCTATTGCACTTATTTATTTTATTTCTTATTGCTCTGAGTTCTATTTTTCTTGTTCCTTATTCCTTTTCATGTTATGCCATCCATCTTGGTTCTTATTTTATTACGCTTTGGTCTACTTTTCTCTATCTTGAGCCGGGGGTCTATCAGAAACAACTTCTCTACTTCTCTGGAGGTAGCGGTATGGACTGCGTACATTCTACCCTCCCCATACCCCACTTGGTGGGAATACACTGGGTTTGTTATTGTTGTTGTTGTTAAATTGAGGTGCTAATTTTGTGAAATTATTTTAGTTTTAGGTGTTATTTTTATCCTTTTCCCAAACTTAAACTCATCTTTCTTTGTGTTTTCACCGTGCTATTGGCAAAAAGGCCCAAGTGTTTCATCACTAGCCCATTCAACTACCACACACCACCATTCAGCTCCAACTCCCTGCATGAAAAGGAACAATTATTTCAGCCGTATTTGTATATAATCTAGATAGATATTATAACAAAACTAGGATGATGGTTACGATCGAGGTCGAGGTGGGATAAATCTTTGGCAAGGGATGGGGTTGGGAAGTCAATCGGACACTTAACCCCCCTCCCCCAGCCCAACTATCTAACTTTTTGTCTTGATCTAGGTCTCATATCGATTATTCTGTATACTGAATTCATCAATCAATCTTGACCTTTCCTCTCGTTATTTACTCTTACCTTATCTATTAACCAAGACTCTCACTTCATGAAAATATACTGAATATATTGTTGTTGTTGTCATCATCATATTTAACCTATACATCAAAAAAAATAATTAAACTTCAAATCACAAGAACTAGTTTTTTGGGGGCCATAATGGGGTGCCCTCATGGGGGTACAACTTTATTTTTGTATTTGAAGGCAATGACATAATTTATCTTCCTTTTTCGACAGTCCTAGTGCCCTAACCCTTTCCTATATTTTTTTTTTTTCAATTTTCCATCGGTGGTGTTTGATATTCGCATTGAAATTCTGACTAATTTTTTAAAAAATTTAAGTTAAATTTTGAAAATATATTACTTATATGTATATGCGGGAGCCAAAACGGAAACATCGTTTAAAACATTATAGGTTTTGAAGTTCAGTAGAAAGGCGTTAAGAATCAGTAACTGAGTTTTAAATTCATATATATATATATATATATATATATTTAGTGAGCTTTTAGCATAAAAACAACGTCCGTTTTGCCTTTTGGATTCTATTTTTGAAAATAATTATTATTTTTGGCTTACTAAACTTAAAAATGATTATTTTTGAATTTTACTTTTTCTTTAGACCACATATTCTGAATTTGAGTAGAAACTAATGAGTTGGACCATTTGCTCCTCACAAGTTTATTTTAAAAAAAGAAGCTCTCCGTACCCCAACTTGTAGTATCTCTTTCGACCCCAGTGCCTGAACCACCGGAACCACCGGACATGATGGCCAAAGAACAACCAACAACTACCACGGTCCCAACTAATAGAGACAACTTCAAAGACAAGTTTCTTAACAAAAGTGGGTCAATTAATCAGAATTACAACCACACAATGGGCAAATGCCCAATCATGGAACCACAAGGTGAAATGTTGTGGATCTATCGAAAGAAGATAAGATACGCATATACCAACCATGGAAATGCTCAGTAATCGTAAAATTATTCAACAAAAGGCTCGCACACAACTACTTACGGATGAAACTAACAGACTTATGGAGACCAACAAAGCCCCTAACTCTTATTGATCTGGGAAATGATTTCTACACTGCAAAATTCAACTGCCCAGAGAATATGAGGAAAGCTTTACATGGAGGTCTCTGGTTCGTAACAGACAATTCCTTTTAGTTCGACAATGTGAAACAAATTTCGTCCCACAAGATGTGACTTAAACACACACAGCTATATGGCTTCACCTTCCATAACTGCCAACAGAGTTCTATGACCAAGTAATCCTAGAGCGAATAGGATCAACATTGGGGACTCTCCTCAAAATCGACACCAACACCTTAGCCACACTGCGAGGAAGGTATGCATCTAAGTTCCTCTGGATACCCCCCTCAAAACACAGGTGACGATTGAAAACCACCAACAAAAAATGGTATATGAGGGGGAAGGCTTCTTATGCACCAGTTATGGACGGATGGGACACATCAGCAAGCACTGCACTTATGGCGAAGTTCGACAAAGAAAGGATCCAGGCCCCTCAGAATCATCTCCTAAGTTAAATGTGGTGGAAGCTGAGGACTGGCAAGTCATCTCATTTCCAAAGAGGAGGTCAAACCCAGGGACTACAGCACACAACCGGAGATCCCCACTACAAGTAACCAAAAGCATGGCCAAATCAGGTATGAATTCTCCCATCAAACAAGTTGATGCAGAAATCTCCATGCCTGAAACTGATAATTCTGTGTCTGTTAACACTAGCAATAGTAATAAAAAATTAATAAAAAAGGGAAAAAGAAAGAGAAGAGAACCATTAGTAACCTGGGCCCACAATGCCAGCTGGCCATCTAAAATACTGCCAATGGCAGTCCTAATACCAAATTTGGCCCAAATAAAGCCATTAAGGCCAACTCCCACATTAACTCCGTTGACTCCCCATACTTTAATTTAGGCGGCTCGAACTGGAACCCACAGTCCACTACTACACAACAGGCTTCAATGAAAGCCTCCGCCTCTGCATACTCTGAGGAGATAACCAAAACCGAGACTAGAGGTAATGATCACCCTCAGACGGTTGACATGACCGAAGTAGTCATATCTAATAACTCCTCCATCTTCATCTTTTTAAGGTCCAGTCAAAGTAAATGGAACTTACCTTGCCTTCCTGATTCAGCCAACAAAATCCAAAACATTAGCAATGGAAAACCCACCATCCCAAGGCATGGAGAACCTGAAGAAGCCCCTAATCTTTGTATCAGCACCCCACTCTCCAATAGAGTTCTAGCATCCTGGGCGGAATTTGTTCTCGCGGGGAAGACCATATCACACTATATCATTCTTGGGGATCAACCAATAGTGTTAATCATCCAAGACCCAGCATAGATGGACCAAATAGTCAAACAAAAGATAGATCAGATAGCAGAGGGCATGGGACAACAACTTTGGGCACAAACATGGCTACAAGCCCAAATGCTAGAGACTCTCAACATGATAAACTCCAATGAGTTCAATTCCCTGGCGAGCCACATGTTCAAGAGAATGCCATGTTACCCCAACATCCCCTACTTCTCAGACATAGAGATGCTCAACTTCATCCCATGGACTCCATCGAAGATATCTCCCCTACCCCCCCAACTTCATCATCGAGCAACAAAAGGCCAGCAGGGGCAGAAGACCCAGAAAAACAAAACCAACCATCTTGGAAGAGCTCTGCCAAGCTAATACCAAGATGGAGGAATTCTTGGCAACCTTCACAAAAGCCAACGTCGACTACTTCATTCTGGAAAAACTCCTTCAGAGAGAATTCGAAGAGCACTTCAGCACAACTATTATAGTGCATTGTCCAAAGGAGATGAAGACTTACAATCTATCACTGAGGAACATGACATCGGAAGTGAAAGTTGCAGTCTTCTTAACCCCATATGCGGACCCTCACAGGGCTCTCCGTCAGGACAAGGACAAGATCTCAATTCTCAACCACCTACACATCCCTGCTGATAATATGAAATTCATTATCTGGAATACTAGAGGCGCCAATAGCGATATCTTCAAACGCCAATGTGATTCCCTACTCAAAACCCGCAACCCTGTAGTGGTTGTCCTGCTGGAAACTAAAATGGTGGACCACAAGAACCTGGTAGAATTCTTTAGGTTCGATGCTCACTTAGAGTCAAGTGCGGTTGGTAGAAAGGGGGCATCGTCATCATGTGGAAGAAAGATATGGTCAAGATGTAAAACTTTTCCATCTCTCCCCAAGGAATCCACACTATGGTAAAGGTAACTTTCAATCCAACCCCTTGGTTATTTTATGCTATTTATGCTAGCCCTGACCCTTATACTCGCACAACCCTTTGGGATAAGCTTTGTCAAATCTCAACTACCTTTTCTGGGGACTGGTTAATTGGTGGTGACTTTAATAAAGTCATGAGAGCCAATGAGAATCTAGAAGGGGCTCCCATAAATAATGCTAGAGTAAGTAAATTGTGGGATTGTTTGAATCAATGCAACATGATGGACCTAGGCTATAGAGTCTGTAAATACACCTAGACCAATAGGAGATATCGTAATAGGGACAGTCTCATCCAAGAAAGGCTGGATAGATGCATGGAAAATGCCTCTTGGATAAACCAATTCCTAGAGGCATCAATCATTCATTTTCCCAGAACCAAATTTGACCATTACCCTTTGCTTCTATCTCTCTCTAACAGTCAGCATAGAATAAATCCAAAACCCTTTAGATTTGAACCCATGTGGTGTCATCACCCTTCCTTTAAGGA
The DNA here is from genome assembly GCA_030864215.1 of Capsicum pubescens. Classification (NCBI taxonomy): domain Eukaryota; kingdom Viridiplantae; phylum Streptophyta; class Magnoliopsida; order Solanales; family Solanaceae; genus Capsicum; species Capsicum pubescens. The sequence continues at coordinate 46,808,732 of CM061547.1, forward strand.
CCTAGTCCACAATTGCTTTTCTCCTAGAACTAACCTCCATTATGCCATCCATAGTTTCTAGGCTAAAGCCACAGTTTGGAACCATAAAGTGTTTAGAAATATCTTCAAACGCCTCAAAACCATCAGTGCCAGATTGGATGGTATCCAAAAGTCCAAACATTACCACACTAGCTCCTACTTGCATAATCTAGAGAATGAACTTATCTATGATTATGATGCTCTTCTTAAGTATAAAGAGAACTTCTGGAAGGCCAAGTCCAGAATCAACTAGTTCTCAGAGGGAGATGCAAATAAAGCTTTCTTCCATGCCTCTACAATAAATAGAAAAAGGCGAAACAGAATCTCTGAACTTCTAGATGAGGTTGGCAATGCAATCACAGGGGAGGAACCCATCACCTCCCATATTCTGCACCACTTCACCAAGCTTTACACCACCATCCACATACAAAGCAATAACAACCTCTAGATACCCATCATGGATGGAAATATGCGCACCCTTGACATGAAGGAAGCCCTGGAGGCCCCTATAAGAGATTCTAAAATTCTCATAGCCATTAAATCCTTTAAACCCCTTAAAGCCCCTGGGCCAGATGGGCTACACCCCATGTTCTATTAAAAATTCTGGCCTGATGTTAGCCCTAGGGTCATATCCTTCTGCAAAGAAGTTTTATCAACTTCTACCATGCCTGCTGAGCACAACAACACCCTTCTCTGCCTCATACAAAAGTTTAGGAATGCCCAGAGCCTCAAGAACTTCAGGCCCATTGGACTTTGCAATACCTCCTACAAAACTATCATAAAATCATTGTTAACAGAATTAAGCCTCTGCTCCAATCATCATTATCCCAACCCAGGCAAGATTTCTCTCTAATAGGAAGAAAACTGACCAGGCTATCATTGTCCAAGAGTACATCACTTATTTTGAGAAAATAAGAGGGAAGCAAGCCAATATGATCTTGAAGATTGACCTAGAAAAAGCCTTTAACAAGCCTCAAATTCTTTGACTTCCCTAAAAACATAACCAACTTAATCCTCTCCTGTATTAGCTCATTCTCCATTGCCATCCTAGTAAATGGCAGAAAGACCACCTACTTTAATCCTTCCAGAAGTATCAGACAAGGTGATCCTCTATCCCTCTATATCTTCATACTTTGCATGGAGAGGCTGTCCAGAGGCATTGAAGCTGAAGTCAAGGCCAAAAACTGGACACCTATCAGCATATCCTCTAAGGGCCCCAAGTTTTCTCGCCTATTCTTTGCTGATGATCTTACTTTGATAGCCAAAGTAGATGCTCAGAATTGCCATACCATTATGAGAGCCCTCACTATCTTCAATAAGCTTTCTGGCCAAACCATAAATCATGGTAAATCCAAAGTCATATTCTCTAGGAACAACACTTCTTCCAACTCCAATATGTGCTCTCAATTTCTTAACATCCCTCTCAGTAACAACTTTGGAAAATACCTGGGTTTCCCAATATTTCATAAGAAACCTAGAAACAGTGACTTCCAACCCATCCTAGATAACATGAACTCTAAGTTGGCCGGGTGGAAGACCAAGTTCCTAAACATGACTGGTAGAACAGTCCTGGCCAAATCAACCCTCAGTGCTATGCCCACCCATATTATGCAATACCTAAAAATCCCCAACTAGATCTCTGAAGCTTTTAACAAAATCCAGAGAGACTTTGTATGGGGATACTACAATAACAAAAAGAAAATGTATATGCTCAGTTGGGACTCAATTACTGCCCCAAGAAGTCTGGTGGACTTAGTCTTCATAAGAGTGAACTGAAAAATAGGGCTCTTCATGCTAGCCTAGCATGGAGGTTATTCCATAACCCAACCTCCCTCTGGGGTCAAGTTATCCTTGGTAAGTACTATACCAACCAGGGAAACTCTTCCACTAAGAAGCTCACCTCCAGAACTTAGAACAACACTTAGAGGGACTGGAAATACTGCTCCTTTGGCAAAAGATGGAGGGTGGGTAAGGGGGATAGGGTGAGATTTTAGGAAAACAATTGGATCCCCTACCTTAGCAGCCTCAGAAGCATAATCCAAGGCCCTATGACTAATAATCCCCCTCAGCTGGCCATCAAGGATGTCTTTTTAAAGGGCAATTAGAATTTCACTGCAGTTCCCTTTGAGATCCCAACAACCATTCACCAAACCATCCTAAGTATTCCCCTTTATTTAGATGCTAGCAAAGCTGACACTATCATTTGAAATTGTTCTAACAATGGCTAATTCACAACCAGCAGTATGTACACTCATCTAGAAAAGACAACTAACAATAATAACCAAGTCGAATCTGAGCATTCCATTTTCCCTAGAATCTGGAAAGCCAATGCACCCAACAAAATCAAAACCTTTGTTTGGCTCCTTACCCACAAAAGACTTGATACCAATGGGTATCTCAACCATGTTGGCATTAACATCCCTTCCTAATGTCATTATTGCAATAATAATATTGAAGATATCACCCACATCTTCTTCCAATACAACAATATCATCCCCTTTTGGAACTACATCCATTCCAAAAACAAGCATAAACCCCCCAAAACTGGCAAAACATGAATGCCTCTAATTGGCATGAAATATGGGGAGAACTTTCTACTAAGTAGTTCAATAATTGGCTAACCTGGGGTACATTTATCCCTTTCTGCCTGTGGGGCATTTGGTTGAGCAAGAATAACAACCTTTTTAACAACAATCGCAATGGTTTAAAAGTGGATCAAGTCATCGCTGTTGCAACTGAATATGCCATGATTGTCCACCACTCTTAAAATCCCACTCTTCATAGAACTGAAACCATCAACATTAAGTGGAATCCTCCCATTTCAAGAGGCATAAAACTCAATACTGATGGTTCAACAAAATCTAACCCTGGACCAGGGGGAATTGGTGGGGTTTTCAAAAATGCCAGTGGGGAATAGATACAGGGCTATTACTAGCACCTCCCCCATACCTCTCCTACTATGGCTGAATTGCTAGTACTTAGATGGGGACTCTTGATAGCTAAAACCCACAACAATGCCTCCTTTGAGATTGAAATGGACTCCACAATAGCTATTCACATGCTTAATCACAACCACCTTCTCTATGCTAACATCACTCATGAGTGTAGGACATTAATGGAGGAGTTGGAAGCAAGCAATCCGATGCAAATCCTGAGGGAGCAGAATGCAGTAGCCGATCGCCTAGCAAAGGAGAGGACTAAAATGGAGTTCTTTCCAACACCTACTGTGGTGCACCATGTACCTTTTTTTGTTTTAGAGGTAGCCAAAAATGATTTCCTTGGGAAGTCCTTTAATCGTATTGTTAAACGTCTGAAAATTAACCTACAAGGCCAGGATGCGGCCTTGACTCACTCTATATTGTCTCCTACCTCTGATAGGAGTTCTAACCCACCCCACCCCGACTAATGATTAATATAAACTAATACTTCTCTTTGCCAATATGATAATGAAAAACTCTGTTATAGTTTTTGGACAATGTGGTTGTTGCATGAGCCATGTCATCAAGTGTTTACTTCTATGTCTAGGAGTGAGCCCCGTTATTTATGACACTGAAGAAAAATATGAAAATGAGATGGTAATGAAGCTGGAAACATCAATAAGAATATAGATGGAGATTGGAGAGATGGTCGGAGAGTGGCGTTGCCGGCGATGTTTATCAGAAGAGAGTTGTTTGTGTTGGGTTCGAAATCGAGAGAGCGTCATGCGGAAGCTATTAGTTGCAAACTATTGTGGTGATAATTCAGACGACAAAGAAAATAATACTAAAAGCATTAAATTATTATATGTTTTGGCCAATCGGCCTACATATTATAAAATCTAATATCAAAAACATTAAATCTATTGGGAGAAATCTCCCCCTAAATAAAGACTCTTTAATGACTATATTGTGGATGCTACTGTGTTATGGTATGAGAAGGGGGTCTTCTATTTATAGATGTTCAAAACCTTTCCTCCAAGAAAGAGGTTAGCCAAATATGAAAAAGAATTATATTTTTTTTCTTTCAGGAAAAGTAAAAGTAATTATGGTAACTTTTATTTTCCTTCTAAGAAAAAATAAAACTTAAATATAGTAAGAAAATCAGGGCAAAAACCCTAACAAATCTTTCCTTTTTGGTTTGATTTTCTTCACTTGAGCCGTCTTCTCTTCATATCACGTGCATGAACTTCGTTCTTGATATAATCTTCATAACTGCTGCTTGCCATTGTTACAAATAAGGTTTAAAATATCATGGTTAAAAATTGGTTTAAAAGTAATATTTTAGTTTCATTTTTAAAGGTGCAGCAGCTGGCGTGTTGAAAATATGGTTGAAACTTATTCTCCACATGTAGTTCGACAAAAATCTTTATTATTGCCTAAATTGTTGCAGCTTGATTTTGAAACCGCTTTGAACCTGTTTAATCTCGTCTCACCACACCATTGGACCATTGAACCGTAAGCTCTGATACCACTTGTTGGGTTCGAAATCGAGAGGGCGTCATGCGGAAGCTATTAGTTGCAAACTATCGTGGTGATAATTCAGACGACAAAGAAAACAATACTAAAAGCATTAAATTATTATATGTTTTGGCCAATCGGCCTACATATTATAAAATCTAATATCGAAAACATAAAATCTATTGAGAGAACCCCCCCCTAAATAAAGACTCTTTAATGACTACATTGTGAATGCTTCTGTGTTATGGTATGAGAAGGAGATTTTCTATTTATAGATGTTCAAAACCTTTCCTCCAAGAAAGATGTTAGCCAAATATGGAAAAAAATTATATTTTTTTCTTTCAGGAAAAGTAAAAGTAATTATGGTAACTTTTATTTTCCTTCTAAGAAAAAATAAAACTTAAATATAGTAAGAAAATCAAGACAAAAACTCTAACAGTTTGGAGGATTGGATTGATTATGGCTACTCATATTAGTGGAGAATCGTGTCCAATTTTGAAAAAAAGTAGGTGCATTGTGGCTATGATATTTTGTTAAATCTTGTTTAATAATTGAACTACTATATTATATTTTTAATTTATCGTTAATGAGGACATTTATGTTATGATACATTTTTTTTTATAATGAGTCATGATTTGACGAGCGCAAAATTAATGTATAAAAAGTAAAGGCCGTGCTTATCAAAAATAGAATAAAAGGTTGTCGAACCTACAAGGATTGGGGATAACTTTATGCTGATTGCTATTGCTGATTTCTATCTGAGAAATTCGATAATTGAGGAAGTTTGATTATCAATTAAATAAATTAACTGAGGACGAAGTAAGATCGCAACTCTAGACGCAAGAGTGATAAGAAAGAATATATGAATGAGTCGAGTTACCCTCTTGGAAATATGTGAGACACAATCCTAGTTGTCAAAAGTCCACAAGTAGACAAAAGGTGAGAGATACTAATATTTGTATTGTATTTCATTTGTTGTATATATACCTCTATCTTTCCAACCTCTTCATCTTTTAACGAAAATGAAGGGATTAGACATATCTGAAAGTTCTTTCAAAAATTTTTCTTTGTGATTTATCATTGGGCCTTAGTTATACTGCGCAGTCAAATATATTGGAAAGTAGCAATATATATACAAGTGTTTCAACATCAATCATGATAATTTTATGCCAATTGATATTGTTGATTACTATTTGAGAAATCGATAATTGAGGAAGTGTGATTGTCAATTAAATAAATTAACCGAGGACGAAGTAAGATCGCAACTATAGATGCGAGTGTGATTCAAAAAAATATGTGAATGAGTAGAGTTACGAATTCACCTATCTATCAATTAGTGATCTCACTCGAGACACGCTGCTCCCTCTAGGTAAATCATCTTGTTTTAAAGAAATGATACATCACTAATTCCTTCGTTTTAATTTATGTGATACGTTATATTTTTCAAGAATTTATTTGATGTATCTTTAAAGCTACATTGATTTAATCAATTTAATGTTTTAAGTTGGATATAACTTATAATTTGAACACTTGGAATATAACTTTGGATTTGGAATAGTTGAATTTGTGTTCTAAATGCTTTGATTGGTGCCGGTAAATTGTATTTGACATTTTGAGTATTTTTAGCTTGACTTTTGGAGTCAACAAATCGTAGTTAAGCATATTTTTATAAGATTATTATTGTCCTAATTGTCAATTTTAAAGACACCTATTTAAGTCATGGTCAAAGTTTCTAAATATTTTGGTAAGTTTAGCAATTTCAAAATCAGTTTCAGATATACGAATATGAAATGGGAAAAGGCTCAAATATGCCACTGAACTATCAGAAATGACTCATTTATGCCATCCGTTAAAAGTTGGGCTCATTCATGCCATCGCCGCTACAAAACCGGCCCATCCATGCCATTATTTTTTAACAGATGATTTTTAAAAACAGTCTTGCCACGTGGCAGCTTATTAGAGCGCCACATCATTTTTTTTTTTTTTTAAAGTAATTTTTTTTTGATCCATTAAAAAGAATTCACGCAACATTTTGATCTATTGAAAATTAGTTTGATCTATGCTTTTAAAATTTGATTAATTTTTCATGAATATATTCTTAAAACATTCTCGTTCGATTCGTTTTTTTTTTTTTTCATTTTTGACATATTAAGGTTGTTTTCATATTTTACCTTTAATATTAATTATTTTTTTCTTCAAATTAATTTCAAATACAATAGTAAACATCATTAATAAATATATTATAATAAAATAACTATTTTAATTGACGGGCGAGTAACTAAAAGTGAACGGAGAGAGTATACACTCCACACTTTTTATCACTTTATTATATTTTTTTTTAAAGATTTACATTAACTAAAGCTTTTGTCATTTTTCAGTTGAAACTGAAGGGATATATAAACATCAAATATTATTATTATATTATTAATAGCTAGCTTCTCATTTTGCCAACTCTACGTATACTATATATGTCGGCATGTTGTCACCTTCCTGTTTTTGTAATGATAAATGATGATGTATAAAGTGTTACGTACAAATGTTGAATGCTGATCAGGGGCGGCTCAACCCTTTAGGAGAAAAGGCGGCCGCCTAAGACCCCAAAATTTGAGGGGACTATTTTTGTTTAGTAATAATAAATTACAAATTTAAGAATATATTAAATACTATTTATAGAAAAAAGAAAAATTTTATATAAAAAAATAAAACGCAAGACCTCCGTTTGATTTTTGCCTTAGGCCATAAATTTGCTTGAGCCGCCCCTGATGCTGATGATGTCATTCTATGCTTAATAAAAAAATAAAAAACTAAAAAGTTACTTACATTCGGCTGACAAAATATTTCATGTATGCTAAGATATACTATATGCTTAATTAGAATAGCGTTTGGTTATAAATTTTAGTAGTAGATTTAAAAAAAAAAAATTATTTAAATATTTGTTTGATCATGAAGAATTAATCAAATTTTAAAAGTATAGATCAAATTAATTTTTAATGGATCAAAAAATTGGATGAATTCTTTTTAATGAATAAAAAAAAAAAGTTTAAAAAGATTTTTTTTTTTTTTTTAAAAATAAAATAAAAAATGACGTGACCCTCTAATAAGCTGCCACGTGGCAAGGTTGTTTTTAAAAACCGACTGTTAAAAAGTAATGGCATGGATGAGCTAGTTTTGTAACAGCGATGACATAAATGAGCTCAACTTTTAACGGATGACATAAATGAGCCATTTCTGATAGTTCTGTAGCATATTTGAGCCTTTTCCCGTATGAAATTTGGACAAAAACTTGACTTATCAAAATTTAAGTTCAGACAACTTAAAAAGTAAGTCTTTCTGACAATTTTGCATAGGTCCGAAACATATATAATTGAACTTTATCTATTTACCTTAACTCTAGCTATATAACTGAATCCACTTGATGTTTATCAAGCTGATACTCATTGATGAGATGTAAAGCAAACCATCATATATACATATACACTTTACGGAAAATTAAATTGAGCATTTCTGGTAAGAAAATGAAGGCTAAACAGAGTGGGAGCAGAAAAAGTCACGACGGTTTTGAAAATCAAAGACTGAGTAAGAAAAAGGAAGTTCTATCGCCATCACAAACTATTAATAAAAATAGTAGAAAATCGCTCCCAAAAAGGAATCTATTGCTTCTCTCCCAATTGGTTGGACCGTAGGTGCGATGATTTACTTCACGGGCAAGGTCTCTGGTTTAAGTTTAGGATGACTGGGATGTTTTCTTAATGGCTGTGCCAAAATCTCAAAGATCACCTTATGTGGATGAGATAAGAGGAAAAAACTAAGATAAAAGTCCGGTATGGGTGTAGAACTATTTTTACCCCTTAGCTAAAGTGAACATAATTCAGAAAACAAAATGAAGACGTACAGGTAAGTACATAAACAACAACAACCAACAGTTAGCTTTTCCCATCTAGACAATCAGATAGAACGGACGGCAATATCACATAATAAATTTATCAGATTAAACGATCTGCAACATAACATAATAAATTTAGGCATTATGGACTTGAAGAACTAACTATTCATGATTGAAAAGGTCCTAGTGGAGCAAACATATACATTTCGATTAATTTCATTTTGAGTGTTTGAAACTGATTTGAAAACTAATGAAAACAATACTCCTCAACACTAATATCCATGAAAGAACTAAAACTAATGAAAGATTCAATTGTGAGTAATTTTCCAGTTTTTTTAGAACTCCTAATCACTCTGGTGGAACCTTTCCCATTTCTATTTTTCTTACGCGTCACTGATACTTGTGCCTATTCAGAATGTTCCCTAGTTATGTGAGCTAATAATTGGAAATCAGCATTATTGTACTTTTTATTTTTAGTGATGACAAGAACACAAAGCTATTCTTCTAAGCTGACGAAGCTTAAACTAAGGCAAAGCTTGCAATACAGAGCTTACATCAGTTCCATCTCGACTTACAAAGCGCAACTCATTTTTCAAATTATTGAGGCATGTCCTTTTGTTACACGTATATCAATCAATAAACATAGAAGATAAAACTCAGGGCACAAGAATGACAAACAAGATTTGATGGTAAAAAATGAATTAACAGAATTAAAGCAACTATAACGTGTATCAATCAATAAACATAAAAGATAAAACTCGGGGCACAGGATGTGTTGAATGAAAGCTCAGAGCAACCTATAGTTCAACATATCAATAATTTCTAATAGAATACAAGTTTAACTCCATGCCACAAGCTAAAACCCCAGTGTCTCCGCCATGTTCTTGGCAGTAGAAGGAGAAATGAGGTAGTAGGTATAGCTTAAGAGGAAGGACCAACTCACAGTTAATCATGGGAAGATTACAGTTCATTGTCATGCTTTCCAACATATATATAGAGGGTATTGTAACTAGGGGCTTTGGGCGACAGGTGACAAAAAAGTTTTAAAATGAGGTGTAGGTGACACAAGTCTTAATAATTGAGTGGAGGTGACAATTACTTTGGATTAAGAAAGTTTGGAAAATTTTAAAATAACCCACAAGTTTTAAAATTTTTACTTTGATCCAAATGTTAGTCAATATAACGGAAAATGAAGGGAAAAAGGCGCATTTTTCTCTCTCCCCATCCGCTGTTATTTTCTCTTTCTTCGCGATATTTGTTGTTCATTGTTGCTGCTGCTTTATTCATCATCTTCTGATTCATTATCATCATCTTATACTTCATTATCATCTTCATATTCTTCTTGTTGATCATTGTTGTTGTTGTTATTACAACTGCTGCTCTTTGACCAATTTCTTATGTCAAATTTTATCTCATACATCACTTTCAACATTGACATTTATTTGAGAGGAGACTTTGGTAAGTCAATTTATGCTTTTTAGTTGAATTTGTCATCTGGGTAACTGCTAGTGTGCTGTTTTTTCAACAATAGCTAGCACGCGAACATCAATGCAACATAAGAGCAATCTGTTTAAACAAATTCATTATTTGTGGCACCAGATAAATGATTTGTTGCAACAGTAGACTCATATTGGATTCATGTTTATGGTTCTAGGTACCCGTAATATGAATCGAATAGATGAGTATTCTGTTACAACAGATTAATAATATGTTGCACCAGATTAATAATCTGTTTCAACAGATAAATAATCTGTTGCACCAGATTAGTTATCTGTTCCAACAGACAAGTAATCTGTTGCAAAAGAATATTTATCTGTTGCAACAAATAATTATTCTGTTGCAACAGATGAATAATCTGTTTCAAACAACAAAATGCAGCTCCTGTCACAAACCCAATAGATAACTCAACTCATATGTTGATCTCTTGCTATTGATACTGAATTTAAATTATTCCTTAATTGTAGATATGTCATTCGTTGAGAAAAAATAGACAACATGAAAATCAAATAAGAATTAAAACGTCAAATGCATCAAACATAAATTTTTTATTAAACAAAAAAATAAAAATACATAGGTAAAAGAAAAAATAGTTTAATTATTATCATCATCATTATTATTTGTATGGCCAGCCGACCAATCTTCAACCGGCAGCAGCAGCACCCTCCTCAGACTGCGGATCTCCCGCAACATCGTTACTCTAACGGCGGCCAAGTCCCACTGCAGGTCATGAACCTCCTTCTGCAGTTACCGCATGACGTCTCATAAAATAGCGACATCCCACACTAGATCAACCATATCTAGAAAACACATAAGTTGACAAAACACACACGTAAAAACAAAAATAAAGAAAAGAAAGAATTCGAATGTAATACAACGTATATTACACAAAAATCAAGAAAAAACTTACCAGAGACAGGAAAAAGCTATCAAGTCCTTGAAGAGAAAGTAGTTGAAGGTGTAACAAAAGCAAGGAATAAAATAGAGTCTAGTAAAACGAACGATTGAGTAAGAAGGGACCTATTTATAGAGGATTGAAGTTGAATGTGTTAGGCAAAAAGTCGCAACTGTTCACCTCCATTTATTAATGACATTTCTTGCTTACTGTAAAAAGTTATGACTTGATTAAATTAAGGAGTATTGTGATACGTCGACTTTTCAGATTATTATTATTATTAATAATTAGCTCTTTCCAAGAACCATTTTTATATTGAGTTGTGACAACAGATTATGTATCAGTTGCATCAGATAACTCATCTATGACAACAGATATATCATCTGTTTCAACAAATAGATAACCTGTTGCATTAGATAATACATTTGTTGCAACATATAATCTATATATCTTTTTTTTAAAAAAATTATCATCGTGACATCCAAATTTTCTGACTTTTTAATTATATAAATTAATAAAATAGATTTAAAGGCGCAACTGTTCACCACCATTTATTAATGACATTCTTGATTACTGTAAAAAGTTATGACTAAATCAAATTAAGCAATATTGTGATAAGTCATGACTTTTCAGCTTATTATTATTAATAATTAATTCTTTCCAGGAACCATTTTTACATTGAGTTGTGATAACATATTATATATCTATTGCATCAGATAACTCATCTGTGACAATAGATATATCATCCGTTGCAATAATAGATAACCTGTTGGATCAGATAATCTATCTGTTGCAACATATAATCTATTTTTTTTCAAAAAAATTTATCATCATATCATTAATCAAAATTTGATGACTTTTTTATTATATAAATTAATAAAACATAATTAAAAACAAGAATATTTTTGGTGAGTTTTTTACGATTTAAATTGTGTTTATCATTTATTTCCTTATTATTTTTTGTGAAAAGAAATGACTTAATTAAATCAAGATGGTGAGTTTTTATTATTGTGACAAGTCATGACTTTTCAGTTTATTAAATTTAAATAATATTTTTCTCAATTTAAAAATCAAAGACACCTTATTTTCAATAACCATTTTTTTAATAAAATAATAACCATTTTTTTATTGAGTTATGGCAACAAATTGTATATCTGTTGCATCAGATAACATATATGTTGCAACAAATATACTATCTGTTGCAACAAATCGATCATCTGTTTTAGGAGCTTTTATGATTTCTTCTAACAACTGATGAGAAATTTGATGCATCAACAACATTGTTTGTTGAATGTGTTTAAACAAAAAGTCACAGTTACGACTATTCACCTTTTTCTTAACAATCATATCATCATATAACTTAATTAATCCAATGTTGTGACTTTTTTTTTTAAATTAAATAATCTTTCTTTTATGGTTATAAATTGTGTATATCATTTAGTTTAGTTCCTTATTATTTATTAACGAATCATTTTTAGGAAAATCACCATGACTTTTCACCACCCTCTATTGTCACAAGTGCTCAATCCCTACCTCCAACCGTCGACATGTTGAGAATAGGGAATAAATAGAATAATAATTAAATATTAAATAAGAATTAAAAATTCAAATTCGACCAAACCAAACCAAACATATACATAAATTTTTGAATCCCTTATAGGTAGATCGGATATAAAAAAGAAAAATACATACGCTAAAAGAAAGAAAAAACATAACTTAATTATTATTACTACTATTATTATTATCATTACTATTATTATTATTATTACTATTATTATTGTCAACCGAATAATTTTCATCCGGCAGCAGCAGGGCCCTCCTCATCCTTGCTCCGAAGTCGTCCAAATCCCTTTGGAGTTCATCAAATTGTCTTTGAAGTTCCTGAAAGGACTCGATATGAATCTTTTTGTACAAATCTGGAGCATCCATATTTGTATCGTAAGTGTAGTAGAATGAATGAGTGAGAGGAGGCCGGAGGGACCTATTTATAAAATGATTGAATTGGAAGGGGTGACTTGACTTAAGTCTAGTAAAAAAAAAGCCATGATTGTTCATATCCGTTAATTAAATAAAACTGGTGACTTTTTAAATATGTAAATTAAAAAAAACCATATCTAAATACAATATTTTATTTTTTTATTGTATTTTGGAAAGAAAAGAAAATTGCTTTAAAATAAATCTAACAGATGGGTAATCTGTTGTAAAATATATTCCATCTGTCAGATAACTTATAACATATTGACAATCTGTTGCAACAGATGGATATATCAGTTTGCTTGTCCAACAGATGTGGCGTTTGTTGCAACTTGCTAGTCATCTGTTTATTCAATTTCATCGAGAGCATTAGAATTTTCTAAACACTTCTTGGCCAAACTCAATTTTTGCTCTTGGATTGCTTTTTTTTTTTTCTTTGCATCCTTCAAACGGATTCTGTTTGAAGGATTTCGTTTGAAAGATGTAAGGAAAAAAAGAGAAATAATCTAAGAGAAAAAATTGAGTTTGGCCAAGAAGTGTTCAGAAAAATCTAATGCTCTTGATGAAATCGAATAAACAGATGACAAGCAAGTTGCAACAGACGCCACATCTGTTGGAAAAGCAAACTGATATATCCATCTGTTGCATATCTGACAGATGGAATATATTTTGCAACAGATTACCCATCTGTTAGATTTATTTTAAAGCAATTTTTTTCTTTCCGAAATACAATAAAAAGATAAAATGTTGTATTTAGATCCATTTTTTTTAAGTTACATATTCTAAGAGTCACCAGTTTTATTTTATTAAGAGATATGAACAGTCGTGGCTTTTTGTTTGACTAAGTCAAGTCACCCCTTCCAATTCAATCATTTTGTCATTGTGGTCGCTGAGCTCAGTATAGAGCTCTTGATCTTTGTGAGTTTGTCAACGAGGACCACTTTCTTGGAAGCTTTCTTATAATACTCCTCTTGGTCCTTCTTATCTCTACGCAAGGTCAAGGAGAAGTATAGAACGTTCTCTTAGAGTTTTTCCAAGGCAAGCTCTCTCTCAGCTGATAAATTCGGTGTTGCAGTATATATGGATAGTACAACACTCAATGCAGAATAGTTTTCTGGTAGAAACAAGTCTTGAAAAAACATAATCAGTAATCTCTTGATATCAACTTTCGCTGTGTCAAGCAGTTCTGTTGATCGAATAGAGTGACTGAAACTGAAATCCTCTTTGATCGAAAGACACTACTGTTAGATATCAATTACTTTACATTAGAAGTTATGCATTAACAGTATTAATCACTCAATCATGTTTTACCTTACACTCTTCACATTTGCATGCACAAGATAAGCAAGGAGGGGTAAGATCTCCAAACCTTAGCCCGAGTTAGTGAATAGATTAAATGATCTCAATATCTCAGCCTTTCTGCTGATCATTCTTCTCCCATATAGATGACAACATATCCGTCATGCAAAAGTCTACACCGTCGCCAGAAATATTTTCCACAGCGAAAGTTGGTAGAAGGCATGACAAATTAACATGAGTAACAACTGACATTGAATCTTAAAAAGGGTATTAGAACCATATTCATGGTCCTTCAGCCTTATCAGTTCGGAACTAACAAACTTAACTGTAAAATTGCAGATATCTTGTTTGAATGATCTATGACTAATCGGTAAAAATAACATTCACAAAATCAGTGTACTCTATGTGTGTTTCCACGATAACATTATCAGTAATACATACCTCCCACATATGAAGTGGTTTCATCTGCATGCAGCTTATTCCTACTAACCCATCTTTACTGCAGCCTCTTATGATGGTCGGGCCAAAGTTGATCAACTTCTAGTTCCTTATATCTACAAAGAAGAGGAAAAAAATTAATGTTACAGAAAGAACATTATTCATCTATTATAACAGGTATAGAGTCTGTTGTATCAGATGATGAGTCTATTGCATCAGATGTGGATTCTGTTGCATCAGATGTGGAGTCTGATGCAACAAATGTTGAGTCTGTTGGAATACATCAAACCAGCCTTGCTGGTGGTTTAATTTTGTAACGCCCCGAAATCTCATCCCGAGATGCCACACGGTGCTTAAGGATACAAGTAGCCCAAGCTAACCTTTTGAGCCTGCTACTAGGTTTATAGCTTACTCTAACGACAACCAAAGAAAAATAGAAGTACTGCCATATCATATCTCAACTAAAATAACAAAGGAATACTGTCTGAATACTACAATACTGAAAAGTCTAAAACACCACTGATCGTCTAGTCTAACAAAACCTCTACTACTCAAACTAGAGAGCCATTGGGACTGACCCCCAACTGACTCGAACTGAGATGAAAGTAATACTCAAAATACCATGAAAATGGGAAAGCTGCAGATATAGGTCCTCGAACCATGAGGACTCACCAACTACTAACATGTAGATAAGGGTACGCAAAGATCACTTTCGCTGCTGAGATTGAGCACATGAACCTACATTATGAGACAATTAGCACACAGACGTATATGTGGATCAGTACTTTGAGGATGTATTGAGTATATGGGGGTGTATGCAATACTTAAAACAACAATATCCTCAATCTTTATAAAATCATGCATGCTGATATAACTGACTCACATAGCTTGAATAATCTCAAAAAATGTATATCTCGTAAATTATGAATAATGAAACACATAGTATAAATCTCATGAGTCAAGATACTATTTCTGAAATCTGTAGTTCTATTCCCTTCTCAAAACATATAGACTAAGTGGTAAAGTGCTTGCCTCTGTATCTGAGAGCTAAGACTATAATTTTAAAATGAAATCTAAAGTAACACATCAATTAAATAAGTTTGTGATCCTTTACACTGAGTATCTAAAAATCATTACTGATCAGGATATCTTTCAGAGCCTTAGGGAAAATAACTCATCTCAAGGAACATACTTTACTTTAGAAACTGATTATTTACTCTTACTAGTAGGGAAAACTACTTTCTTCAAGGGAAAATTTTTACTTTAAGAAGTTACTCTCAAAATCTTACTATTAGGGAGGTTCTCTTAACCGACATACACCATGCGAGCTACATGGAGTCCAACGTTTTGTCCTCCTAAGGAAGAAACCTCATGTTGGGGAGAGGCGTCATACTCTTTCCAGGGAGTATAACCTCAACTTAGTGATCACTATCTCGACCTCGGGCCTGTAAATCTCAATCCTACGGTGGCACGTAGTTCTGAGGTATGAAACCGTAGTAACTTACCCAACTCGGTGCTAAATACTACTCCCTTTAGTTAGCTATGCTCATCTTATGGAAATCCACTTTAAAGTAATCTCATGGTTCATAAAAAACCCAACTATAACATCTATAATCTCATTTAGTAAAGTGGATTTCAAAGATACTATGACCGTCAAGGTCAAAACTTTCTCAATAATCTAAAAATACTCAAATTATGGGTGCTTATAGCACAAAAGTTCATAAAACGGAAATATCAAGTAGGACTTAGTGACCCATAATTCAATCTCAAGTTGAGACGCATTAAAATGCATACTAGATATCATAAAGATTCATAAATCATACAAAAATCTGGAAATTTTCAGCAATATGCATTGTAATCTCAACATACTCATGTACTCCAATTTCTAAAACATTGAAACCATCATAACCTCAAGAAATAATAACATATGGTATAAACCCATACTTCAATTTCATGGAAAATCACATAAAAATTCAGTAATTTATAATTTAAAACAAGTTTTGGGCACAAGGACAAAAAGATTGTCCTTGGTTGAACCCCACATACCTTGAATTAGAAGCTTTGGATGAACTCTAGATTTTGGGACTCTATTCGTACTCTTGAATGAGGGTTCTTGAAGCCTTTGACTTGGGAAACTTGAATCTTGACTCAATTTAGAAAATCTATGGTGAACCCTTGAGATTCTTGGAAGAGGATTTGGATGCTTAGGGTTTTTGGTTGAGAGAAATGTTGAGAAAAATCTCATATGATGCTTGTAGTGACCTTAATTCTGATGTTTGTATGGTTTAAGAGGCTTGGAAAAAGTCCAAAGTGCCCTTTTTAACTTCTGTACGAAGCTGAAAAATTCAACTGGAAACCCGACTTTATGGGCCACCGCTATGCGCCACTATCACGGTGGCTCACTGGAAATTGACAAATGGGAATCTGGGAGTCATCTCAATGTAGAGCCATCGCGTTATCCCACTGGTTGGGACCTGGAACTTCAGCGCGACATGTCACAATCGCGCAAGGCCACTGGAAATTAACTATTGGGAAATTGGGGTCCTCCGCGATGCGCCGCTATCACGGAGTTCCACCGGAATTTGACAATTGTTAAATAGACCCTCTCCGTGATGCGCCAAACACTAAAATGATGGTGTTTTACGACTAGAACTTTAATTAGCCATAACTTCTTGCCCGATTATCGAATTTGGGCAGATCTTATATCGTTGGAAAGCTAATTAAATGTCCCACATGATAAAAAGTCAAAATTAGGGAAACTCTATATGGTTTAAACGTTACTCACTTAGGAGGTCATTCCTTAACCTTCTAGAGACTAAATTAGTCTTAAGGAAAAGTTTGGGGTATTACAATATCTCCCCTTTGGGAACATTCGTCCTCGAATGTCACTAGCTAGGCTAAGGATACAGAGAAAACTGAGTATGCACAGCTGAAACAACTTGCTAAAATAACTCTACATCATTCTAAACTCTTGAATACCTCGGAGAATGTATGAACTTATATTAACAATAGATATATGGATGAAACTTTAATTGGAAAAGGGGATGAATTAAGGAAGAATAGTACCTTCGGCTTGATCTGAACTTACGGAGAAGAGGTGCGGGTACTTGGATCACATATCTACCTCGGCTTCCCAAGTAGAACCCTCAACTGACTGGTTTTGCCACAACACTTTGACCAAGGGAACCTCTTTGTTCCTCAGTCTACAGATCTGGTGGTCTAGAATCTCAACTGGAATCTCTTCAAATGAAAGGCTAGTCAGGATATCTGGGCTCTCTGAAGGATCCACTACAACGGAATCACCAATGTGCTTCTTAAGTGTGGAGACATGAAAGATAGAATGCACAGCTGACAACTCTGCGGGTAACTCAAGGTATAGGCTACTCTCCCCACACGACTTGGGATTTTTTAGGGGACCACATACCGGGGACTAAGATTCCCCTTTTTCCCAAACCTCTTAACCCCCTTCATGGGCAAAATCTTCAAGTACACCAAATCATTAACTTCAAACTCAAGGTCTCTTCTTCTCACTTCTGCATATGACTTTTGATGACTCTGAGATGTCTTCAACCTTTCTCTAATCAACTTTACTTTCTCCATAGCCTCAAATACTGCATCAGGTCCAATCAAAGCAGATTCACCTACTTCAAACTAAGCTATAAGTGATCTACACCTCCTCCCATACAAATCCTCAAATGGTGCCATCTTGATGCTAGCATGGTAACTATTGTTATAAGCAAGTTCAATCAATGAAAAATGCTCATCCCAACTACCCTTGAAATCAAGTTCATATGCCCTCAACATATCCTCTAAGGTTTGGATGGCCCTCTCAGCCTGGCCATCTGTCTATAGATGAAAAGAAAAACTAAGATGCACTTGGGTACTAAGACCCCTCTAAAAAGCTTTCCAAAACTGGAAGGTGAACTGAGTACCCCTATCTGAGATGATGGACAAGGGGACTCCATGCAATTTGACTAACTCCCGAATATACAATCTAGCATAATCCTCAGATGTATAAGATGTATGCACTGGAAAGAAATATGTTGACTTAGTCAACCTGTCTACAACGACCCAAATCGAATCATGATAACGACGCAAAAGGAGTAAACCAATCACAAAATCCATATTCACTTCTTCCCACTTCCAAGTGGGAATACCAAACTCTTGCATCACACCACCAGACCTTTGGTGCTCTACCTTAACCTGTTGGCAAGTTGCATACTTCGC
Source organism: Capsicum pubescens (assembly GCA_030864215.1). Lineage (NCBI taxonomy): Eukaryota > Viridiplantae > Streptophyta > Magnoliopsida > Solanales > Solanaceae > Capsicum > Capsicum pubescens. The sequence goes on from CM061547.1 coordinate 46,827,399, forward strand.
CACAAACTCTACTATATCTTTCTTCATGCCACTCCACCAATAGATTTCCTGCAAATCGCGGTATATCTTGGTAGAGCCGAGATGAATTGAATACCTCCATAATTGTCTGCCTCAAATCACCAACACACGGAACACACAATTTATTCTGATATCTCAACACACCATCTCCCCCTTGGAAGAAAACCTCTACCTTTTGGTCTTTAACTGATTCCTTCAGTTTGACCAAACTAGCATCCAAGTCTTGCTTTTCTTTTATTTCTGAAACTAAAGAGGATTCGGAACTACTCTGAACCCAAATATTACCTTCAGTGGAGTCAAGAAACCTAACACCCAGCCTAGCCAAACAATGCACTTCACGAGCTATCTTCCTCCACATGAGCCACACTACCCATAGACAATCTAATAAGGGAGTCTGCCACTACATTGGCCTTGCTCGGATGGTACAACATGCTCATATCATAATTCTTTAGAAACTCTAACTATCTCCTCTATCTAAGATTTAACTCCCTATGAGTAAACATATACTGTAGGCTCTTGTGATCAGTAAACACATCAACATGAACACCATAAAGATAGTGTCTCCATATTTTCAAAGCAAAGACCATAACAGCTAACTCAAGATTGTGGGTTGGGTAATTCTTTTCATGCGGCTTTAACTGTCTAGAGGCGTAGGCTATAACCTTACCCCTTTACATCAACACACAACCCAAGCCAACTCTAGAGGCACCACAATACAACACAAAACTATTTGTACCATCAGGCAAAGTCAACACCGGGGCTGAAGTGAGTCAAGTCTTCAACTCTTCAAAACTCTTCTCACAAGAATCTGACCAAAGAAACTTAACTTTCTTTTGGGTCAATCGGGTCATGGGAGACGCAATTGATGAGAAACCTTCAATAAAACGGCGTTAATAGCCAGCTATACCCAAGAAACTCCTAATGTCAGATGGAGAGATAAGTCTAGGCCAATTTCTTACAACTTTTGTCTTTTGGGGATCGACTTTAATGCCTTCGGCTAAAATAATATGACCCAGAAAAGCTATGGACCTTAGCCAAAATTCACACTTGCTGAATTTGGCAAACAACTGATGATCTCTAAGAGTTTGCAAGATAATTCTAAGATGATCCGCATGGTCATTCTCAGTACGGGAGTACACAAGGATATCATCTATGAACACTATGACAAACATATCCAGATACTGTCTGAACACTCGATTCATGAGGTCCATGAAAGTTGCTGGAGCATTGGTTAGCCCAAAAGACATGACTAGAAACTCAAAGTGACCATAGCTGGTTCGAAAGGCTGTCTTTGGAAGATCACATTCCCTCACTTTAAGCTAATGATAGCCGGATATAAGGTCTATCTTGGAGAAATAACTTGCACCTTGTAATTGATCAAACATGTCATCAATTCAATGAAGAGGGTACTTATTCTTGACTGTGACCTTGTTAAGATGACAATAGTCAATGCACATACACAAAGAACCATCTTTCTTCTGCACGAACATGACAGGTGCACCCCAAGGAGAAATACTGGGCCTTATGAAACCTATGTCTAGAAGATATTTGAGTTGCTCTTTCAACTCCTTAAGCTCTGTAGGTACCATACTGTATGGAGGAATATAAATAGGTTGTGTGTCGGGAAGAAGGTCAATCCCAAACTCTATCTCTCTATCAGGAGGTACCCCTGGAAGATCTTCTGGAAAAACATTCGAAAACTCATTAACTATACTGACTGACTGAATAGTTGGGGTCTCAGACTTAGTGTCTTTAACTCTAACTAGGTGATAGATGACCCTTTTAGATATTAGCTTTCGGCTTTGAGATAGGATATAAAATGACTCTTGGGAGATACAGAATTCCCGGACTACTCAAAAACTGGTTCATCTGGAAATTAGAACATAGCCACACGGGTACGACAGTCTATAGATGCGTAACAAGAATGGAGCCAATCCATACCCAGGATAAGATCAAAATCGAACATGTCTAACTATATCAAATAAGCAAATATGACCTTATGAAGAACAGTAATGGGATACTTTTTGTAAACTTGCTTAGCAACAACTGGCTCTCCTACTAGGGTAGAAACCAGGATAGGCTCAGGAATCTTTTTGGGAGTCATTTTAAAATTCACAGCAACTAACGGGGTCATATAAGAGAAACTTAACCCAGGTTCCAACAATACATAAACATCAAAGTGAAAGACATGGAGCATACCAATTACAACGTCTGGAGAATTCTCCTGCTCCTGGCGGGATGGCAAAGCATAGAATCTATTATGGCGCTGACCGCCAATAGTACTGGATGAAGTGCCCTGAGGAGGGGTCGGACAGACTAAGGGAGCTGGTGCACTAGTAGCCTGAGTCTGAGGTCGAGCATCTTTGTTCCTGTGTCTAGCATGCGGGAACTCTCTAAGTCTGTGGCCTATATTTCCATAACCAAAACAACCCCTCTGATCTGCTAATCACTCACCGGAATGGTCCCTACCACACTTAGCACATGTAGGATAACGAGGTCTGTTACTTACACTATTTTAGGACCTAGACATAAAAGACTTATTCCCTTGCTCCTGCCTGTTTCTGGGTACGGGAGCACTAGCTGATGAAGGCGCTGGAATAGATGAACAATTTTGAAATTGGGGTCGGTTCCCTCCATGGGATCTAGTCTGGCCATGCTCAAACTGCTCCAATCTCTCTCCCTTATCTTATTTGCCTCAATCTGTTGAGCGTGCATCATCAGTCTGGATAGATCAATATCCTTATTGAGAATAGTAGTCCTACACTCTTTCAGCACCAAAATAGATACACCGGTCACGAACTTACTCATACTAAATTGGGTGTCAACTACCAAGTCAGGAGCATACTTAGCTAACTGGTTGAACTTGAGGAAATACTCCTTAACAGTCATAGAGCCTTGCCTCAGGTTCATGAACTCCTCTATCTTTGCTTCTCTTATCTCAAGTGGGAAGAACTTATCTAAGAATGCATTCTCGAATACCTTCCAAGTCATAGGAGAAACATGCTTCCCTCTATTCTTTCTCCACACCATAACCCAGTCAAAAGTAATGTCTTTCAAAGGATAAGAGTCCAGTTCCAAACTCTCCTCTTCAGTCACATGCATAGCCTTGGTGATCTTCTTCACATCATCAAGATATAACTGTGGGTCCTCTCCTGCCTTCGACCCATAGAACTCTGGTGGATTCATCCTCATAAGATCTCGAATCCTGGCTGCAGCCAAATTGCTTCTTGCTGATGCAGAACTGCAGCCTGATTATTGGCCTGAACGTTAGCGGTGACTACTTGGGATAACGCCCAAAAGACAAACCAAAACTCAGCGTGAGACACGTTCTCATTCAGGGAATCAGCTGGTTAAGGTGGTTGATCGACATTCCTACGGGCATTAGCTCACCGAGGAGGAATTTTATGTAATAAAAGAGCATAAATTAATAACAGATAAAGACAGTTGTAGGTATGATAGACTCTGAAAGAAAGAGATGACTTTTCCCTAAAACGTCCCGTAGCCTCTTGCTCATAGATGTGGTACTCTTCACACTGATGATCAAGACTCTACGTAATGCAGCTTGTCAGACTCCCTAGGACTCCTTAAACCTTAGGCTTTGATACCAAGTTCATAGCGCCCCAAAATCTCATCCCGAGATGCCACACGGTTCTTAAGTCTACAAGTAGCCCAAGCTAACCCTTTGGGCCTGCTACTAGGTTTATAGCTTACTCTAACGACAACCAAAGAAAAATAGAAGTACTGTCATATCATATCTTAACTAAAATAACAAAGGAATACTATATGAATACCATAATACTGAAAAGTCTAAAACACCACTGATCATCAAGTCTAACAAAGCCTCTACTACTCAAACTAGAGAGCCATTAGGACAAACCCCCAACTGACTCGAACTGAGATGAAAGTAATACTCAAAACACCATGAAAATGGGAAAGCTGTAGATATAGGTCCTTGAACCATGAGGACTCACCAACTGCTGGCATGTAGATAAGGGTACTTAAAGATCACTATTGCTACTGAGATTGAGCACATGAACCTACATTATGAGATAATGTAGCACACAGACGTATATGTGGATCAGTACTTTAAGGATGTACTGAATATATGTGGGGTGTATGTAATACTTAAAACAACAATATCCTCAATCTTTATAAAATCATGCATGCTGATATAACTGACTCACATAGCTTGAATAATCTAAAAAAATGTATATCTCATAAATTATAAATAATGGAACACATAGTATAAATCTCATGAGTCAAGATACTATTTATGAAATCTGTAGTTCTATTCCCTTCTCAAAACAAAGACTAAGTGGTAAAGTGCTCGCCTGTGTATTTGAGAGCTAAGACTATAATTTTAAAATGAAATCTAAAGTAACACATCAATTAAATAAGTTTGTGAGCCTTTACACTGAGTATCTAAAAATCTTTACTGATCAGGATATCTTTAAAGCCTTAGGGAAAATAACTCATCTCAAGGAACATACTTTACTTTAGAAACTGATTATTTACTCTTACTAGTAGGGAAAACTACTTTCTTCAAGGGAAAATTTATACTTTAAGAAGCTACTCTAAAAAAATCTTACTATTAGCGAGGTTCTCTTAACCGACATAAACCATGAGAACTACATGGAGTCCAATGTATTGTCCTCCTAAGGAAGAAACCTCATATTGGGGAGAGGCGTCATACTCTTTCCAGGGAGTATAACCTTAACTTAGTGTTCACTATCTCAGCCTCAGGCCCATAAATCTCAATCATATGGTGGCACGTAGTTCTGGGGTATGAAACCGTAGTAACTTACCCAACTCGGTGCTAAATACTACTCCCTTTTGTTAGCTACGTTCATCTTATGGAAATCCACTTTAAAGTAATCTCATGGTTCATAAAGAACCCAACTATAACATCTGTAATCTCATTTAGTAAAGTGGATTTCAAAGCTACTATGACCATCAAGGTCAAAACTTTCTCAATAATCTCAAAATACTCAAATCATGGGTGCTTATAGCACAAAAGTTCATAAAATTGAAATCTCAAGTAGGGCTTAGTGACCCATAATTCAATATCAAGTTAAGACGCATTAAAATGCATACTAGATATCATAAAGACTCATAAATCATATAGAAATCTGGAAATTTTCAGCAATATGCATTGTAATCTCAACATACTCATGTACTTTAATTTCTAAAACATTGAAACCATCATAACCTCAAGAAATAATAACATAGGGTATAAACCCATACTTCAATTTCATGGAAAATCACATAAAAATTCAGTAATTTATAATTAAAAATAAGTTTTGGGCACAAGGACGAAAGGATTGTCCTTGTTCAAACCCCACATACCTTGAATTAGAAGCTTTGGATGAACTCTAGCTTTTGGGACTCTGTACTCTTGAATGAGGGTTCTTGAAGCCTTTGACTTGGGAACCATGAATCTTGACTCAATTTAAAAAATCTATAGTGAACCCTTGAGATTCTTGGAAGAGGATTTGGATGCTTAGGGTTTTTGGTTGAGGGAAGTGTTGAGAAAAATCTCATATGATGCTTGTAGTGACCTTAATTCTGATGTTTGTATGGTTTAAGAAGCTTGGAAAAAGTCCAAAGTGCCCTTTTTAACTTCTGTACGAAGCTAGAGAAATTGAACTGGAAAGCCAACTTTATGGGCCACCGCAACGCGCCACTATCATGGTGGCTCACTGGAAATTGAAAAATGGGAATCTGGGAGTCACTGCGATGCAAAGCCATCGTATTGTCCCACTGGTTGGGACCTGGAACTTTAGCGCGACGCGTCACAATCGCGCAAGGCCACTGAAAATTGACTATTGGGAAATTTGTGTCCTTCACGATGCGCCACTATCGCGGAGTTCCACTGGAATTTGACAATTGTTATATAAACCCTCTCCGCGACGCGACAAACACTAAAATGACGGTATTTTTTGACTAGAACTTAAATTAGCCATAACTTCTTGCCCGAATATCGGATTTGGGCGGATCTTATATCGTTGGAAAGCTAATTAAATTTCCCATATGATAAAAAGTTAAAATTAGGAAAACTCTATATGGTTTAAATGTTACTCACTTAGGAAGTCATTCCTTAACCTTCTAGAGATGAAAGTAGGCTTAAGAAAAAGTTTGGGGTATTACAGATTTGTTCCAACAGTTGCTCCATCTGTTGCAACATCAACAACAACATAAACTACAAAGATACAATAAATAAAAAATATCAACAACAAAGAAAACAACAACAATTGTTCCAACAACATCATCAATAACAAAGAAGAACACCACACCACAAGTTTCAACAATGCCAACCCTACCAACAAAGTCAATAACAACATCAACAACAAAGAAACAAACAAAAGACATACAAAAAAATGATACTGCCGACAAGGCTTTTAAACTTCTCCCAACAGATGACTTTTTTCGCATATTGTAATAAAAATTCTTGATTCGTTTATTCAACAATTAAAAGTTCCTTCAACTTTTATAAATAAATATGATATGGATAAATGGTAATTAAATAAAAAATAGATGTAAATAACTTGCAAAGAAGAAGACGAGAATGAAAGAGCAATAGTGAACCATACCTTAATATCAAAAGGGGATCAAAACAATAATTTCATTCAAGGAATCTATGATATGGATTGGTTTATATTCAAAAATATCTTTATGAGAAAGAGGAGAGAAAAAATATTGTGATAACCCTAAAGAGGATAGAATGAAACAGACGAGAAACGAATAAAATAAATTTAGGGATGAAGGAGAGATGAGATAATTTTAATTTCTAGATGTACTATCCTTAATATTAAATGACTAAACAAAGTGTATTTATTCAAATTTATATTTTTAAAGCATAATTAATAAGACTAATTTGGTAAAATAAACCCCTAATTAATTTTTTTTAATGGGTGTGCCTAGTCGATAGGGGCCAACTAATATGAAACGGAGAAAGTATTAGGGGTTTCAATATTCATTAATTAATATTCATTAATAATTTGATGGGCACGAAGAATAAAATGGGTGACATTGAAAAGACAAGACAAGACTACTCAATGATATTTTTGAGTTATCCAAGAATCATTTTTTATCGCCTTTAGTAGTACTACTTTATCTACTCGGACATAAACTTTCTTTAAAATTAAAAAAAAAAAGATTTTCAAACAGATATGTCGTCTGTTGCAACAGATATAAATACTTGTTTGAAAAATCCCAACAGCTTGGTCATCTGGGACAATAGATGCAAATGTCCATTTGATAACTAAATCAGATACGTCATCTGTTACAACATATATCCATATCTGTTTGAAAATTTCCAACAGCTCTGTCATCTGTCACAATAGATGCAAATGTCTATTTGATAATTAAATCAAATATGTCATCTGTTGCAACATATATGATTATATGTTTGAAAAATACCCAATATCTCAGTCGTTTGTTGAAACAAATTTTATTGCAATTGATTTAGGTAGAACTAGGGATGAATGAATGAGCTCACAGGGTCAAAAAAAACTTCAATTAAGTCATTGCATTTGCATGGTGTTGGAATTGCATTCATCCCGACCCGAGTCGTCGATCGATCACTCTGAGTTTAAATGAGTTCTTATTAACTTAATGTTAAGATTAATAATAGTACCTACATTGATTTAAGTGGAACTAAGGATGAATGAATAAGCTCACAGGGTCAACAACAACTTCAATCGAGTCATTGTATTTGCATGGTGTTGGTAATACGTTCATCCCGACCCAAGTCGTCGATCGATCGCTCTGAGTTGAAATAAGTTCTCATTAACTTAATGTTAAGATTAATAATAGTACCTATATTGATTTAGGTGGCACTATGGATGAATGGATAAGATCACATGGTCAACAACAACTTTAATTGAGTCATTGCATTTGCATGGTGTTGGTATTGCGTTCATCCCGACCCGAGTCGTCGATCAATCACTCTGAGTTGAAATGAGTTCTCATTAACTTAATGTTAAGATTAATAATAGTACCTACATTGATTCATGTGGAATTAGGGATGAATGAATGATCCCATAGGGTCAACAACAACTTTAATTGAGTCGTTGCATTTGCATGGTGTTGGTATTACGTTCATCCCAACCCGAGTCATCGATCAATCACTCTGAGTTTAAATGAGTTCTCATTAACTTAATGTTAAGATCAACAATAGTACCTACATTGATTTAGGTGGAACTAGGGATGAATGAATAAGCTCACAGGGTCAACAACAACTTCAATTGAGTCGTTGTATTTGCATGGTGTTGGTATTGCATTCATCCCGACCCGAGTAGTCGATCGATCACTCTGAGTTGAAATGAGTTATCATTAATTTAATATTAACATTAATAACAGTACCTACATTGATTTAGATGGAACTAGGGGTGAATGAATAAGCTCACAGGGTCAACAACAACTTCAATTGAGCCATTGCATTTGCATTGTGGTATTGCGTTCATCCCAACCCGAGTCATTAATTGATCACTCTGAGCTGAAATGAGTTCTCATTAATTTAATTTTAAGATTAATAATAGTACCTACATTGATTTAGGTATAACTATGGATGAATGAATGAGCTCACAGGGTCAACAACAACTTCAATTGAGCCATTGCATTTGCATGGTGGTATTGCGTTCATCCCGACCCAAGTCATCGATCGATTACTCTAAGTTGAAATGAGTTCTCATTAAATTAATGTTAAGATTAATAATAGTACCTACATTAATTTAGGTGGAACTAGGGATTGATGAATGAGCTCATAGGGTCAACAACAACTTCAATTGAGTTATTGCATTTGCATGGTGTTGGTATTGTGTTCATCCCAACCCGATTCATCGATTGATCACCCTGAGTTGAAATGAGTTCCCATTAACTTAATGTTAAGATTAATAATAGTACCTACATTGATATAGGTGGAGCTAGGGATGGATGAATGAGCTCACAGGGTCAACAAAAACTTTAATTGAGTTAATACATTTGCATGGTGTTGGTATTGCGTTCATCCCAACCTGAGTAGTCGATCGATCACTCTAAGTTAAAATGAGTTCTCATTAATTTAATGTTAAGATTAATAATAGTACCTAGGTGGAACTATGGATGAATGAATGAGCTCACAGGGTCAACAACAACTTTAATCGAGTCATTGCATTTGCATGGTGTTGGTAATACGTTCATCTCGACCCGAGTCGTCGATCGATCACTCTGAGTTGAAATAAGTTCTCATTAACTAAATGTTAAGATTAATAATAGTACCTACATTGATTTATGTGGAACTGTGGATGAATGAATAAGCTCACAGGGTCAACAACAACTTTAATTGAGTCGTTGTATTTACATGGTGTTGGTATTTCGTTCATCCCGAACTGAGTCGTCGATCGATCACTCTGAGTTGAAATTAGTTCTCATTAACTTAATTTTAAGATTAATAATAGTACCTACATTGATTCATGTGGAATTAGGGATGAATGAATGAGCCCACAGGATCAACAACAACTTCAATTGAGTCGTTGCATTTGCATGGTGTTGGTATTACGTTCATCCCGACCCAAGTCATTGATCGATCACTCTGAGTTTAAATGAGTTCTCATTAACTTAATGTTAGGATTAACAATAGTACCTACATTGATTTAGATGAAATTAGGGATGAATGAATGAGCTCACAGGATCAACAACAACTTCAATTGAGTCGTTGCATTTGCATGGTGTTGGTATTGCGTACATCATGACCCGAGTCGTCGATCGATCACTCTGAGTTGAAATGATTTCTCATTAATTTAACATTTTAAAAAATATGTCTTTTGAAATTTTAAAAATTAATTAAGATCAATTCGGACCAAATTAACAATTTTAAAACTTGTCATTCTTTTCCAAAATTACAAATCAACCCATACAAATCATCCATTTGCGGGAAAAACTTTTCCTCATTTCAAATCTCAAGTTCTCACTCCTCTCTCAAAAAATTTCCGATCACATAGTTGTTATCTTTACTTCATTCTCATTTATATCCGTCGTTTTCTCTGTCTTCATAGGTGATAGAGTTCTAGAAGAGTTCTACATTTATTCTTTATTCTAAAAAATAGGGCTTTTTAGTTAATGATGAAAAAGAAAACTTTTAGTTGTATTATCTTCGAGAATGAGTTAAAAATTTTGTGTTTTGATGCTAAAGAAGTAGGAAGCACCCAAGAAAACCCTAGTTTTTGTCTCAGTGTTTTGTTGACTATTGTGGTATTGTTGGATGGTGTTTGTGGTGGTGTTGGTGGCTATTGTTGGTGGTGTCGGTATTTGTGTTTTTAGTGGTGGTGTCGGTGGTCTTGGTGTTTGTATTGGTGGCATTGGTGGTGGTGTTGGTGGCATTGGTGGTGGCATTGATTTTAGTGGTGGTGGTCCATCTGTTGCAATGGGTGGAAGATCTGTTGGGAGATATTAAATAGGTTTTCAAACAGATTCCCCATCTGTTCCAACTGATGGATTAGCCGTTGGAGTATTTTTTTGTAATGTGGATAGAATAATTTATTGAAATTTGTCTTACCTTTTTTAAAAAAATTATGCAGACATCAAATGCAATGTATTTTTTATTTTTCTATTATTTGTAGTTAAAAGATATCTCCCAAAAGAAAAGAAACTGAAAGTGGAGAAAGTGGATCAACTTCTGATCACCAAACAAAAAAGGCTAGACTACATATAGATTCAGAGGAACTTTCAGAACAATCTTAGTTAGGGAAAAATGAAGACAAGGAAAGTGATAACTCCTCTTCACCAATGGGGCATGAAATAATATCAAAATCCCAGCATGATTCGGTCAAAACCATTAGTATTGACAAGTTTCGAGTTGCGATGCTGATGAATAGCCCTAATACAATATTTGGTGATCTTGTACTTAAATGTCAGTTGGGGAAACCTTTTGACAAACTTAAGAGTATTATGAATAATTAAAATATAGATGGATTTTTTAAGAAGAGCTGCTTTGCATATTTTCTCAAGTTGTCTAAGGACCGCACTCCCCGTTTCCTAATGAGCATGGTATATGGCCTTCTCAAGCACAGGATAAAGTATGCGAGGAAGGAGGGAAGAAAAGAGATGGATGAAGTCTCGATCAACTACTGTGGCATGCCGATTTGTTTTGGATTGAAAGAGTTTGCCATAGTAATGGACTTGAGATTCGGTCGTCCAGAAGAACCTCTCATCAAGGAAACACCCTACAAAGGGTCCAACAAACGCAAGGTAAAAAATATGGTTTGTTGGGCATTGTTGGACCTAGCTACAAAGGGGAGGATTTGATGGAGGATCTCGAGAATAAAAACATACCAAAGCACTACAGGGAGAAATTGTGCTTAGTTTGGTTTGTCCATTCTATTTTATTGGCAAGAGACGTCAGGAAAGTCATAGAACATAATTTGTTGGAGCTTGCTAATGATTTTAGAAAATTCAATGATTATCTCTGGGGATATGACAGCTACTACTTGACTATCGAATATTTACTGGCAAAGCTATCCCCAAAGACGACCACATTATACGACTTTCCCTGGGCATTCATGGTCAAATTGATCACTATTTTTACTCATCCATTAATTTATATTGAATATAGTTATTATGATTTTTTTTTCTTGCTTCCTGTTTACATTTTTTAGGCTTGGACATGTGAAGCCATTCCTCCCCTCCGAAAGCAGTTCAAGGATTATTCGGATAAGGTTTCTCATCCAAGGATCCTTAGGCGGTTGGCTGCAACAAAGAGCAACAAAAAATATATTAAGGAAGATGATTTCTTTAACCCTCTGGGTGATGTAGTACGTCTTCTATCAACTAAAATAATTTGCCTCAAAGAAAGATATTGAAATAGATATTCCATCTGTTGCGACAGATGGGTCGTCTGTTGCAACAAATTACTCATCAACTGCAACTGGTGCAACAGATGGGTAATCTTTTGCGACAGACGATCCATATTTCACAACAAATTAACCATTTGTTGCTCTGGTTCTCTGAACCGACTCAACAAATTACCCATCTGATGCAAATTATGCAACAGATGTGTAATCTGATGCAAATTATGCAACAGATGTGTAATCTGATGCAAATTATGCAACAAATGTGTAATCTGATGCAAATTATGAAACAAATATGTAATCTGATGCAAATTATGCAATAGATGTGTAATCTGATGCAGCATATTATCAATCTATTACGACATACAAATCAGCTGTTGCGGTAGCTAGATCGTCTGTTACATAAGTTGGCTGTGTTAACATCCATGTAACCTAACTGACTGCAAATTATTATTATATCATTTAAATGCCTCTTATATTTTTTTTATAGGTTGTGCATCCTTGGATTGTGCCTACCATTGATGAGCTGGGAATGACTTCTTTTCTTACTCTGGGTATTATTGATATAAAAGAAGACCTAATGGAGGAGTTAATAAAGAAGGAATTGGCTGGAGCAACATCTATAAGAAGAGCAGTTAGGCAAGGTCAGCCTAATATTGAAGCTCTTTACAACCAACCTCAAACTGCAACAGATCCGGGTGCTTCTTCTGGGGGCGTTGCTGGTGGAGTTGTTTGTGATAGTGGAAGCCATCCTGCTGCTGCTGCTGCTAGTCATGATTATGAGCATGTTAGTACTCAGAAAAAATAAATACTTTTGAAAACACCCCTTGCACAGGTCCCTCTCACCCCTAAACCAGTCCCTCCCACCTTTACAGTGGTCCCTCTCCCCCCTCCCCCCTTATGTTCTCATTGTAAATGCAAAGTATGCAAGGACAAAGAGGATAAACTCCTTGAAAAGCTAGAGGCTATTTCTGAAGCTGCTGAGGAGTTGAAATCTAGGTAGGGTGTCATACCATCCAACGAGGTGAGGAGATATGAACTCCTACAGTGGCGTTTAGGAGGAATAGAAGAAAAATTAGACAAATTCTCTCCGTTTTGAAAACAGCAAAAACTACAACTCCTCCCTCTCCAAGAGTTGTTGAAGTTCAGGGACCGCTGAATAAGGTGGACATATTCACGGCGCTTGGCAAGGAGAATAAGAAGGAACTGCAAGAAATCATGAATGGCAGGACGAAGGTTCAAAAAGAATAAACTAAGCATTCATTTGCCGCCAAAGGCTTCACGAATATGACAAATATAAGTGTGTGGTATGAGGACAATGTAAGTTTACTTTTGCTAACCTAGCCTTCCAATCTACTCCATGAAGAAGAATCTACGTAGCAAATGTGTAATTTGTTGCAACATCTTGGTATTCTATTGTAACATAATACACATCTGTTTCATAAGTTACGTTGGCTGGGTAATCTGTGAACTGATTCAGAGAACCCTCTGCATCGTATTCTTTCCACTATATTTTTATTCTTTACAATTACTAACCTATTTAAAAATTGTCTTCTTATACCACAATATGTTGATGAAATTCTCTTCCTCATGAGGGGCATACAATTAGTGTACTCGGATACTTATGATGCTGCCGATAGGATAATGGACCTCAACTTCTACAACAGTTTCAAGGATAGGTATGCTAATCTCCGTAAGCTAGCTGATTTTGGTGGCTTGAGATTTGATAAGTTAGTTTCTTTGTTCCAATGGGATGAAGAAGCGATTAAATATGTTAGAGGGAAGAGGCCATATCTACACGACAAGAGCTGGACCAAGGCAAAGAGAATCCTTGCAGTCATGCATGTGAAAGTCAAACATTTTCTCGCTGTTGAGATACTACTATATGAGGTAAATATTAAGGTTTATGACTGCAACTTACATATCTTCAGCGAGGACACATTTTTAGCCCACATGCAACCACTCTTGAAGTTGTTGCCCAAGTTGTTCACACAGAGTAAGTTGATGGATCATTTTTTGGTTGAAATCTTGATGAAAGAATCATGGGATTTTAAAGGTCGAAATAAGAACATTGAGCTCCAGAGAAATAGAACCAGTACAACATGCGGTCCGTACTCGCTTGCATACATCGAGTGTTTGCTGACCGGTACAAAAATACTAGTATGTGCGATGCCGATGTGAGAAAAATTCAATGGGGCTAGGCTTATGGGGTACTAACTAAGTGGTTGGACTCCGTGTATAAAGAAGAATATGTACAAAGACAGAAACAAAAATGATAATAATTTTTCATTTCAAGCCACTTCACTTTACTTTACATGTAGTGGCAATAATTTTTATGTCTGGCGAAATTTGAATTTTTACAATGCAACAGATTTTACATCTTTTGTAACAGATATAATACCTGTTGTGATAGATTGATTATATGTTGGAATAGGTTGGTCATCTGTTGCATTATGCGGATGTTCTCAGTCTGTCTGTCGCGACAGATATACAACCTGTTGCAACATATAATCTATCTTTTGCAACTGATAGGTAATCTGTTGCAATAAATCAAGAAAGTAGGAAGACCTGTTATATAATTTTCAGTAGATGACCTAACTAAATGGTTGGAGCCTGTGTATAAAGAAGAATATGTACAAAGACGGAGACGAGAATGATATCAATTGCTTATTTCAAGCCACTTCACTCTACATGTAGTGGCAATAATTTCTTTGTTTGGCGAAAATTGAATTTTTATAATGCAACTGATTATATATCTATTGTAACAGATAGTATATCTGTTGTAATATATTGTATATCTGTTGTAACAAATATAGTACTTATTGTGACAGATATAGTACTTGTTGTGACAGATTAATTATCTGTTGGAATAGGTTGGTCATCTGTTGCATTATGAAGATGTTCCCAGTTTGTCTGTCGCAATAGATATACAATCTATTGCAACATATAATCTATCTATTGAAACTAATCGATAATCTATTGGAGAAAATAAAAAAAGTAGGAAGACCTGTTATATAATTTCCAGTAGATGACCTACGTGTTAAATCTCATGCTGCAACATATGTCTAAATTTGTTTGATAAGATATGTCATCTGTTGCAGCAGAGTATTATCTGTTGCGATATTTGAATCTAGTATTTTATTTCAATTAACATGTTCAAAAATAAGGATTAAATTATATTCATAGAAAGCATAAAATAAATTGAAGCCTTCAAAAATTACATGAAATAACTCAACAAATAAATGAAATGTAAAAAAATCATTATGGATACAAATGATCTACTCTACAAATAAATCAACAAGTTAAACCAAGGAGGATAGGTTATTGTATTAACGAACTCAATCTATAAAGATCTAATCAATATGGACAAGTTGTTCTTCATCCGGTATTATGGAATTCGGCTTTAGTCGTCGTGGATCTTTAATGTCGTTTTCGTACAGCTTCTGAGTTTTTGCTTCTTCGTATTTTCATAAAAGAGCAACATATCTTTTGCGGAGTAATTCGACATCAAGTCCATCATTTGGTACATGTAATCCATCGCTCAAATACTCGGCGTAAGCGGTAACAAAAGGACCGCAATTCCTGTGTTTAAGAAAAATAGATAATCCATATCTTACAGTTCATGCAAGCGTTGTGAAATTTATGAAATGAAACTAAATCATGACACTTACACTTATAGTCTACCAATGGTTTGTTGAGCAATTCCTTCAACATATTGTACATCAAATGGATTACCCATTTTATCTCGGTATGCTTCAATCGTCGACCAATCAGTATGAACCTTTTGGTCCAAGAAGTCACTCATATCAAGGTAAGTAGGCAATATTTTGGCCATCTTTTGTATCTTAGACGACGGCCTAGAATGTATCCTTCGCGACATCAAGTCATAAAATCGGATGCGCCTCTCTTTTAGGACGACGACAACCAAAACCCAATGGAATTCATCACCACAATTGATTGGGATGTACACTTCATCGATTAAATGCCAAGGTAAGCCAGTCGAAATGCTAAAACCTTTGATGATGTTGATTAAACATTCCTCATTTTGAAAACTTTCTGGCTGTTGTTGACAATACCTATCGTAGGCATTATTGATGTAAACTTTATATAAACAATTGCCTGTTGTGTATCTGTATTGTTCTTGTGTTTGTAACTTGGACTTCTTTTGGAGGTAGTAAAAAATAACATCAATGTGCTGCACATAATATCAAATATTTCAAATTACGTGACAAAAAAATTAATACGTAGATGCAATTAAATAAAGTATTAATTAATAGTAATATGTATGGCATTTAAACCGCATCATTCCAGCAAGTTTGGGGTTGTGACATCAAATAGAACCAATTCTTCATTTGGGGATGTGCAACAACAAAGTTGAACATATCAAAACCAAGACTCGATTCGTTCACTTTGTAGCATTCGTCATTTTGTTTTTTACATGATGATTTATATGTGTTAATGTCACGTTCATACAACAAGAATAGTATAAACCAATATCTTTAAAAATTAATTTATGTATCTGCCGGCATGATGCTTTAACAGCCCATCGGCAATCCATTCTGAATAGTCGTTGATCAACTGTGTTAGTTTTTTTGGAGCCTCGTCCGAGATGTTGAACTCTTCAAACGGGTAATTCTTTCGTTCTCCCGAAGTGACAAACTCCATTTTTTCTTCTTCTTTGGAAGTAGTTGATAGATTATCAACTGTGATATTAAGCTCTTTAGCAGTGGCTTCTACTGTGACATCCACCTGGAAAGCTAGAATTGTCAATGCTAATTACATATATACAACAGATGAGCCTTATGTTGAAACAGATGGATCATCTTTTGGGATGAATTCGAATAGGTAAATCAGAGTAATATGATAATTTTGAACAGATATCCATTTGTTGCAATATAAGACTCATCTGTTGCAGCAGATAACGCATCTGATGCAACAGGTTAGACAACAGTTGCACTAGATGTATATATCTGTTTGATAATTTTCAGCAGATGTATAATCTATTAAAATAGATATGTGCTTGTTTGTTTGTTGGAACAGGTGATGTACATTCACCTTCTTCGACTCATGTTGTTCTCCTGTAGCCCTTGCACACTGAACACCGGTGCAAGATAAAGACGGAGGCATTGCAATTTTGGTTTTTTCTATGCTTGATGATGCCTTGGAAGTATCTTTCCTTCTCCTCTTAGCTGCCTTGATCTCTAGTGGGGTGTATGGATATGGAATCCTCTTTGATGGAATGACACCCCTCTTAGATGCTATTTCCTTTACAGAAGCAGTGAGTGCATTAATAGCATTAATCATTCCATCGTGTTTCGCCTTGCAGTCTTGACATTTGCATACAGAACATTCGCTAGATGTGGCAAAATCTGGAGAAAAATCTGTACAACCAGTATGATCATAATCATAATGGTTTGTTGTTTCAAAAACAGTAAGAGGAGCATCATTAGCCCCAACAACAGCACCACTACCACTAACACTACGACTACCATCGTCAACAACAACAAGCCTGTCACACCTCAAATCCTATTGGGGCAGACAGGCACCCGTAGCCGTAAAGGCCCGAGAGAACCAATTCATAACCTTATACTTCCCATGCATGTAACTGTAACAACCAAATGTTCTGACAACATAATACTATGCATCGATGAAATTAACTACACATACACTCCCAAAACTGATATGTACAACACTTGGCCGGTGGGGCCACCATGTCTAAAATCAGGACACTACCATAACTTTACATTAGTCTATAAAGCCTCTAGAAGATACATAGACTTAGTCAGGGTCGGGACAAACCCCCGCCCTACTCTTGACTTACTGTACAATACCAAAATATATGGAGCATACTCGGAAAGCCCCGAATCAACCTGGAGCTCACCAATAGTCCTTGAACAACCTGCGCTCCTACTAGTGAGTTGTATGAGCTGAAGTGCCTCTGCCTGCAGCATGAAATGTAGGTCCCCCGTGAGGGACGTCAGTACGAAAATATGTACTGAATATGTAAGGCAGAAAGTAGCAACACACTTGATACAAAAGCTCAATAGAAATCCGATACAAGTGTATAAGGAGTACTAGTAGACCACCTTTATAAATACTTGTGGGACAATGTACATTACATTCGTTCTTCATTTTACCTTCTTACTTCATAATCTTTGTAATCCATATAATGCAAATGACCAGCTGATCAGTGGTAAAAAGATAAATTAGGATCGGCCCATGCTAGGCTTACGCCCCTGAGCTGCCACCTATATAAAGATTGGGATCGGCCCATGCTAGGCTTATGCCCCTGAGCTGCCACCCACAAATAAAGGTATCGAGATCGGCCCATGCTAGGCAAGTGCCCCTGAGCTGCCACTCATCATTTTACAGATTTGCATTACTTAGTTTATTTAGCCTTTGAGATTGTTACTTTGGTGGTCATCACATTATGGTACCTTGAACCAGTAATACGCTAATAAGAGACATGTAAATAGACACTTAATGCAACAACAATGAGGTAGGGAGCTGTTGGCACACAAATAAAGTGTTTAGGAGCTGAAATAACACATGGGGTCTTATTTGAACAAACGGAGAACTCCTGAAATTTTCTAGTGAAGATAGACGCGCAATTTAATAATAAGCACGTATTGAGGTGTTCTAATGCGTTAGAGAGTGGGAACAAGGTCATTGGATACATGGAGTTTAATATGCTACCATTATGTATCACTTTGTTATAGGATAACCTCGGAAACTTTCTTGAGGGAACAATGGTACGACTTCATGCCAAAGAGTGTGAAATAAGTATGCCTTACATACCTGGTTATTTGACTCTGAAACTAGCCCAACTTGACTTCTCGCCTCTTAGATTACTTATCTACAATAGAATATATGGTAAACTAGTATTAGTAACCAATAAACACATTTGAGGTACTTAATTTCACCCAAAACAGTAACCGGGCAGCAACTATTACTCTATCAAACAAGGGTGTTATTTTAACCCTTTTTCTTCCCTCCAATTACACCCACATACCATATAGGTTCTTATAAGGTTCACCAAAACCACCTTGACCTCATTACACATTCCAAACAATACGCAAAATAGATTGGACAGCAAACATTAGTTCGGTGGTGTAATACCACATCTTTCTTCTATAATTCATTACAAACTCATCACACCTTTATCCAACTTCAACCTGGCAGCCCATAACATACACATACAAAACAGTCCACAAAACAGTCCCAAACCACTTTTATTGTAGCAATCAATTATTGAACTCTTCATCTCTTGAGTTCTCAATAACAAGACATCCATAATCCCCTCTCAAATTCATATATAAGAAAAATAAAATGGGGCAGTCACCTTACCTCAATTCAGCAACTTATTATTTTAATTGAACTCTTCAAGAGCTTGAACTTTCCTTCACACTTAAATCAAAGAAGAAGAAAAAAAGTTCCTCAATAACAAGGTAACATGAACAAACAGCTTGTTCTATAATCAGCCATATACTTATAGTCAAACACTTATAACTTGTTTCCCTAATCTCCCATGAGATAATTAAACAAAACCTTAAGTGTTTTTCACTTACCTTGGGCTGCAAAGGGGAGGGTTTCTTCAAGAACCCTAGAAGGAAAAATAGGGTTGCTGCTCTTGTTGTTTTTGAGAGAGTAGAGAGATTTGCTGAAATATACTCCTTTTTTGTGACTTAAAAGTGAAGTAAAATGACCAGCAACTTGGCCTTTTAAAGGCTCTATCTTGTCCACCTCCTTAGCTGCATTTTGGACCATAAAATTGGTCAAATTGGTCCAAGTAGGTGATGCACCTACTTAAGGGTCCAAGCTGCTGAAACTTCAAAGTAGGTGATGCACCTACTTGCATAATTTCTTGTTGGGCTCAATTATATTTGGGCCTTGGCAGATTGGTGTGTTGGGTCACTTATCCATTTTCTTTCTTTTTTGTTCAATTTGGCCCAAATGAGTATATTAGCATAGACCCAAATCTGATCCATAGCCATGGGTCCATTAATTTGGTTCAAATAACTTAAGTAGGCGACTCACCTACTAGCTTAAATAAGTCAAGCAAGCACCTCAATATTTTGCTCCATTTTCAGCTTCTAATCCCTTTATTCTAACCTTCAACTTGTACACATTTGGTCACTTTAAACTTTAGATTCAAATACTAGCTTACGATTCCAAGTTTAAATAGTTATCTTAACGTTAACTTAGTCGCATCACACTAAACTATACGGGCAACCTCTATAATTCCATCTACACCATTAATAATTGCATAACAAATCTCATCAGTTACCTATACCATATGACCATACCAGGTTCCATATAATTAGAATAAGTACAAGCAAGATACGGGATGTTACAAAGCCCACCCTCCAAAATTATTTTTCTTGTGATGGTTGTTGCTCCAAACAATTCCATTTTTATTCCATCAATGAACTTAGGGTCCGGTAAAGTCTACACAGACCATAAAGTAAGAAAAAATGGCATCTTCAACTCTTGGTTGGTCGGAACAAGCCACGGATGGACAATCTAAAATAAATCGGTACATATATTAGAATGATGATGAAATCATTTAAAATAATCATTAATTAAAATAAAAACTTGATTAGAATTGGACTTACTGCTTTCTTGGAGGAATTGAAAAGATCAAGAAATTTTATATTTTTATCAGTTTTGGCCGACAACCATCTCAGGATCTTGGACAGGAAACTTCTTCCTGGTAGTTCACTTGTTGTCTCAAATAAGGAATGACTTCAAATGCCCAAGTCTATAACATAACGCCAATAAATCAAAAGCATTATTGAATTAAAAAATGATGAGTCATATCATGATAAAAGAAATATTTACCATGAAGGCCCATGGAAATCCATATATAAGTTAACTGTCTTTGGCGTCAACGGAGTCAACAAATATTGGACAGTCATTTTGAATCTTTCATAACCCCAAGGATGGTTGTTAAATGCCTCAAGATCCTTGAAAAAGATTTATTAAACTGTGGCTTATGTTGTTGTTAACGTCTCTCGCCCAAAGAATATTATGTACGAATCGAACCAAGCACAATGATTGTTTGTGCTTCATTGAGAGTCCTTTACCTTTCAACGCTTCTATCAAATTTTTGTTTTTGAAGCTTGGACCAACAATGGACACCAGGTGCTCACAATCACTCGACTTGCCTTTGCCTTTTTTGGGTATGTGGGGTGCTTTTTTTGGGGCCAGAGTAGGTATAACTTGAGAAGGAGAAGGAGGATAACATTTTAGTCCAGTAACTATGGAAAACTCCTTCCAACCAAAACAAACAGGCATGCCACAGTAATTTATCCACACCCCATCCATCTTGTCTTTGTTTTCATACATAAACCTACGCTTGAGAAGATCGTATACCATTTTCATCTGGAAACGAGCATTGTTGTCCTCCGGCAAATCAAGATATTACCCAAAGCAGCTTTCCCTGAAATAAGCATCCAATTTTTGTTCTCGAAGTATTTTTCTAAAGGCGTCGAAAGATTTTCCCATGATTGACTTAACCATGAAATCACCCGTTAAATCTGTGGCACCATCGCATTGCATTCCCACAAGATAACGATTAATGCTGAAGGTTTTGACCAACTCTTCAGCAGAGGGCTATTAGCATTTGGATCATCTTTTTTGAGACATTCCTTCTCCTCGTGTTCATTATATTCTGCTCCTGATTGAGATAACACTTGTAAAACCAGCTTGTAGAGTGGTGGATGTAGTCGAGTTGCTGCACTTGTTCCTTTACTTGGACTTGATTCAGTTTTTTTTCTTTTGGGAGTCATATTATCTTAAATTAATAGGAACATAAAATAGATTATAATTGATTAATGCATCATTAAAAAAAGATAACAGTAAATCTAACATGCACAATGGTAAAATATCAGTTCCAACAGACCACACATCTGTTGCACCAGGTATTTTATCTGATGGAACATATAATTGGCCCATTGCAACAGATAAGTAAATCATTGGAAACCATAAAAACAGATCACTAATCTGTTGCACCAGGTAATTTATCTGTTGCAACATATAACCGACCTGTTACAAGGATTAGTAAACCATTGGAAACCATAAAAACAAATCACTAATTTGTTGCACCAGGTAGTTTATCTGTTGCAACATATAACCAACCTATTGCAATGGATGAGTAATCCATTGGAAACTATAAAATAGATCACTAATTTGTTGCACCAGGTATGATATATGTTGCAACATATAACCAACCTGTTGCAACAGATGAGTAATTCGTTGGAAACCATAAAAATAGATCACTAATCTGTTTCACGAGGTATGTTATCTGTTGCAACATATAACTGACCTGTTGCAACGGATGAGTAAACCGTTGGATACAATAAAAATAGATCACTGAATTGTTGAAACATATCACTCATCAGTTACAAAATGAGTTATCTGTTGGATCAATATTGTTTAGATTTCTTCCAAACAGAAGAGTCGTCTGTCGTAACAGATGAATGATCTGTTAGATTGTTCATCTGTTACATCAAATTTTTGTAGTTGCATCAGATTTTAATTTGTTGCATCAGAGATGACTTCATCTGTCGCATCAGATGTTTCATCTATTGCAATACCATTTTTACCAAGACAAACAACAAATCAACCCAGCAACACCAACATATCACACATACACACACACTAAGAACATCACATATGAACAAAAATCACCAACAAATTCGAATCAACAGTACGACAACAATAAGAAGAAATTCTAGAAATTAGGGTTTTATTCAGTCCACATTTCAATACTAGAAGAGTAGTTGGCTCAAGTTCCTCTGTTTGTTCATAATTTTTTACCTGTGAAAAAGGAAATAGGACGACGAAGAACTCAAAGTTGTTGTCGCCGAAAAAGTCTTCATGTCGATTGACGGTTGAAAGTCGAAAGGGTACTCGCCCGACTATTTTTCGCTGGAGGTTGAAGTCGCCGGGTATTAAAGGAAAAATTCTGCAGAACTGTTGGTTGGGAGAGAGTTGAGAGAAGCTGTCGAGAGAGAGAGGAGAGAGAGACTGGTTGACTTGGATTGAAGAGGGATGTGGGTTGATTTGTATTTTTGAAAAGATTAGAAAGTTTTGAAAATATTAATCAAGTTCATAATTAACTTGATCAAGTTTCTAATGATGTTTGACCCTTTAAGTTGGTCAATATCACTAATCCTCCATTCAAGACTTAAAAGACACATTTCCTTCAATTTTCTCTTGTAACTATATATTTAGGTAAAATTGAGTGATTTTTTTCTGTAACACAGTGATATAGTGACTTTATTGTAATATAATTAAAAACTTTACATTATCAATCACATGCCAACTATGACCCTTCAATTTCTATCCTTTGAAATGTAATCAAACATTAAAATATTTCATCTTTAAAACTAAGTGCACTTATCTTAATGAGTTTAATATTGTTAATATTGAACGCAAATACAAAATTGTAATTTCATCTAAATGATGCACTTAATCTAATTAACTATAGTTTAGAGAATGAGTTTAATATTATTAATATTGAACACAAATATAAAATAGTAATTTCATCTTAGTGCTACACTAAATCTAATTAGCTATAGTTTAAAGCATGATTACAAAATGTAGCCACAATTTATATATTTATGAAATGTAGTGACAATTATTATACTAGGCGGGTATATGAACGCAAATATAAAATGTTGGAAAGAATAAGACGACTTTTGACAACATAAATATAGTCACACCACGCTACTTTTATCGCCACTTCTATAGGAACATCTCTTATACAGTATATATATCAATTGAGCTAGAGAGTGAAACAAATCTGTGCAAATACAATCTTGAGTTAGTCAAGCTTACTCTCTTAATGTTATTAGAAGCTAAGTGTAGAACCAGTAAATATTAACAAACTAAACAGCAAAGGTGGAGTTGACCACGTATATATCACAAACAGCTAATTGTACATCAAATGCCACCAATAATATATACAAATTATGCCTAAAAGGATAAAAATCACTACATAATTTGCCGAGTTTAACCAGATTTATCAGAAGTGCTGCAAGAAGAGTGATACCCACCAAAGTCGAGATGGCTAAACACATGCAAGAACAATAACTACCGCGACAGAGACTAATAGCTGAAATAAAATGCTCAAAAGAAAGCAAATAAAATCATCTATATATGTAATCAGAAAATTTGAAAATCAAATGGATGAAATATGACTGAATTTTATGCAAATTAAGATAATCAATTTTTACAAATTCTAGTGTCTTCACTTTCAATACTCTGAATGAATTTTGTTTCTTTTCACTTTATATCGATATGAAAGCAAGTATCAATTAACTGCATGGGTTCATGCACTTATAATTTGGGGGTTTTGAAATTCCCAATTTCAATATGAGCTATAATGTCTCTCTAATTTGACCTTTTTTTTTTATTTCCATCTATTAAAGCAAAATTCAGTCGTGGTTAGTCTGTGTCCATAAAACATGCAACCACAGAAACTAAAACACAGATCGATATAAAAATATAATCTCAATCAACAATTCAAAATCAGAGAAAATAAACATACAACAATACATGGAAAATCCAAAAAACAGTAAAAATGAAAGTTAACTGGTCCGAAAGAAAAATTATGGGAGAATCAAGAACTGACAACCGAAAAAAATAAACAACAATACATGCAAAATCGAAAAATCAACAAAAATGAAAGTTAACTCAGCTAGTAACTGGTCTGAAGAAAATATTATGAAAAAAAAATAAGAGAAAATATCATTGTCTATTTAGTCTTTGTTAAAAACACATACAACCACAAAAAGTAAAACACAAGTACATATTATTATTCAAAATCAGAAAAACTTGTACCCAACTTAAAATCAAGATACATGCAATATATATAAACACATATAACTTTCAAAAAATAACAAAATTCATCAAAAACACAGAAAATAAAAGAGAAAGAAGAGTATATCAGGTGGTTGAAAGATTAATAACACAAATCATTTTTTTTAAACAACCGAAGTAAAATTCAGATAACTTTATATATTTATATACGAACTTTACTACAATTATATATACATAAATTTTAGTAGAGGTTTTGAAAATTAATTGAAGAAGAGATTTGACAATTTTGGTTTTGATAATTATGTTGAAAGCAGGAAATGGAAGGGGAAAACAGGAAATGGAAAGGAAAGAAATGAATGAAAAGTAAAAATCAAAGGAAGAAAATAGAATCAAATGGAAAAGACACCTGTAACAATATACATGTGCCATTACCATTGATATTATTTATGAAATTACCTTTGGTAGGACACTCAAACCTTCACTAAATGTAAATTTTTGGGTTTTTTTTAAATCTTTTTGTTGTAAGGTACCAAGATCTATGGTTGACTACCACTAATGAGACAAACTTATAACGGATGACATAGATGAGCCATTTTCAATAGTTTGATGGCATATTTAAGTCTTTTTCTCCTATTTAATTAACAATTATACTTCATCAATTATCGAATTTCTCAAATAATCATCAACAATATCAATTAGCATAAAACTACCATGACTGATATAGAGTTACTTGTATATATATGTCTACTTTTCAATATATTTGGTTGCGCAGTATGACAAAGGCTCAAGGATAAATAACAAGAAATATTTTCGGAAGAGCTTTCAGACATTTCTAACCCCTTCATTTTCATGTTAAAAGATGAAAAGGTTGAAAAGATAGAGGTATATATATATATAAAACAAATGAGAGATAATATAAATATTAGTGTCTCGAGTTAAATCACTAATTGACCAATAGGTGAATTCGTAACTCGACTCATTTATATATTTACATCTACCAATTCAACATCTAAGACCCCTCCCAATCTTACCAAGATATTACATTATACTACGATAAAGCTCAATCTAACTACAAGTAAGCCTAACCTACCTTGAATCCAAATAGCTCACGAACCAAAAATCTTTGCTTTCCTTTTCCTCGATGCTTCTTTCACGAGCCAAACTATCAATAACATAATTTATGCATTATTACGAGAATAACAACACCCATATTGCACCATTGTGCTTTGGGTCCAAAATGACATCAAAACCCCCAAGCGGGTACACATACGAAAAACGAGTTTCCGAGACCAACCCATCGTTAAAATACTATTAGAGAGTTATAACCCTCAAGAAATTTATGCAAAACAATCATATTTGGGACTAAAATCAAGCCTTGATCCATTAGTGGTTTTGGGTCTTAAAATCAAGAAATCAACACCAAAATTCAAGGAATCTTATCTTAGATTTGATGTTAATCACGAATACACAAGCTATTCAAGCTCTCAATCAACCCATAAGACTCACTTTAAGGATTTTACACTCCATTAGGATTTGGGGACTCAAAGCAATATAATAAAGGGGCCAATTCTCGGCCAAAAGAGCCTTTAAATAGACCTTCCCCAGCTCGAAGGAGGCACGATCACGCATACGCACTAGGCCACGATCGTAGCCATCGCGATTGAACTCAACCCACCGCGATCGTAATATCTCCATCCATGACAGACGATGGCTGACGCTTGAAATTTGATTCTAAGCTTCGGCCAATGCCTTGGGATGCATTCAGAATCGGAACCCAATATGAACAAACCAAATATGCAACTATGTAAATTTCGACGTTCCAGACGCGTTGGCTAAGTCAAATTTTCCATCTGATATCGTTTTACTAAAGGTTTTTCTCGATGGTCATTGGAAATCAGGAAAGACTTCTAAATAAAAAAAAGATTCTAAAAACCAAACGAGCTGTCAAGTCACTAAACTATCAATTCCAGCAAGTCATAAACAACTTGGGGCAGTTATGAGAAAGCCCTGACGGCAAAAATAAGCTGAAACACGGAAAATGACCAGAAGGATCATTACATCAAGCCACAAATCAAGAAGCATAACTAAGAAGTATTTAAAGCTTAGCGCTAATGAGATTTTTTAATTTTTCACCGGTGTCCAGTTTTCACATTAGATTCCGACTAAATCCTGATTCGCGTCAAAAAATTTCATCGTGGGAGTAAAGCACTCTCTAATAAAGACTACAATAAGACTTGAATGTGATCATTACTAATAGCGCATCAGCTTTACATTTTAAAAATCCTGCAGAGTGAAAAATTAAAGTTGTTAGTAATCACTTGGACACTTACTTAATTTGTGGCATCATGCAAAGTGAATTGTACATTACTAATCCTAACAAAACGTCTCTTTAGGATTATATATCCTTTGTCTTACCGGTAACATCCATAACTGTGTTGAACAAGTTGTCAAAATAGTTTTTCTCAGTATGCATGACATCAATATTATGTCTAAGTAAATTATCTGGCCAATATTCTAACTCCCAAAATATACTTTGCTTAGTTCAATTATGTCAAACGACATATCCATCAAACCTATATATTGGTTCCTCGCTAACTTTTGGAAAATCCTAAACTATCTCCCAAATGTCATATGACCAGATAAACTTGGAGGTGGACCATCATGTTTAGTTCTGTTCCTTTTTAATGCATTCTTGAGTCTTCTAAACTCATGATTAGGTGGCAAGAAACAACGATTACAATCAAACTATGAATTTTCCTGCCATGTCTCAATGTGAATGATTTTGTATTTTTCATGCAGTATGGACAAGCCAACTTTCCAAGTCATCCGTCTAGACAACATTCCATAAGCAGGGAAATCATTAATAGTCCACATTAAATATGCACATAGATTGAAATTGTATTTAACTAAAATATCCCAAGTTTCAACCCCCTCATGCCATAAAATTTGTAGTTTATCAATCAAAGGTTGCAAATAGACATCTATTCTGCTTTTTGGATTACGTGGATCAGGAACAACACAATTCAGAAATATATATAGACTAGTCATCAATATTTCAGGAGAAAGATTATACGGGGTGATAAATACAGACCAACATAAATATGACGCAACACCAACAAAAAAAGGTGAGAAACCATCCGCACATAATTCCAATCGAATATTTCATGGCTCGGCTGCAAAATTTGAATAAGTTGCATCAAAATAGTTCCAAGCCTCTCCATCAAATCGATGACACATAACACCAGTGAACCTTCTATTTTCACCGTGTCATCTCATATGAAGAGCTGAGCTGTTTGAAACATACAACCTCTTCAATCTTGGTATTAAAGGTATATAATGCATCACCTTAATATCAATTTTATTTCCACAACAAGCATGCTTATAGCGAGGGTGTTGAAAAAACTTACAGGACTCTAAGTTAGCATCTTCCTTAAAGTATAACATGCAACCATTTTCACAATAATAAATTCTAACCGAGGAGAGACCTAACTTTGACACCATTCTTTTTGCCTTATAGAAAGAATCAGGAACCTCTAAAGCGAGGTCAATTAACTCTTTAATAAGGTCTATCATTGAGTCCATTTCTCATTCAGTAATAATCCAATCAAATTTAATACTTAATAATCTAACAACAACAAACAATCGAGAGTGCAAACACCCGTCAAACAAAGGATGACTAGCAACTTACAATTGTTCATAAAAATGGTGCGCTTCTCTATTGGGAACATCTTTGATATTTTCCCTAAATTCGCCCCCGTGTTGCATCCAAAAAGCATCATGCACCATTTCTGTCATCCTAGTATCTTGATAGTTATTATGCCCTACAGACCTACTACTTTCACCAACAACAAAGTTATTTTGCTCAACATCACCATGGCTAGTACGCAATCTTAAAAATTTCTCATGAAATGTCCAAGTTTTAGGTCTTTGAATTGTGATTTCATACTGTAGTAATGCAAGCGTGATATCGTATTTAAAAATCATTCAGTGCTGATGGGTTATAAACACCCGATACCTAGTTGTTTTACATGATTTCAGTATCTCAGAAATGATTTGAGTTAAACCATGAGTACTATCATTCAGTCAACTATTATAAATAGACCATGATGAGTGATGCCAATTATATGTTCAGTTGTATTTAATTCAGTCCAGTCCAGTGCTAGTGTCAATTCAGTTAGGAGTAGGATTTAGCAACGAGCGAACCCAGGGATGAGGGCTCACCTGTCAGTAGAAGGTGTGACCTTTAGTAGCAGTCCTTGTGTTCTAGAACTATGTAGCCAACGTAGGTTGGAGATGTCTACCTGCCAGTTGGGGGTTGACACATATCTCATTAGAGCACCTGCCAGTTGAGGGTGACTACTTAGTCCTCTAGGACACCAGTTTAGTGGATCCACAATAGTGTTAGTACCCGTGGCACGGTACTGATACCCTTCCAACTGGGGTTATAGGTTGGACCCCAATTAGCTCAAATTGGGGCATGTAGATTAGATGATACCTCCCACAGTCTCAGTACAATATTCAGTATAATTTAGTTCAGGTTTTCTTGACCAAGTGTACAAATTCTCAGTTATTCACATTTCAGTCATTCAGTTTTACAAATTATTTCAGCATCATGTTTATACTTGGTCTTGCATTCTCTGATATTAATGTTTCATGCATTTATGCCCAGTTATCTTATGTTCCAGCCAACCCTCATCTCATATACTAGTACATTAAAAGTATTGATCTCATACCTTTCTTTGTGCTATGTTGTCTTATAACATAGGTTCAGACGCACAGTTTCCTGATCTCTCTTAGACAGCTCAGTGATACTCAGCAACAGTATGGTGAGTCCTCATCCATTAAAGACATGAATTGTTTATTTTAGTCATTTCAGCGCTTTTATATTTCAATCAGTCGAAATTAGTTGGGGGATTATCCCATCAACTTCTCAGTCAGTTTAGAGGCTTTTAGACATTCAGACGAAACAATTAGATAGATAATTGGTTACTTTTAGTTCTTATCAGTTGTTTCAGACATTCAGTATTTCATCTTTCAGTATTCCAGATTTATAGATTCCACTAGTTTATCTTTCACACATGTGTTATGTTCATATTTTATTCAGTGCTCACAGCAAGTACCATCTCATGGGTTAGCTTATGGTCACTTGTGATCATAAACACCATTGTCATGACTAGGGGGTAGCCTTGGATCGTGATAATAGGCTTGAATTTTAGCTCTTCAAGGTAGGATATGGCTTGACTTTCTTCAGATTGGAATGAGTAGTTAACCATTCTTGTAAAGCGTGCTATGGGTTGGAAAGTTAGACATGAAAACTATATTTTGAAGTTATTATTATCGTGTTGCCCATGTGGGGGCTTAGATGCATATTGTTGTTGATTTTAGAGATTATATTTAGTGTGATGCCTATGTGGCGGCTTTACTTGATATTTGTAGGCCTGAAATGTCATTATTATTGTTGTAATGCCCGTCCGGAGGCTTAAATAGACACTATCGGCCTTATTTGCCTCTATTATTATGGTGATGCACGAATGAGGGGTTTGAAATGATATTATAGATGTCTACACGACTCTTATTCTAGTGGTTTCGAGAAAGAATTTATATCATGAATTATTAACATATTGAGTTGATTCTCTTATGTATACCTTTATTGAATTGATTATACTTTTCATATTGATTGGTTGTGAGAATTACATCTTCATTTCTTTCATACATATTCATGAGATACTGGTACCATTGAGAAATACTAATTTTGAAAGAAAATAAAATATTTTATAAAACCCTTGGTCGTAATCACTAGCTGACAAGGTCGATTGAAATTGAAATTGAGATTTGAGAAAGTATATGGATTGTGAAACCCCAATGGATCCTATCTTAAAGCATTGGGGCTCTAAGTGTGTATAAAAAATTATGTGATGGCTTTCATCATCATTATCCCACCATCATTGTATTGCATAATTTGTATTTTCTCTATGTGTTTGTTGTCGTGTACTTAGTTTCTCTTTGTATTTTATGTGTATTTGTTCCTTTTTGTCTTATCATTATATAACTGTTAGTTGAGACGGTGTGAGCTACCATTTGAAAACTTTTCTATTTGCAGGTGGAATATGCTCATAGTATCTTTTACTTGTTTAGCTTTTCTACCTTGCTCAGTCGGTCTACGATGAGTATATGTGGGCCATACTCATTCCTATTTCTGTTTCATTTCGGTGCAGATTTCAGTACGAGTGTGACCTTTGGTAGTGATCTTGTGATGTGAAGGGTTGATATTTGAGGTAATGGTGAGATCCAGAATTTCAGGTAGATTTCAGACCTCCTCATATCTTATGTCTTATTTACTTTCAAAGATAGACTTATCTATTATCCAATTTTCGAATTTGTATTAGATACCCTTCACTCTTATAACACTAGACCTTGGGGATTTATATATTTCATAGGATACATATGTTATTTACATATTATGATTGAACTTCATTTCGAAAGTCTCATATTTACTTATTTTCTTCATATATTGATTTTTCCTTTCTTTTCGAATTTTGGCTTACCTACCAAGGTTGGGCTGGGGTAGGTGCCATCATAACCTCAACTTTTGAATCTAGACATACCTACTATAATACATGAGCCATAAACTACATATATTTCTAGATGACAAAATCAAACTTGGTAACTAGCATACTCATATTTAGTTTCATACCAAAATAGTTACTACCGACAGCTAAGAATTCTCCCATTCAAACTATTGAAAGATTTACAAAATTTAAATTTTCTCTATTAATAGGCGCCTATACTTTATGGTATTGAAATGGCTTGTGTAATGTATAGTTCTTTCCACAAAGAACCTAAAGTACCTGTTGTATTCCCAAATCATGAAGATTCAGTTAAAGCTTTCACAAAGTTTAGCGATTTTTCAATGTTGGATCAATCAAAACATATGATGACAACAAAAGAGTTCACCAAGAAAAAAATTGAGAAGATGAAGGAACAATTACTTCTAAATCTAAGGAAAAAAAATCATATCAAGAAAATGAAGAACATGATGAATCAAGTGTTAAAAGAAAAAAGTTGTTTTTCATTTTCTTGATATTATTTTCTTTCCTTAGCTTTAGTAGTTGTTCCTTTGTCTTCTTAATTCTTTTCTTGGTGAACTCTTCTATTGTCATCATATATTTTGATTGATCCAACATTGAAAGCTTCTTAAATTTTGTGAAGGTTTTAATTGTATCTTCATGATTTGGGAATAAGACAAGTTCTTTAGGTTATATGCGGAAAGAACTATACATAAGACATTTCAACACCATAAAGCGTGCTAAGTTCATAGCCTTTTTCAAATATCATTTTTGTCTATTAGTGGAGCCGTAGTCGGATCCATTCGTTTTGAATTTTCCACAGAATCCAATATTATCTGAGTTGATAGACTGAAATGATAAAGATATAGTGTCTTTATTTGATAATTTCTGTTTCAATAACATTATTATTTAAGATCCAAACCATAATAATAATTTATAAGGACATAGGCCTAATGTCTGTCTCTTTTAATTAATAATGTTTTGTACGTCCATGTTGTCCCATGGACTATTTATCTTTTACTATTTTGCATATCTAAATTGCGTTTTAGGACTTTCGACATGTCTTTTCCTTTATCCTCATTTTAATTGTCCTTATATAGTACTTTTTTTTTTTTTTGAAAATCTGGTGTTTCACCTATTATATCTATGTTTAATTTTTATTTTAATGTTTATTAGATATTATTATATTTATTGATATTGTAGTTATTGAACATGTTATTATTTCTTTCCTTTTCAAAATTGGAGGTAGGGGAAGGAAAAATGAGAAAAGAATTACAATGTAGGGAATCAAACCCTCACCAACAAAGTGGGAGTTCATGTAGCCAATCAACCGAGCTATAAGATTCTCCTATTATTGTTGTTGTTACTATGATTTCTAAAAGATGACATCTTACACAAAAAAAATTTCACAAATATGTTAAAGACAAAGAGGTTGAAAAGATAAAGGTATATATACAATATATGAAAGACAATACAAATATTAGTGTCTCGAGTTAAATCACTAATTGATCAATAGGTGGATTCGTACGTCGACTCATTTATATATTCTTTTTGAATCACACTCACGTCTAGTCACAGTCTTACTTCGTCCTCAATTAATTTATTTAATTGAGAATCACACTTCCTCAATTGTTACATTTCTCAAATAGTAATTAGTCAAATCAATTAACATAAAATTAGCAAAATTGATGTTGAGGTACTTGTATATATATTGCTAGTTTTCAATATATTTGGCTACGTAGTATGACTAAGGTTCAAGGATAAATGACAAGAAACATTTTTTAAATAACTTTCAGATATGTCTAACTCCTTCATTTTCAAGTTAAAAGATGAGAAGGTTGAAAAGATAAGAGGAATATATACAACAAATGAAACACAATACAAATATTTGTTGTTTTATACCTTTTCGAATTTTTGTTTTAAAGAAAATGGTTTCGACCTTTAAAACTATTTCAAAAAAATTCAAGAAAATTTTGAATTTTTTTTTAAAAGAATTTACAGAGTTGCCACTTGATTTTTATAGAAAATATCAAGAAAAATAAAGAAATTTCAAAGATTCAAAAACAGAAATAAATCTTTGAAATAGAGAAATTGAGTAAGAGTTCAATTGACTCCCTGAGAAGGTTTTTACGGCACTTTGGAGCGTTCATTTTAAAAAAGTTCACCAAAAGATCATTTGTTGACTAACTTAAAGAAGGGTGACTAACTTGCAAAAAGGTTGATGTTAAAATTATTTATTCGCACATTTAACATAACATTTTTTTTATTCAAACGAGAAATAGTCTACTTGAATTAGGAAAAAAGCTACAACATATTCTTTTTAGTCTAATATTAAAGAATTATGAAATATTCTGCCTAATTTATGATTAATTTTTTTTGGAAATATTACAAAAATATTCTACCTGAGAAATATTTTACTTAATTCATAATTAATCGCGACAAATTAAAATTTGAGAGAAACAATAAAAAAAAATCAAGAAATATTCTAATTAAAATTTTTTACTTAACTCATAATTATTTTAAGAAAAATTACGAAATGTTTTAATTAAAGAGAAATTCATTTAAGCTATGTTGCACACTTGGACTCGAGAAGGAAATAAGTTTATGTTTTTAATGATAAAAAAGAAATTACATAACTAATATTTTTATTATTATTATATAAAAAAAGTCAATTTTTCTATAAATAACACATTTGATGAATGTTAAGGGAATATTGTATTAAAAGTATTTTATCGATTATGGAAAGTAAAAAAAATCACAAGAAAATTGATTTCTTTGATTTGGAGAAAATTGTTTTAACCCAAGTAGGCTATTAGCCACATGAACAAGACAAACGCCATATAAAAAAATTAAAATGCTTGACAATTTTTTTTTCTTTTCTTTTAGGATTAGTTTTAGGAAGAAGAATTGAAAGAATTGCTTTAATTCATTTAGACGAGATAAGTTAGGTGAGAAAATTTCGAATTGATCAAAAGCCATGATAAAATAAAATGTTGACGCTTTAGGGAGTTTATCTAGATTAATTAGTTAGTGTTCAAATAAATACAAATAAGTAGGAATAGAAAATAAAGATAAGAGTAAAAATTGGGCCCTTTTGGACCATCACTGGGCTGTATACAGCAGCTATTTTTCACTGTATTTTTGTATATCTGATGTATATCAGACTGTATATCAGCCATATATGCATATATTTTAGTCTTCCACCTGTACACCAACTTCACCTCCCGTTTTTGACTGTATATCACATGTATACTGCTGCTGTATATCTGGGTATACAGCTTTATCCCAGCCCAATTTCTTCATGCATTAGTCCATTTTGGACTTGGTACAAGTCTTGACTCGATGCAAATTGGGTTTAACCCAACGGAATGCGAGGAGGGGAGTCCGAGGGACTCAATGGAGGAGGTAATGCATAGAAAAAAAAAATAGGATTAGGACCCATACAAGTACGCAATAAGAATTAACCAAAAGAAGGAAAACGAGACTAATGCACAAAAATCATGCTTCAACAAAATCAAGTCCATAACAAATAGTCATGCATTCCCAAAGAAATACAAACTTTCTATAGACAAAGTCATTCTCCCTTCTCGTCGAATAAAATTCCGTTCACAAACGTGGTACTTTTTAAACTAACGGTCAAACACAAGATTACCAAGCTATTTCTTAAGAGAGCCTTAAAAATGAAATTAGAAGTTATTGTTACAGAAGAAAGAAAAAAAAAAGGGTGAAGATGCCAAATCTATTTTAGAGATAATTCAACAAAAATAGTGAGGATAAAATATGTCTATGGGCCTTATATTAGCCAAAAAAAGCCAAGCTCTTAAAAATCTTAGGTACATAGATAAGACAACTCGCAGCTACATTAGTGAAGTTAATATGGATTCGGCTAATCGTCAATTTTTTTTAATATTCTTTATTTAGCAAAGATAGGCAAAAGAACAAATTGAAGCAATAATATTAAGGATTTAAGGGATACATTTAAGTTAACAAATACACTTAAATTGTCAGGTCACATAGTTTTAACCACACGTTTTAACGGTAAATCAATCCGAACATTGTATATTCAATGAAATAGGTCACAGAAGAAAAAGAAACAGACCCCAGGGAATACAAATTTGCCATGATCTTCAAGACCACTATTCGATAATATTTGTTTTCAATTGGTGAGATCTATACTATCAAAACAGTGATGCACTCAATAGAAAATTAATCGTTTCCAGGAGTTGAACTCAAGGAACAGAGTAGCTATTCAGGGTTCTAATCCGAGAAGATAGCCAAGATAGAGAGAATTAAGAGACGAAGAAGTGAAATGTTATTATCATGAATGAATATGTAGTACTACAAGTTGGTATTTATAGTAGTTGTATCTAGTCTTAGCTAACTACCAACTAATTCTGTAACTAACAGATGGACTTTAACTTTTTTTGTTAACTTTCCACTGTACAACTGAATTCTAACTAACTAATAACAACTTGCACTTCCAATTAACAACTTGCAACTTGCATCAATACCCTTCCCATGAGAGCAGACTTGTCCTCAAGGCTGGAATGAAGGAAACCTATGTTGGACATCAGTGAGGAATTCCCAAGTGGCCTGGTCAGCATCAATGCCGACCTATTTGATAAGCACCTGAGCAACAACCTTATTGCCTCGCTTCACCGTTCTTCTTTCCAGCACAGCTTTAGGCAATGGACAATAAGTGCTGGAGAGATGAAAGACAGGTGGATGATTGATGACTAAAGGAACCTCATGACACCTTTTTAACTGAGACACATGAAAGGTGTGATGAATTAAGGCATCAACTGGCAATAACAACTTGTAGGCTACGACTCCTACCTTAGCAACAATAGAGTGAGGGACATAATATTTAGCAGCTAGTTTATTGTAAGGTCTCATGGCAATAGAAATATGTCTATAGGGTTGTAGTTTCAAGTAGACCCAATCTTCAACCTCAAAGATTCTCTCAAACCTGTGCTTATCAGCTAAAGATTTCATTCTCTGTTGTTCCCTCTGTATATGGAATTTCAGAAGGCATATAATAGCCTCTCTTGTAGCTAAGGACCTATCAACCATCTCCACTGATGACTCTCCAACCAAATAAAGAAGATGAATAGGAGGCCTTTGACCATAAAGCACCTCATATGGAGAGCATCTAATAGAAGAATGATAAGTAGTATTGTACCACCATTCAGCTAGGGATAGATAGTGAGGCCAATCTTTAAGACTATCAGAGCAAAAACACCTCAAGTAAGTTTCCAAGGTCCTGTTTACTACTTTAGTTTGTCCATCAGTTTGAGGATGGTAAGTTGTACTTCTTTGCAACTGAACTCCTTGTAACGTGAACAACTCTTGCTAGAATGTACTGAGAAATATTGGATCCCTATCACTGGTTATAGTGGCAGGCATGCCATGGAGCTTGAATACATTGTCCAAGAAAGTTTGAGCTACTAATTGCGTAGTGTATGGGTGTTGCAAACTCATGAAATTCCCATACTTTCTCAACCTATCCACCACCACCAAAATTACCTTTTTTCCCTGAACTTTAGGTAATCCTTCAATGAAGTCTAGACATATATCAGTCCACACACCTTCAGGAATAGGTAGTAGTTGTAAAAGACCAGGATATGCAGCAGCAACATACTTACTTATTTCTCTGAAAAACATCACATTTATTGATAAACTCTTTAACATCCCGAGCAAGTGACTTCCAGTAGAAAAAGAGATTGTAACCTCTTAATAGTAGTGTCCATACCAGAATGTCCTTTTTGGCCAGAAGAATGACATAGCTCAATGATGGTTTTCCTCAATTATTGATCAGCTCCAACCACTAATCTGCCCTTTCATCTGAGTTGACCATGACACCAGGTGAAGAACTTAAAATGTTGATTCTGCAATTTAGTAATCAATAGTTGCAAGAAAACATCAGTAGACCAAGAATCCTTAATATTGTCATATAAAGGGTCATTAGGAGTAAGGAGAGATAGATAATATCAAAAGTAGGCATTCTAGACAAGGCATCTGCAACCTTGTTATCCACACTCTTTTTGTATTAAATAGAGAAATCAAAAGCCATGAGCTTGGCAATGCCAATAATTTGAAAATCAGTGTGGATATTTTGTTCCAACAAATACTTTAGTACCTTATGATAAGTTCTGATAATGAAGGAATTATTCAGTAGATAATGTGACCACTTAGAGATAACAAAAATAAGAGCAAGTACTTCCCTGTCATACACAGACATTGCTTGATGTTTGGGAGCAAATGATTTACTGATATAAGTTATAGGGTGTCCCCGATGCATTAGAACAACCTCGATACCTTTTCCACTTGCATCAGTCTCAACCACAAACTGCTTTGAGTAATCAGGCATGACCAAGACAGGAGCAGAGATCAAAGATTTTTTTAGTTTTTCAAAAGCTATAGTACATTCTTCATTCCAACCAAAGTTGTCCTTCTTAAGTAGATCATGAAGGGGTTTACATATTGAACCAAAACCCTTGATAAACCCCCTGTAGTATCCAACAAGGCCCAATAAACCCCTTAGTTGTTTGATATTATTAGGCATAGGCCAATTGGACACTGCAATGATCTTTTTAGGATCAATGGACACATCTTCAGCACTAATAAAATGGCCTAAATACTCCACCTTAGGCACCCCCAAATGCACATTTAGACATTTTAGCATATAATTAAAACTTCAACATCAGATCAAACACTTCCTTGACATGCACAATGTGATCAGTCATGCACTTGCTATGGATAAGGATGCCATCAAAGAAAACCAGAACTTTTTTCCTTAGAAATGGTGTAAATACTGAGTTCATGAAGTTTTGGAAGGAAGAAAGGGCATTGGTTAAACAAAAAGGCATTACCAAAAACTCATAGTGGCTTTCATGAGTTTTAAATGCAGTCTTGTAAGCATCCTTATCATACATACTCAGTTGATGATATCTAGTTCTAAGATCAATTTTATAGAATACAACAGCTCCTCCTAGCTCATCCAAAAGGTCTTCTATAATAGGTATTGAAAATATGTTTCACTTGAAAGAAAGAAGCCGTATGTGATTAAGTAACTTGATTCCATCCTTATGTGCTAGGTCTTTTGAATCAATTGGCACTCATATAGGTGGTATCACCTTGGATGATGCCTTTATTATTGATGCCTTCCTACTATCTCTTTGCTTATGATGATATCTATGTTAATCTTGGATTTGTTTTATGTAGGGGTAGGACATTTGTTTGTTGGTCCACTTGGAGTGACAATGTTATATGTATTTTGTGGACCTTTGTAGTTTCCTTATCTCTTGATATAGGTATGCATGTTTCTTTCCTTGTTAGCTCTCTTGATGTATATAATGAACCATGTGCTCCTAAGGTTAGCTCACTACTTGAACATGGAAATAGTGTGATTGAAAACTTTCAAGTTAGTGTAGATGCTTATAATGTAGGTCTTGATGATGAATATTATTCTTTGAATTTGTTTGATGAAGACCTTGATAGTAGTATGCTTCCTAGTGATCCTGGTCATTGAAATGTAGTGAATGATAGGATATATGTTGTTAAGGGAACCTTCCTAAGCCGTAGATGTCTAATTTTGAATGTTTGCCTTTCCTAGAAAATAAGTGACATATGTGTTGATTTCAGATTGTATCCTCCACTCATTGATGTTTGCTTTAAGTGTGTCCTTTATGATGTTAGTGGTCGGATTTTCTTAGTCCTCACAAAGGATGGTTAGTTGTATTCTAAGAGTGTACCACCTTGGCATGTTTACCTCACTTATGGTACTAATGCTAACCCTCCTACCATAAGGATTGTGTGTTTGTTTTTCCTCTCTTTGGTTTTACAAGGTGTGAATTTGAGGACAAATTTCTTTCAAGATGGAAAGGATGATACAAGCCTGAAGAGCACAAAAGAATACAAGTCATGGTCAAAGGCTCAAACTTCGGAATTGGAAAGTGTTTGGAGCCTTTTAAAGTCTTGTCAAGTTGAAGGAGGAGAAGGAAATCAATACACTCAAGAGGCACCTCACTTGAAGGGCAAGAAGGACTTTTCACCTTATATTTCAAAACCCAAGAGGCGCCCTAAGTTAGGGCTATTATGGTCCTTTAAGACTTTCTTTTTACACTCCAAAGGAGCACTCTTCATTAAGGGTATTTTAGTCTTTGTTTGTAATAAGTATAAATAGACAAGTAGCCTTCTATTTTCATTCGTTTTGATGAATTGATTGAGTGAAAATCAAATTGTATTTTCTTTCCTTAGTGTAGGGCTTGGAAAAGCCATCTTAGTGTAGGTCTTGGAAAAGACATTGAAACTAGGGTCATCATTGAGTGTGGAATCACTCTTGTTGACATTTTGGCAAGAAAGGTTGGGTGCTTGAGGAGTTGATCCCTTTGTGTCCACCTAAAAATAAAGTTTTATCCATCAATGATAAAGTGTGTTTAAGTGTTTGATATACACTTAGGTGCTAATCATTAGAGTTAGTGTATGTTTCATTACTATCTTTCATTTAATGCAATTTTCTTCTTGTTTCTACTTCATCTCCTCTTTCTTTAGTCTTGAATTTCGGTTATAGCTTTGTTTTAGCTATCAACAGACTTTGGGGAATTTGTTGGAAAAAATTCCATGATTTGTATGGAAGTGCTTCTTGCATTGTGGAAGAATGGTAGAAGAAGAAGAAAGATTAGCATGTGGGATGTAACTTTCATAGCTCATAAATTTAACAGTATAATAAATATAACATATAACATATTAAACTTAAAGATTGAATCCTATTAAAATTAAATTCTAAATCCGCCTCACGACTATGCATAAAGTCATTAATAACGATTTTTTAATGTGATTATTGGATCTTTGAGGGACCATGCAAACACTGTTTATTTTGAGAGGTTTCTGTTTTACAAAGTACAATGTACTAACATTTGTCATTTGAAATAAAATTTTTGTGATCCAAAATGTTCCTCTAGTATAATTATTGCTCTGATTTGTTTATTTATTATAGGATTTGAGAGTACCACAACTCAATCATTTAGGTGTTATATGTTTGTTTATAGAATTTGAGAGTGTCACAACTCATTCATTTAGGTCTTTTATAAGTAAAAACTAGTCCCTTTAAAGTGGAGTAGAAATTTTTAATTTGTGCGTTCTGAATCATAATTAAATTTACTTATTGAGTTTTGAATAAATTATTTATTCATATCAAAAATACTCTTTAATATATTCATATCAAAAATACTCTTTAACACAAATATAAAGTTTGTGATTAAATTATTGAATTTTATTGAACCTATAACTTTCATTATGACTCTGCCAGTGGGGTCCCGGATCATTTGTACTTCCGCCTGTATTTTGTGTTGATCTTTAATTTTTTGTCCCTCATAACAAATAACTTATTTGCAGGACATAAATTTGCATTTCATATAATAATATCCCACAAATTATGCCCTGACGTGAGTGCAATTTATAGAAAAGTTATTATATTATGTACAACGCATAAGTTCAATGTCTAAAAGACCAAATTAAAGATCAACTCATTTGAATGACAAAACGTTCAATGTTACTCCTAAAAGAAGTCCAAATGCTAGGCTTGGTCCACCAACTTGTTCAAAAAATATAAAAAAAGATTGGGTGTATATTAATATTATATACTCTCCGATGAATTCAAGATTTAAGCATAATAGTTTCAATCATTAAGATTTTTAGGATTGAACCCATCTTTATTCGTTACTTCAGTTATTCTAGTTAACAAGTTAATTACTATAAAGAATATAATATTTGATCAATATGACCTTTGTACCCTTGGTCTTCGAATAAAATTTCAATTGTTATTTTAAATCGCTGATTTAGAAGCAAATATGTTAGTTCATGAAAAAAAATCAAACTCTAACGCGGGGAGGCATTCTAAGTGTATTATAGTAAGTTAACGTGTATAAACTTCGTTGCAAAATTATATTAAAATCCTCGTTACATAAAGGAAGTTTAAAAATTAGGTCAAACAATATAAATTCAGACAGTTTGAATCTTAATTACAGAATATCCTTGCCGTTTGAATCTTAATTACAGAAAATTATGACATTTTGCATAATTATTGAAAATTTTGATTTTGGATCTGTCAAAATTCATAATTAGCTCCCGATACATTCAACGAAGGTATATTTTTTCTTTGTAAAAATACATAATTAGCTTCCGATATTTTTTTTTCAATTTTGGGTCTGTTGAGATACATATTTAACTCCTGATACATCCATGAATATACATAATTAGTGTAGATTTTTATAATTACTTTGGGCGGAAATTTGTATAAGTTAAGGTGTATGTTTATGTTATTTTTGCTAAAAATTATTTTAGATTGCAAGTTTCAAAGGAATTAGGAACATGTAAACTAAAGGGTTTAGATAGATTTTGGGCCAAAAGAAACAGGTCCATCAAGCTGCTTCAATATCCTGGCCCAACACTATCTGCCTTACTTCTGGCCTGCTACCGGCCCTATGTACTAACCACTCTCTGTTGAAATAATTTCGCAGCGTAGCCAAATTTACATGTCATTTAAGGCGCAGTCACTTGTTAAAAAAATTGGTGTTTGTAATCATGTGTACTATGGAGAAGCAAGAAGATCAACCTCTTTCGAATATATCCGTATCTATTATAAAATAAGAAAGAATAAAGAAGAAGAGTAGAGAGAATAGAGAGAGTAATTCTTATTTCTTCAAGACTCTTGAGGGATGAGAGATCATAAGATTGTAAATATAATGAACAAACCCCCTCTATTTATAGGGAAAATTTACTCCTAGTCTGAGTAAAAGACAGATGCTTCAAATCTTAATAGATATCAAAGTAGATCTTGATAGACATTCACTATAATGTAAATACATTTATAACACTCCCCCTGGAATGTCTAATTGGTAATAATGTGCCTCGTTAAAA
This sequence comes from Capsicum pubescens, assembly GCA_030864215.1. Taxonomy (NCBI): domain Eukaryota; kingdom Viridiplantae; phylum Streptophyta; class Magnoliopsida; order Solanales; family Solanaceae; genus Capsicum; species Capsicum pubescens. The sequence goes on from CM061547.1 coordinate 46,869,556, forward strand.
TCCTACTAGAAAAAACCAGTAGAAAAAAAATCTAGTGAAGGAAAAAGAGTACACATCTCTAATAATACGCATTTTGGCTGCCTCATTAAAAACCTTACAAGGAAAACCCAATGGGACAAAACCTCGTAAGGAAAAAAGAGTACAACGCGTATTAACTCCCCCTAATGAGAACATCCTTGACCTTTGCATCTCGATCTTGTGCAGCATCTTCTTGAAAGTTGTAATTGGAGAAGATTTGGTGAATAAATCAGTCACATTGTCAGTTGAACGAATCTGTTGCACGTTAATATCATCATTCTTTTATAGCTCATGTATGTAGAAAAGCTTTGGCAAAATGTGCTTCGTTCTATCTCCATTTATGAATCCTCTCTTAAGATGTGATATGTATGCTGAATTATCTCTGTATAAAATTGTGGGTAGATTGTCATATTTCACACCATATTTTTCTCAAATGAGATGTATCATGAACCTCAACCATACACATTCTCGGCTTACTTAATGAATAACTATTATCTCAGCATGATTCGATGAAGTGGCTATGATAGACTGCTTTGTATATCTCTAAGATATGGAAGTACCACCACATGTGTACAGATAGCCTATTTGAGACCGAGCTTTATGCGGGTCAGATAAGTACCCAACATCAACATGACCAAAAATATCGGGACTGCAATCTTTAGAATAAAACAAGCTCATGTGTTTTATCCCATTTTGATGTCTCATAGTAGGAGCAAAAATATACCTTGCTAACAAATTGACTGAAAAGTCTATAGGCCTTGTAGTATTTGCAAGGTACATGAGTGCATCAATTGCACTAAGATATGGTACTTCATAACCAATCCAATTCGATATATTTCAAATTTCAGCAAATAATCTATTGCTTTGAAAACTCTCCAAGAGTTCCAATGATGTTCAAGCAATAAGCTTATACAATATAAGGATTATAAATAAGTTTCACAAAAACTTTTATATGCTTCAAGCATTTCGAATCCTTAAAAGTTTTCGCATAAGTTTTGTCAAGTGACAATATTCAACATTTCATGAGTGACATCTTCAAATATCTGGACTGCAAATCAAATAAGTTTTATACTTACCAAGATGCATCCTTTCATGTCACTTGATAAATGTTTCTACGTTAGCATGCTTAAATAAACGTAGAATTTAGATCCTCGTAATCTTTCACAATATTGCGCCAATATTGTGTCAAATATATTGATGATATATGATTTCGTATCGTTTCACAATGCGACATAATATTTTGAGGTCTCATCACTTCATTATTTTCAGGCACATGAACCTTACATAAGGTTTCATGAAGTGTTATGTCGTAGGCTCTTCAAGAGTTCATTGCCTTCTTATTATGATTATTTGATCCTTATTTTTCAAGGACTATTTCATTTGGAACCGATTAGTCTACCACACTTCACGCATGCATAGACTCTGTCCTTTATGAACACAAAATAAGAGCACTTACGCTTAATATGAGATGCTTTCGGCATTTGAATTATCTTTTGGGTGAGGATATGGTGATAATTCCTAATATATTTCATAGCGCTTATAATCTCCCCCTTATGTTAGGAAAACTAACATACATCATCTACTTCTTTGAGGAATCCATCGTTGTGCATTATGGTACATTCATTAATCGTATACCGTACATCAAAATTATTAGATGGAATAATTGGTTCCCGACCTTAAACCAATTGAGAGGGAAGAAATAATCATAATTTATTGGTCTAATGCATACAAATGCTATTGCAATATATCATATTTCAGACCAATACATTAAGTTTTATTCTCATTAACAATGGTTTACATATTTATCGAAGACATTCAATGCTAAAACATCATCATCAAGATGAATTATCTTGATTACACAATCTGAAAATTATGCTCAATTTATATTGAACAAGTAACTTTATGAATGTCAAACGTAGGTTGATCATGAATGCACATGTGATCATCTTATTGATGCATCTTTTCAACATATCACATGATAGGTGAACGGACCTTTATTCACCTTTTATTCTTTTCAGATTTTGAGGGAACCAATCCCAAAATTAGTTGGTCCAACCAACTTATCATGGGAACAAGCAACATTAAAGTTCATGAAGAATTTTCTAATTCTTCAATATATGTTCAATACTCAGTATGCACATCTTCGGGATATCACAATCGTTCATGTCAATTTATAAACTTTTAATCTAGTAAACTCCAAGTTTATCATGATATGTGTTTTTGCTTTAGTAAATTTCAGATTTACTATTATATGAATAAATTTCAGATTTACTACTTCAGAAGTAGATTTCAAAATTTTCAACCTCTTTCGGAGGTGAGTTATGATACAATGGCAATCAAGTGCACGTTTGCATTAATAAGTTTCTCATTCCCCAGAAATTGAATATAATCGTGCCTTAAGCCTATCAAATTATAATAGCTTAATACCTCTTTCAAGATTTTGCTACTTCAAAAGCAAATCGAGGCATACATATAATGTAGAGAATTCTTCTCTAGTATATCTTATAATCATATAAGCGTGTGAAAATATCGTCACTTTTGATGATCATTATCATATTGTCCCTCCAAGCGTATATTCGTGCATTTAATCACTTGTCTTCTTTTAGACATATTATGCACTGCTACCAAATACACCTCAAGAATGAAGTAAGTTGTCATATTTCAGACTTATCATATATTGCTACCACATTCACTTCATGGAATGGAGCATATTCAATGGGTCGAATTTCATGATTTTTCATTAAACACCCATTATTTTGCCTTAGCCACCATAATATCATCAATATAGTGTATTGAGATTCAAACTCAACATCTTATCCATATAAATACGTCTTAGGCATGAATTGATGAGACTTGAACCCAACATATTATCATTCTTTTTTATAATATTATTTTTGAGGAATAAATTTAAAATATAAATGGTTCCAAACCAATTATTTTTTCTCAAATCCAATAATAATTATATTAATAGTAACAAAATAAAGATAACATAAAGAATTACTAACCTTGAAATCCTTCAGATTTATAATCTCACCTTGTTTGTCAGAGTCTCGTGCTGATAACATATTATAAAATAATAAAGAACAAGAAGAAAAGTAGAGAGAATATAGAGAGAGATTCTTATTTCTTCAAGACTCTTGAGGGATGAAAGATCATAAGATTGTAAATACAATGAACAAAACCTCTCTATTTATAGGGAAAATTTACTCTTAGTCTGAGTAAAAGACAGATGCTTCAAATCCTAATAGATATCAAAGTAGATCTTGATAGACATTCACTATAATGTAAATACATTTATAACAGTATCTATAATCTATATCTAAAATTTATATTTATATCTATATCTATTTATAATATATTAAAATTGTGAAAGTTCTTAAAAATGTCGTTTGAACTTTTTGCCCTTTATTAAAAAAAAATTCTTTAGACAAAATCGTCTTTTTACTATTTTTTCCTAATATTTAAGAGTTAAAAATTACTTAAAAATCTTTATCGTAAAATTTTTCCTTATTAGAAGTCATCAAAATTAATGACAACTAATACCTTTTTCATCAGTTTAAGAATTCAAAATCAACTAAATTTGATTTTAAGAAAATTTAAAAGGTTAATTAAATATCTTATGGTAAAACCTTTCCTTAGCTAATTTCAACGAACCAACCTCCAACACAGTTGTAAGAAGTCACGCTTGACTACTTCCTTATTTAACAATTAAGTAATGAAAAATATCTTTTGTTTTCATATGCAGATTGGATTGAGATTTCTTATATTAGCTGAAACGGTTGACAAGAAGCCATCATCAAAGAAAGGAAATGATTTATTTATCCCGAAACGTTAAAAGTTTATATTGTTGATATATTATTAAAGTTGTTTTTATGTATGATATAATAGACATTGAACATCTTACGTTTATCTTTTAATATTTTATAATAAAAGTTCAGAGTGCATTATTAATAAAAGTTCTCCCTATATTATTAGTGTTCGGTAAATGCATGCATCAGACCCGATTAAATTTAGATTCGTCCACTATACATATAACATATTAAAATAATAGTGTAATAATTTAGAATTGTCTTCTTTATTATTCTAAGTTTTTGTATAGTTTTTTTAATAGACACATAACTTTAGACTTCACACATTATATGATTATTAATAAAAGTAAGCATTAATTCTAGTTAATAAGATGTTAGTCATTTGATTGCAATACATTAACTTTGATGTGGTTGTTAAAACTTTACTTATTAATATGAAGTTTGAATTATTTAATTCAATGTTCTAAAGTATTTTGGTAAAAATTAAATAGTTTTTCTTTCTTTATTTCTTCTTCTTTTTTAGATAATTTATAATCTATCAATAATCTATAATCTATATCTATAATCTATAATCTATTAAAAGTGTGAAGACCCTTAGGAAAGTGATCTAAACTTTTTGCCCTTCATTAAAAGTCTCATCAACAAACAAAATTGTCTTTTCACTTATTTTCTCCAATTATTATATTATTATATTTATAATATTTAAAAAAGAGTCCTACAATATATGATGAGAAAAAATATATGAAAAATTAATGTTGATAGACTTTTTCTCCTTGTGTACTTAAAAAAGGAGTCCTAAAATATGTGTGTGTGTGGGGGGGGGGGGGGGATGACATATAAAACACAGCAAAAGCAAAAATTGATATTAAAAAAAAAAAGGAAAAAATAGCCTACCAAAATTTAATAAAAAATTGAAAGTTGGCCAGAAAAAGAAAAGGAAAGAAAAACCTTAATACGCTTGATCAATTTGTTTAGCTTTTGAATCACTAATCGTTAATTAATTAGTTAATGATGATTTTCTTTGTTTAGTAAGGTTTAGACTTTTTTTCTCTCCAAAACTACCACATGTAGAGAAAAAAGAGGTTTAGATATAGAGTTTTTTCATTAAGGTATATAAATTTTATTGTGGCTTGAGGTAATTTTTTTTTAATTTTAGTATGTTTTTGAAGTTTTTAATAAGTAAATTATCATGTATTTTTTATAAACAATTGCTAATTGATTTTTTTTTTGAGATCTCAAATTTTTTATGATCGAAGGGACAAATTTATTTGTAATTTAAGGTAAGTTTTCTAATGTTTTAGCATGTTCTTGATATTACAATCTTGACAGTAAATGTGATTTGAGAGATAAATTTGCTTGTGATTTGAGATAAGTTTTTTAAAATTTTAATATGTTCTTAAAATTTACAAATAAATCATCATGCATTCTTTTTTTTTTTGTTTTCCAAGGTATCCCCACAGCTGGCAGCCATGAGACTAATCTTCCGTTCCTATTGTCAGCGCACTAAGCGGCAGGAAACTGGCCACAGAGTTTTCAATTCACTAGATAAATCATCATGCATTCTTGATACACAATTGCTCATTGAGAAGCATTTTCATTTTTGTGAAATTTTGATGTATCTTATAATTGAAGAGACAAATTGCTTGTGATTTGAAGTAAGTTTTTTTTTTTAAATTTTAGTATGTTCTTGATGTTTAAAATCTTGACAGTTTCTATGATTAAATAGATAAATTTGATTGTCATTTGAAGTAAGTTTTCTAGAATTTAGTATGTCTTTAAGGCTTACAATAAATAAATTATCACGTTTTCTTGATGGAAAATTGCTAATCGAAAAGGTTTTTCTTGAAATATTGATAGTATCGTCCATTGAGGAGATAAATTTATTTGTTCTTTGAGATAAGTTTTCTTATATTTTAATAGATTTTTTTATATTTACAAGAATAAATTATCTTGTATTTTGATAGATAATTGCTAATTCAAAAGGCTTTTTAAAAAAAAAATGACTTTAGTATGTTCGTGAAGTTGAAAGTAATAAATCATGTATTCCTGATAGATAATTGCCAATTGAGAATTTTTTTTGTTATGATTGTGTTTATAATGACACAAATAATTAATAGAAATTTGTTCGTACCTTAGATTTTAATATGTTTTTTTATATTTACAAGAATAAATTATCTTGTAATTTGACAGACAATTGCTAATTGAAAAGTTTTTTTTTTTATGATTTTAGTATGTTCTTGAAGTAGAAAATAATAAGTTATCATGTATTCCTGATAGATAATTTCCAATTGAGAAGTTTCTTTTTGTTATGATTTGTATTTATAATGATATAAATAATTAAGAATTTTACATTGACCTATTTACAATTTTTATCAGATTTTTTGAATCGTTACATTCTATCATGAGAAATTGGTTAGTCATTCTAATTTTATATGAATTCTCTTCTAAAATTTAATTATCTATAACTGTTTCAATTGTGAATAAATGAAGGGATCTAGTATACATTTTTATTTTAAATAGTAGGCTCTAACGATTGTCCTTTTTTATTTTGCTAAACGTTATATCATTTAAATGATACAAAATTTATTCTATCATCAATTGCTGATTTCTAACAATTTTTCTAGTTAATTTTACCTTTCAATAAAAGTTTCTACAATAACAAATAGCCATATACTACAATAACAATAAACGAAAAAGCTCTCTGCTCTCTCCTCCCTAAAAAGCTCTCTTCTCTCTCCTCCCTAACGTTACAATCCCAATTCTCCTTGAATGTTTACTGGTAAAGGCAACATTATCGCCGACGACAGGTAAGGATAAAACCCTCTCCCTCCCCCTCTCTCTCTCTCCCCCTCTCCCTTGTCTCTCTCCCCTTCCCCCTCCCGGTTCCCTTTTTCGTATGCCCTCTTCCCCCTCTTTTGGAGGTTGTCTCGTCATTGCTATCACCAGCAGGAGCGACTCCGGTGAAGGTGCAAGTGGTACAAAGTCAGACGCCGGTAGGAAGACGCTCCGACGACAACTCCGGGACGCATCAGTGGCCTTTTCCAGCGACTTTAGTCTGACAACTATTTTTCGACACCAAAATTGCCGAAAACCAGCAACGTGCAGGCGTACCGATGACATCTTTACCTTGATCTTTATTTAATGCCTACAGTTTAGGTTTCTTTGCACTATTGTTGTTTCTTGTTTCATTCTGTTTCTTATCCCCTGTTTATTGGAATTATATTGGTGACTGGTTGCTAGGCGTGACTGTTTATTGTTCATTATTTCCTGTTGTGTTGATCTAGCTGCTTGGCCGAATAGTGTTCTTTATGCGTGCCTTCTCTTATTATTTGCGCGCGGTTACTTTGTTCAGTTTCTGCACTGCCTGTACGTTGTGTGAGATATTTTGTCTGTTAATTGGGTGTCTAATACCTTTTGTGCTTGTAATTTGGTTGTATTTTGTACTTTTCATATACCTGTACTGTGTTTGTTATTTTAAAACTGTTCTGTTGCTTTTGTTGACTAGTGGCTGGGGTGGTAAATGGTGGAATAGGGTCATGTCCCGGGGGGTTGGGGTTGGGGTTGGGGTTGGGGCAAGGTGTTGGTTTCAATTTGAGATGCAGAGGGCGTAGTAATAGAAGAAGGGACTCGAGAGGTGATAGGTTGAGGGTAGGGTCGTGGAATATAGGGTCTCTTCAGGGTAAGTCGATAGAACTGGTTAACATTCTCAAGAAGAGAAGGATCAATATTGCGTGTGTCTAGGAGACCAAATGGGTAGGTTCTAAGGCTAGGGATGTGGATGGTACAAGTTGTGGTACTCGGGTAGTGACAGGCGCAGGAATAAAGTAGGTATATTAGTGAACGAAGAGCTTAGGGGGCAGGTAGTGGAAGTTAACAGGGTTAGTGATAGGGTGATGACTATTAAGTTGGTCATTAGGGGGTTTTCGTTGTGTATCTGTAGTGCTTACGCGCCGCAGGTGGTCCTAGACGAGGAGGAGAAGACGAGATTTCAGGAGGTTTTGGACGAGGTAGTTCGAGGCATGCCTAGATAGGAGGGGGATTTAATGGGCACATAGGGTCAGTGTCGTTAGGGTATAAGGATGTGCATGGAGGATTTGGTTTTGGGTTTAGGAATGATAAGGGAGCAACTGCTCTTTTGGATTTTACGAGGGCCTTTGGGTTGGTGGTGGTGAATTCCAGCTTTCCGAAGAAGGAGGATCACCTGGTTACTTTTTATAATAGGCTAGCTAAGACCTAAATTGACTTTTTGCTGCTTAGGAAGGAGGACAGAGTTTTTTGTAAGGATTGTAAGGTCTTCCCGAATGAGAATCTTATGACACAACATAGACTTCTGGTGATGGATTTGGTTATTAAGAGAGGCAAGAAGAGGAGGGGTGGGAAGGGTCGACATAGAGTTAGGTGGGGTGGCCTGACTCCGTCCAGTGCTTTGGAGATAGGGGCAAAGTTGGAAGGGATGAAGGTGTGGGAGTAGGGGGGACGTGGATAGTATGTGGGATATGGCCGGTTTGCATCAAAGATACTGCTAGAGAGGTTTTGGGTGTTTCGAAGGGATGGTTTGGTCGGCATCAGGGGGACTAGTGATGGAATGAAGAAGTTAAGAAAAAGGTGGAGACAAAGAAGGCGGCATACGTTAAGTTGGTTGAGAGTAAGGATGAAGAGGAGAAACGGGTGAGCACGGAGGAGTACAAATTAGCTAAGAAGGAGTCTAAGTTAGCTGTTTCAGCTGCTAAGACAACAACTTTTATGAGTCTGTATAAGGGGTTAGAGGAGAAAGGTAGGGAAAAGAGGTTGTTTAGGCTTGCCAAGGTTAGGAAGAGGAAGGGTTGGGATCTGGACCAAGTGAAGTGCATTAAGAGAGAGGATGGCAGAGTTTTGGTGGAAGACGCCCTCATTAAGAAAAAATGGCAGTCCCATTTTCATAGGCTCCTAAATGATGAGGGAGACAGAAGTGTTGTGTTGGGGGGATTTGGAACACTCCGGAGAGTGTCTCGATTTCGTCTTTTGTCGGCGTTTTAAGGTAGAGGAGGTTAGCGAGGCTATTCGTAAGATGCAAAGGGGCAGGGCGATTGCGCCCGACCACATTCCGATAAAGTTTTGGAAGTTTTCTTGTGGGGCAGGGTTGAGGTGGCTGACCAACTTATTTAACATCATTTTCAAGTCCGCTAAGATGCCTGAGGCGTGGAGATGGAGCATGATGATCCCTTTATATAAGAACAAGGGTGACATCCAGAGTTGCAACAATTATCGGGGTATTAAGTTATTGAGTCACACCATGATAATTGGGGAGAAGGTGGTGGAACAGAGGTTAAGGAAGATTGTGTCTATTTCAAAGAATCAATTTGGTTTTATACCTGGTCACTCCACGACTGAGGCAATTCACCTAGTGCGAAGAATGGTAGAGCAGTATAGAGAGAGAGGAAGAGAGATCTTCACTTGATGTTTATTGACTTTTAAAAGACGTATGACAAGGTTCCTAGGGAGGTTCTGTGGAGATGCTTGGAGGCAAGAGGGGTCTCTGTGGTGTACATCGGAGCGATTAAGGACATGTATGAGGGGGCAAAGACTCGGGTAAGGATAGTGGGAGGAGATTCCGAGCATTTCTCGGTCTTGACTGGGTTGCACCAGGGATCGACTCTTAGTCTGTTTCTTTTTGCCGTGGTGATGGATGTGTTGACGAGGAGCATACAAGGCAAGGTGCCTTGGTGTATGCTTTTTATGGATGATGTAGTTTTGATTGATGAGTCGCGACAAGGTGTTAATTATAAGCTAGAGGATTGGTGACAAAACCTGGAGTCTAAAGGTTTTCGGTTGAGTCGGACTAAGACGGAGTACTTGGAGTGCAAGTTTAGTGACTCGAGGTAAGAGGAGGAGGTGGTAATGAAGGTAGATTCCCAGGCGGTTTGCAAGAGAGATAGTTTTAAGTATCTTGGGTCTACGATTCAGGGGAATGAAGAGATAGATGAGGATGTATCTCACCGAATTGGGGCAGGTTGGATGAAATGAAGGCTCGCTTCGAGAATTTTATGCGATAAGAAGGTGCCCCCAAGCTGAAAGACAGATTTTATAGAGTTGCGGTCCAGCCGGCTATGTTATATGGAGTGAAGTGTTGTCCAGTTAAGAATTCTCATATCCAAAAGTTGAAGGTGACGAAAATGAGGATGTTGCGTTGGGTGTGTGGTTTTAGAAGGGCTGACAAGGGTAGGAATGAAAGTATTCGGGAGAAGGTGGGAGTGGTGTCGGTGGAGGATAAATTGCGGGAAGTTAGGTTGAGATGGTTTGGCTATGTGATGAGGAGAGACACAGATACCCTGGTTCGTAGGTGTGAGAGGTTGGCCTTGAACGGTTTCAAGCGGAGTAGGGGTAGATCGAACAAATACTAAAGGGAAGTGATTAAACGTGACATGGAGCAGTTCCAGCTGACTGAGGACATGACCCAGGATAGGAAGGTATGGAGGAAAAATATTAGGATAGAGGGCTAAGGTGTGTGGTTGAGTCGTAGGCAGTAGGTAGGAGGGCTTTGGTGTCCTTGTTTGGTAGTGTTCAATATTTTATGTGGATGTCATACCTATGTTATTTTATCATGCTCCATGCATTTTTTTTCTATATATACTGTCCTTTGTCTTGAGCCGGGGGTCTATCGGAAACAACCTCTCTACTTCTTTAGAGGTAGTGGTATGGACTGCGTACACTCTACCCTCCCCAGACCCCACGATGTGGGAATATACTAGGTTTGTTGTTGTTATTTATCATTTAATTATTATCTTTATATTTAGAACTTAAAAATTAATTACAATTCTTATTTAATCTAAGTAAGAAATCATTATTTTAATACTCCTAAATTAATAAAAATTTTGCCTTATATAAAGATTTTTATAATTGCAACACAAAAAAGGAAAAAAGAAGAATAAATGTGCTAATAGGAGTTAAATTGTCATTGTAAAATATAAAACAATAGGACAACAAGCAGTCTTGGTGCAACTTAAATTTGCTCAGTTTTTTTTTCTTTAAAGAAAAGGAAAAGAATCGTTAGCTAGAAAAATAAAATAATAGAACAAGTACTCTTAACTAATGTAGGAATTATCTCAGGAGTTTTTAAAAAATAAATAAAAAGAAAACGTCTGATATTGGCATAGGAATAAGTATGTTACTAGGGTTCAATTTTTTGGTTGCTTCATTTATCTATAAATCTTTTCTTCAAGGGTTTAGACCTAAAAATAAAGAGAACAATATTAAAATGAGTTTTTGTGCACGTATCCATACTTTATTTGAAAGCATTGAATAACTAATAGGCTCTACTTCTTTTATTTCATGGTGATCAGTTATTTTATAATTTTTCATAACATCATATATGATCCGTTTTTGTACTCCATCTACATTTAGTTATCTTCATACATTCATTTATCACATTTTCATCCTTTTTTTATTTCTTTCAGTTAATCAAGCACAATCTTTAATTTTATACAATGGACAATGGCATATTTGATATGCAATATTTGTTTACATCATTTAAATATATATAAATTTATTTTAGCATCATTGTTATTTTTAATTATTTTATTTTTTTATATATAATTTTACCTATTGATGCAATATACACGTGCAAAGCGCGTAAACTAAACTAGTCTATAATCTATGTCTATAATATATTAAAAGTGTGAAGACCCTTAAAAAGTGATTTGATATTTTTTCCCTTCATTAAAAGACCCTATGATTAGGGGTGTTCATGGGTCGATTTGGATCGGTTAGTGGTAAAAACCATAACCAAAATCAATTTCGTCGGTTTTTGAATTTCTAAAATCAAACCAAACCACAAAAGAAAAAAACCGTCGGTTTGGTTCTTGTCGGTTTGGTTTGGTTTGATTTGGTTCGTTTTTTTGGTTTTTTCGGTTATTGACTAGCCTACTCCAACATAAACTCCTTTTTTTAACCCATAGAAAAGAGTATCACATTGAACAATTTCTCATGAAATATTTGTACAGTGATGAACAAATGACACTATAAACTCTTAAAAATCAGAAAAACACATTAAACAAAACCAACATTGAGATGAAAAGCACCAGCTTTGTATTGTAGGTACTAAGATTATCCAACAAAATACAAACACATACACGTACATTGTAAAATAGAGTTTTGTATTCTGTTGCAGTGTACTGCAAGAAGAGACGGAGTTGGACAAATTTGAGTTATCTGTTTACTTTAAAGACTAGCTAGGTGAGCTAATCATATAGGGAAACGATTGAATAAACAAGGAGACAAAAACTACCATTTGAACCAGGGACCATGGTAACTCGTATTGTGAAAGCTGAAGTAGAAAAAATGAGGTAGGAACTGTAGGGTTAACTTATTAGTAAGTAATAACATAAATACCAACCCTTTTAGAAGTAATTACACTCTCCCCCAATTTTTTAATTACTTTACTCTCTCTCCCTATTAATATACATAACATAGCCGACATATACATAGCATTCTATGTATATGTTGAAATTTTTGTAATATGTTTATGGAGTTGGGATTTTTTATAATATTGAAAACATGTAATAAATGTACCATATATAGTGAATGTCTACTTTACCATATATAGTGAATACCTACTTTACCATATATTGTGTATGTCTATTTATGAAAATGTTACAAACCCCAAGGCTAGTTTTCCCCTATAAATAAAGGGGTTTTCCCTCATTGTAAATCATCCCTCAAGAGAAGAAATAAGAATTACTCTCTCTATTATCTCTACTCTTTTTCTTGTTCTTTATTGTTTTATAACACGTTATCAGCACGAGACTCTACCGTCTCAAATTTGAAGGCTAAGGCTAAGGTATTATTATTTTTCTTTTTTTTTTATGGCTAACAATCTTACAAAGTGTGAGTTCGTTGCCCTTCAAAGTTCGAAAAAGAACTATATTTCATGGGTGTTGGATGATGAAATCCACCTAGATTCTATGGGTCTTGGAGATGCTATAAAGAATGAAAATACAACATCTAGTCAAAATCATGCTAAGGCTATGATTTTCTTGCGTCATCATCTTGACAAAGTTGTGAAAATTGAGTACCTTACTACTAATGATCCACTCGTATTGTGGAATAGCCTAAAAGAAATATTTGACCACTTAAAGATGGTCATCCTCCCGAAAGCATAATATGAGTGGATGCATCTAAGATTTCAAGACTATAAGTCTGTTCATGAATACAATCCTGCCATGTTCAGAATTTCTTCTCAATTGAAACTATGTGGAGAAACGGTCAATGATAATGATATGATGGAAAAGACGCTCTCCACTTTTGATGCATCGAATGTGTTATTACAACAAACATATCGAGAAAAAAGTTTCAAGAAGTATATTGAACTGAGTTCTCATCTTCTCGTGGCTGAACAAAATAATGATTTGTTGATGAAAAATCACGAGAACCGACCAACTGGATCTGCACCATTCCCTGAAGTGAATGATGTGCATGCTCACCATGCTAGGCGTGGAAAACGTCGCGTCCCTGGTCGTGGTCATGATGACCAAGAAAGAAACCCTGTTTCGGATGTTAATCATTCATCGAACAAAAAAAATGAGATACTTTTCCCAAAATTAGGGGGAGAAGATAGTGATATCAAAAGAGAAATTTTGTGGAAAAATCCATCACTATCTCATCTTGATCCACGTGTTTTTATTTGTGAGAAAGAAGTACAAAAGATTATTCATCTGCAGAAAATTACAAATCAAATTCCTAACGCATTTACTGATCTAAAAAGGATCACCAAATCACATATTCCTGCAGAGAATGTCCCAATTCGAATTGATGTCCCTAAAGGACCATCCACTAGTTTCATAGCTTATGAATCTATAACACGCTTGAAGCATGGCAGACCATTAGGTTCTAAGGATCGAAATCCTAGAAAAAGAAAAGAAAATGGTCAAGATGACACTACGAAAGATCCACATATGGAAGTTCAAGATTTGAGCAATGTTGATATCCCTAAAGGAATCAATAAGCCTGAGACTCAAGAAAATGAGGAACTATCCATAAATTCAAGTGATGTTGAAACTAATTTGAATCAATTTGAAATAATAGTGGATTATGTCTTTGCATATAATGTTGCAACGAAAATCATGCAAGACAGTGAGGATCTTGAACCTCGATCTATCACAGAATGTTGACAAAGAAATGACTGGCCAAAATAGAAAGAAGCAATTCAATCTGAATTGAATTCACTTTCCAAACGTGAAGTTTTTGGACCTATAACACAAACACCTAATGGTGTTAAGCCCGTTGGCTATAAATGGGTCTTTGTGCAAAAAAAATGAGAAAAATAAAATACAAGGGTATAAAACACGCCTTGTTGCACTAGGATTTTCACAACGGCCTGGTATCGATTATGATGAGATATATTCACCAGTTATAGATGCAATAACATTGTGTTATCTTATTAGTTTCACTATCCATGAGAGACTTGAAATGCATTTGATGGATGTGGTAACAACCTATCTATATGGATCACTTGATAATGAGATATACATGAAGATTCCCGAAGGATTTAAAATGCCGAAAGCATATAGTTCAAAGCCTCGGGAAATGTATTCCATTAGATTGCAAAGATCATTGTATGGTTTGAAGAAATCTGGACGTATGTGGTATAACCGTCTTAGTGAATATTTATCTAAAGAAGGTTATACGAATGATGAAATTTGCCCATGTGTTTTCATAAAGAAAACAACGTCAGAGTTTGTTATACTTGTTGTCTATGTCGATGACATAAACCTTATTGGAATGCCAATAGATCTTCAAAAGGAAATTGATTACCTAAAGAAAGAATTTTAGATGAAAGATCTCAAAAATACAAAGATATGTCTTGGTTTGCAAATTGAGCATTTGACAAACGGTATCTTTGTCCATCAATCTGCCTACACAGAAAAGGTGTTGAAACGATTCTATATGGATGGAGCACATCCATTAAGTACTCCGATGGTTGTTCGATCACTTGATGTGAATAAGGATCCATTCCGACCTCAAGAAAAGAATGAGGAACTCCTTGGTCCTGAAATACCATATCTTAGTGCAATTGGTGCACTAATGTATCTTGCAAATACTACAAGGTTTGATATTGCCTTTTCAAATAATTTGTTGGCAAGGTATAGTTCTTCTCTTACTAGAAGACATTGGAATGAGATAAAACACATATTACGGTATCTAAAAGGGACTATCGATATGGGCTTATTTTATTCTAAAGATTACAGTTCTGATCTTGTTGGTTATGCTGATGCTGGGTACTTATCCGACCTGCATAAAGCTCAGTCTCAAACAGTCTATGTGTTCGTATGTGGGAGTACTGTCATATCTTGGAGATCAATAAAGCAGTCTATTTTGTAGCCACTCCATCGAATCACGTTGAGATTATAGTTATTCATGAAGCAAGTCGAAAGTATGTGCGGTTGAGGTCTATAATACATCTCATTCAAGAAAAATATGGCTTGAAATGTGACAAAGTACCTACGATTTTATATGAAGATAATGCATCATGTATATCACAACTTAAGAGAGGATTCATAAAAGGAAATGGAACGAAGCACATTTCGCCAAAACTCTTCTATACACATGAGTTCCAAAAGAATGGTGATATTAATGTGAAACAGATTCGCTCAAGTGACAATGTAGCTGATCTATTCACCAAGTCTTTTTCAACTGCAACTTTCAAGAAGATGGTGCACAAGATCGGAATGCAAAGGTTCAAGGATGTTCTCATAAGGGGGAGTTAATGCACGTTGTACTCTTTTTCCCTTACGACGTTTTATCCCACTGGGTTTTTCTTGTAAGGTTTTTAATGAGGCAACTATATGCGTATTATCTATCAATTAGACATTCAAGGGGGGGTGTTATAAATGCACCATATATAGTGAATATCTACTTTAGCATATATATTGAATACCTACTTTACCATATATTGTGTATGTCTATTTATGGAAAAGTTACAAACCCCAAGCCTAATTTTCCCCTATAAATTACAAAAAATAACAACACTTTTATCAAATTACATTTTGTAGCATATGTATTTGTATTTTTGTAGCAACAGTTTGCAAAAATACAAAATACATATCGATCATAATGGCAGTAAAAATCATATGTATTTGTATTTTTATAGCAGCAGTTTGCAAAAATACAAAATACAACTTGCTATATTATGTAATTATGAAACTATTGTTATGAAATTCATAATTAAGGAGATAAGTATGTTATTTCTGAATTTTGCCCTTTTTAGTATTAGTAATAGTAGGTAGAGTTGGGCTTGTGTTTGGGGCTTTGGGCAATTGGGCTAAAGTATTGGTTGGGCTAGACATAGATTAAAATTTAGTTTTAGATTAAATTTAATAAAATATTTATATTTTATTTATAAATTATATATAAATAATTATAATATATATATATAAAATTTATTGGTTCGGTTTGGTTATTTTCACGATTTTTTTTAAGTAAAACCATAACCAAACCAAATAGCATCGGTTTTTTTAAATTTAAAACCAAACCTAACTAAACCAAACCAAACATCGATTTTTTAATCGGTTTGGTTCGGTTTGGTTTTTAACCAAACCCATGAACACCCCTACCTACAATAGACAAAATCGCCTTTTCACCTTTTTTTTTTTTTCTTATTTTATAATATTAAATATTAACTATAATAAATATATGAGAATTTTTATATGTAGGAATTTTTCTTTTACTGAAAGACTCCTAAATATATAAAATGTAAAAATCCTAAATATATAAAAATTTATTTTAGACAAAACTGTCAGTTAATTAATATCTTACTAGGTAGGCATTTGAAACTTTGGCAAACTAATATTATATTTCTTGGAAAAACAAAAACTACCATAAAAGTTTGCTTTATATTGTACTGTAGGTGTTTGGTTTATTTATACTAATATTTTGGTAAAATAATAATATTTTCCTTTATGAAAAACTAACATTATTTTTGGAACAAAAGTTCCCTACTATACTATAAGGAATAGTAGTAGTACGAGGAAGAAGAGTTCTGCATGAGACTCCAATTAACGAACTTATACCACCAAATAATTCATTAAAACCAAATTCTTAAGCTTTCTCTTATTTGAATTACATACCTAAAATTTAGGAATTTTAAATCAGCTAAAATTATATCTTAAATAAATCTTTACAAATTTTAATTACTTGGTGATACTATTTTGGCATTTTTTTCCTTAACTCACGTATGTATCCTTTTAGATAAAGATTCTGTTCACAATTAATTTTAGTTATAATCTTTTTTGGTTTGATTATTTAATTTAAGTAAGAATTCATAATATTTAACACTTTTAGATCAATTAAAATTTTACCTTAGATAACTTTTTTTTATTATTCTATTTAACTAATATTTTGGATTAAAATTTACAAGAAACGTAACTCTAATTCTACTTTTTCTTTTTCTTTGTTTTTATTAATTCAAGTTGTCTTTTTATGCATGTATTCATTATTATCATCTTCTTCGTGTTTCTTTATTACTTTTAGTTAATAACTTTAAATATTATATATAAATTATGAATAAATAATTAACAAGACAATGAATTCTCCTTTTTAATAATTTCTCATGTTTCTTTTTTCGTTTGGAAGAAATAAGCATGTCGCCGCCGAATAAAGTGATCAAAAATATCAAAGGTTTGTCTCATTCTTTTTTTTTCTTCTTTATTTCAATTGTGACTTTGTTTTGATTATGTTATTTAACTATTTCATTAGTGTTGTAGTTACATCTTTAATTAAATATATTTATATAAGTGTTAAATCTTGATATGTATAACTTTTGTTTGAATGATGAAAATATAAATTTAGGATTATAGTCGAATCTTTCAATTTTGGGCTTACTAATTAAGTTTGCAAGCGGATCAAGTACATTATTCGTTGTAAATCGAGTTTAATCTATCTACTTCTTTTTTTGTAGGAAATTTTTTATCCAAAATTATAAGAAATAAACATGTCGCCACCGAATAAAGTGGTCAAAAATATCAAGGTTTGTCTCATTCTTTTTTCTTCTTCTTTAGTATAGGTGAAGGGGAATGGTTCAAGGAAGGATTAAAGAGAATATACAGTTTTTTGTAAACTTTCTTGTGTTTAAACTAACATACATGCTTTTCGGTTGACTAATTTCTATTTTTTCATAGAATTGGATAATAACTGACAGCTGCCCTAATTGTCAAGATGCTAACAAAAACATGCAATAAATATTTTGAAAGACCGTCATACCTTTTATATTTTAAATAATTTTATAAAATTGAACTCACTAAATTGAGGTACACACGCGAGGCGCGTATGTCTACACTAGTTTTTTAAAAAAGTGTGAAGGACCTTAGAAATATTATTTGGACTTTTTATCCTTCATTCAAAACCTTCTCTTTAGATAAAATCTTCTTTATCACCTTTTTTTCTCTAATCTTAGAAATATTATTTGGACTTTTTCTCTTTCATTAAAAACCTTCTCTTTAGATAAAATCGTCTTATCACCTTTTTTTCTCTAATTATTATTTTATCATTTTTATTCTATTTACTCCTAAAATATAGAGGAAAAATCCTAATGAAATAAGAATTTCTAAAATAAATGGTAGGAAATATTAGGAAAATCAATTTCCGGTTAGTTTTTCATTTATGTTGCAGTACCATTTATTGGCATAAACGATACTATATATGGCAAATAGACTTTGGCTAAGAATTTATATCACTGCCAAAAGAATTCTTTTGACTTGATATTAAAAGATATTATTAATTCAAAATCAACTTCTAATCTGATGTAAATACTCTTTGTATTATATTTTTGCAATTTTATCACGTTCCTTTATCCCCAAGAATGACTTTCTTTGGATGTTTGTTATAGTGCAATATTATTTTAATGGATATTTATATAGCTTTGTGTCGTTCCTTAATAATTAATTTAATGATACAATATAATAAAATTTAAGCAATAAAATTTAAGCAATAATCAAAACAATATTATTGTATTTACATTAACAACACATTCAATACAATGGGTAGCAATAATCTAAATGTGTTGTAATTCTCCTCCTTATATAAAGGGAGACCTCAAAATCTTCAATTAGAATTGGCATATCTAAAATCTATATCTATATCTATAATCAATATTTATATCTATAATCTATATCTATAGTCTATGTAGTATATTAAAAGTGTGAAGGTCTTAAGAAATGTCGTTTGAACTTTTTGTCTCTTTGCTTTAGACAAAATCATTTTTTCACTATTTTTTTCTAATGTTTAAGAGTTGAAAATTCATTAAAAATGCTTATGGTAAAGCATTTTTCTTATTAGAAGCATCATATTAATGACAACTAATATTTTTTTGCATTAATTTAAGAATTCTAAATCAACTATATTTTAGGAAACCCACATATTTTAGGAAGTCTAGTTAATATAATAAAAAATAATTAAATAATAAATTTAAAAAATAGTGAAAAGATAATTTTGTCTAAAAAAAGAGTCTTTTAATGAAGGGTAAAAAGTTCAAATCACTTTTCTAAAAGTCTTCACACTTTTAATATATTATAGATTATAGATTATAGATATAGATTAGATTAATATATTATAGATTATAGATTATAGATATAGATTAGATTATAGATTATAGATATAGATTAGATTATAGATTATATATATATATATATATATATATATATATATATATATATATATATATATATATATATATATATATATATATATATATATATATATATATATAGTTTAGCTGCACGTGCCTCGCACGTGTAACTTTTGATTATTTAAAATTAAACGATTTTATCTATTACGAAGGTTTTTAATGAAGTACAAAAAGTTCAAAATAGATATTTTATTGTAAGCACATATATATATGAGAAAAATAATTACGTTGTTAGATTCAAACATATGAGAATATCAAACCTAGAAATCAAAATTCACAAACAAAAAAGATATAATAATGCATGACGTGTTAAACTTAAAATCAATCCCAAGCTAAAGAAAAATAATAAGCCACGACCAGAGGCGGATCCAGAATTTTAAACTTGTGGGTTCCCAAGGGCTCCTTTCCTTCCACTAAGTTATCCCTTGATTTAGTTATGGGTTCCCACCTATTAATATTTATAACTTTTGGTGATTTTTCTATGTAATTTTAAGCCTTACGGTAGCGGGTGTGGGTTCCTGGAAACCCACACCTTCTACTATACATCCGCCACTGGCCACGACAACCAATAGAAAAGGAAAAACAACTCAAAAAAAGAGAGAGAATAACATACTAACCTAGCGGATGACAATTACAATGGTTGAAGAAAACATAACGAATAAAATCACAACCATTCTTGTTGAGGCGAAGGTTAATACTTTGAAGAAAAGAGATGAAGATATATCACATTTGATTTTTCTGCACATAACCTAAACAAAAAGACAAACAAGAAGAAGAAAAGAGACGTAATAAGAAGAGAACGGAGGAAGTAGAAATAAACGGACTTAAAAATTATTTGCAAAATATTAGTTAAATAGAATTATTGGAGACTTATATTTACTACACATTAATAAGTAGTTATATTAGGTAGTATTTAAATTAATTTAGAATTGTAAAATATTAGGAGTTCCTGTTGAGTTAAAATAGGTATAGTATTTCTTTATATCTTGAATACTTAAATAATATAAAAATAATTAAATTAAGCCTACGTGCATTGCTGTAAATTTAAAACAATGTTGTTAAAGTGCCGATACTATTAAAGTATAGTAAACTTTCACTTTGTTCAAAATTTAGTGGATTTCAAATCCCTAATTAAGAATATAAGTTGAAAATTAAACCTAGTCCTAATTTAAGAAAAAAAACTTACCATATTTTAAAATCCTAACCCATATATTTTAGGATTCAAAATTATATATATAATTAAATAATAATTGGAGAAACAAAAGTGAAAAGACGATCTTGTCTATTGTAAAGTATTTTAATGAAGGGCAAAAAGTTCAAATAACTTTTCTAAGGGCCTTCACACTTTTAATAATACTAGTTTAGGATACACGCCCCTTGCGTGTACCTCGCTTCAATGAATTCAGTTTTATAAAATCACTTTGATACTATAAAAAAAATATATATTCCTGCAACTGTTTTAGCCATTATAGTATATTTTTGTCTTATAAATTTTATATTTATTTAAATGATATAGCTTGTAACTAAAAAAAGAATATTAAAAATAATGACGATATGCGTTTACTGACAATTGAAATAATTGCATATTATTAAATTTTAAAAGAGAGTTCATGTAGAATTAGAATGACTAACCAATTTATTGTGATGGAATTTAACATCCAAGAAATTTGGTCAAAATTGTAAATAAGTCAATATGAACAAAAATCATAAGAAAATTCTCAATCAACAATTATTTATCGAGAATACATGATAATTTGTTATTTTGAACTTCAAATTTTTTATAAAATAATGTAAACAAAGTGAGACGACTATCATTAATTAATTAGTTAAAGAAATCCTTAGTTAAAAGATATTCAAACCTAAACAATCTAAAACTTAATAGCTATTTAGGTTTTATAAAATGCATGACTTTTTGATTTATAAGGAAACTCTTCTTTAAAAAAAGAAAGAACGTTTTTTTTTTTAAATTACTTCAGGACAGTTATGATTTTATTTTGGGAAACTTAAGGACTTTTTTTCCTCAAAATTTAACAAAACGTGTTTTCTATTTTTTTCCTCAAAAATTTAAATTAGGTGTTTTCTTTTCTTGAAACTTTATGTCAGTTAGTTGGTTTTTGTATTTTATAAGGAAAGGTTTTCAAAAGATATTTTTCTTTTATATATAGGATTCCTTAATTTTAAATATTATAATATAATGATATAATAATTGCAGAAACATTGTAAAATGACCTTTTTGTCTAAAGCATAAACTTTTAATGAAGGGTAAAAAATTCAAATCACTTTTCTAAGGGTCTTAACACTTTTAATATATTATAGACTAGTTTAGATATATGTGCCTCACACGTGTACCTCAATTTAGTGAGTTTAATTTTATAAAATTATTTAAAATGTAAAAAGCATGACAGTCTTTCAAAATGTTTATTGCATTTTTTATTTGTTAGCATCTTGACATTAGGACGACTTTTAGTTATTATCCAAAGTAAAAATTAGTCAACCGAAAGCACATATATTAGTTTAAACACAAGAAAGTTTATAAAGAAGAGTATATTCTCTTTAGTCCTTCCTTGAGCTATTCTCTTTCACCTTTTCTGTCTTTTTTTAATCTTCTCAATCTCTTCTTTCAACTCTTCCAATTTCATATCAACACAATTATCTTTTTGTTTGGATTATTTAGGTTGGTTAGCTTCTTCAGAAGCTTCCTCAACTAATCCGTTCAACCCTAACATTTATATTCAGAATTTTCTAATAATAGGTAGATAGATTAAATTCGATTTACAATGAATAATGTACATGATCCACTTTCAAACTTAATTAGTAAGCTCAAAATTGAAAGATTCAACTGTAATCCTAAATTTATATGTTCATTTTTCAAACAAAAGTTATGCATATCAAGATTCAATACTTATTATAACCTTATATTTAGAACTCAACTAACAAGTTTAATTAAAGATTCAACTATAATACTAAGGAAATAATTAAATAACATAACCAAAACAAAGCTACAATTAAACAAAGGAAGTAAAAAAAGAAAGATACAAACCTTTGATGTTTTTGACCACTTCATTCGGTGACGATTTGCTTATTTCTTTCAATTTTTGATCAAAAATTGACTACTAAAAAAGAAACACAAGAGATTATGAAAAAAAAAGGAGAATTCATTGTTTTGTTAATTATTTAGTCATAATTTATATATAATCGTTGTCAACTAAAATAAATAAAGAAAGATGGAGAAGATATAATAATGAATACAGAAATAAAGAAAGATGAAGAAAATGATAATAATGAATACACACACACAAAAAAAGACAATTTAAATTAATAACAAAATAAGAAGAAAAAGTAAAAGTAGAGGTATGTATCTAGTAAATTTTGATCCAAAATAGTAGTTAAATAGAATTGTAGAAATTCTTTTTATTTTTTATGTAAGGTGAAATGATTTAGAAGTGGTAAATAGTATGAATTCTTAAATTAAATAATCAAATCAAAAGAAGTTATAACTAAAATTAATTGTTAACACAACTTTGATGGAAGATGGGAAGGATTTTTGAATTTTCATTAATATATTATTTTTTGGGTTTCACGTTGGAAAGTAGATTTTTTTTAATTACAATTATTTTTATCATTATAGTTCTTTTTTGGTTTCACACGTTGTGGGATGGTTTTTTTTCTTACCACCATTTTTTTCATTTCATGTTCGGGATTTCAAGGGAGGGAGCGTTGTTTATTGATTTTTTTTTTTTTATGGAAGGAAAATCTTTTTATTTTTTTATTTTTGATTTCTGGGTATGATTAGGTTTGCGGAGAAGGAATTATATTCTTGTGAGGAGAGATTTTCTTTCTTTTTGGTAATACAGTCAATATTTAATATTACTTAAATAATAGAAAAAGGGTGAAAAAACGATTTTATCTAAAGCGGAGTATTTTAATGAAGGGCAAAAAGTTCAAATCACTTTTCTAAGGGGCTTCACACTTTTAATATATTATAGATTATAGATTATAGATATAGATATTAAAATAGGTATAGTATTTCATTATATCTTGAATACTTAAATAATATAAAAATAATTAAATTAAGCCTACGTGCATTGCTGTAAATTTAAAACAATGTTGTTAAAGTGCCGATACTATTAAAGTATAGTAAACTTTCACTTTATTCAAAATTTAGTGGATTTCAAATCCCTAATTAAGAATATAAGTTGAAAATTAAACCTAGTCATAATTTAAGAAAAAAAACTTACCACATTTTAAAGTCCTAATCCTTTAACATATTATAAAATCCTAACCCATATATTTTAGGATTCAAAATTATATATATAATTAAATAATAATTGGAGAAAAAAAAGTGAAAAGACGATCTTGTCTATTGTAAAGTGTTTTAATGAAGGGCAAAAAGTTCAAATCACTTTTCTAAGGGCCTTCATACTTTTAATATATTATAGATATAGATAATCTATATATATATATAATCTATATCTATAGTATATTAAAAGTGTAAAGGTCTTCAAAAATATCGTTTGAAATTTTTGACCTTCATTAAAAGTCTTTTCTTTAGAAAAAAATATTTTTTCACTATTTTTTCTAATATTTAAGAGTTGAAAATTCATTAAATATATTTATGGTAAATCATTTTCCTTATTAGAAGTCATCATATTAATGACAACTAATATTTTTTTCATTAATTTAAGAATTCTAAATCAACTAAATTTGATTTTAAGAAGATTTGAAAAATCTAGAAATAAATATAAAAGTGCGAGAATAAGAAAAATTTAAGAAATACCGATTTTTTTAAAGTTTTAAGTAGGTAATAAGAATGTAATCAATGATTTTGTAAAGATTTAACTTTAAAAACATGAAAAGATTTTAAATATAGAAAAAAAGAAAAAAAAATAATCGTACCTTGACATTAAAAATAAGGAAAGATTTTAAATATAGAAAAAATAATTGTACAACAAATATGGTTCAAATTGATGCGTCCCTCTTAGCCTCCGGCGGCAAAGAAAGAGGTACTGCATGTTAAACATAAAAGTGATAACCCATCAACCACTCAAAACTTCTAGTGATAAAATATTTATGTGCTTACACTAAAATATATATTAAAGTATGAAGAATCTTTAAAAAGTGATTTAAACTTTTGCATTTCGTTAAAAATCTCTGTAATAGATGAAATCATTTAATTTTAAATGATCAAACGTTACACGTGTGAGGCACGTGCGGTTAAACTAGTAATATGAATTCTGACAATGTAGTTAAGCTCGATCACTTAAATATTACCCTCCCTCTTTCATTTATATATATATTAGGTGGCCCGAGTCCGTGCGATACAAGAACGAAATTATGATGATAGATAAAACAATTATGCTTCATATTATGTGGAACAAAGATTACATTGTTATGTTCCTAGATTGTAAAAGTACTACATTGATATAAGCAATTGTTAGTACAAAAAGTGCCAAAGCTGAAAGTTGTTGGCATAAGAGCATGACACATTTCTACTTGGTTATAGAACCAAATTGATTAAAAAAACTGACGTTTGGCTTAGTTTAGTTAGGTTTGGTTTTAAATTTAAAAAAAACGGTGCTATTTGGTTTGGTTATGATTTTACTAAAAAAAACCGTGAAAATAACCAAACCGAACTGATAATTTAATATATATATTATAATTATTTATATATAATGTATAAATAAAATATAAATATTTTATTAAATTTAATCGTAAACTAAATTTTAATCTATGTCTAACCCAACCAATACTTTAGTCCAATTGCCCAAAACCCCAAAATAAAAAAAAATGAAAAACCAAACCAAACCGACGGTTATTTTCTTTTTGTGGTTTGGTTTGGCTTGGTTTTAAAAATTCAAAAACCGACTAAATTGGTTTTGGTTATGGTTTTAACCACTAACCGATCCAAACCGGCCCATGAATACAATTTTCTCCAAGACAACACTGGAGAACAAACCCCAGCTTCTGTGACCTCATAGCTGCATCTTTGTTGCTTAATTGCCTGGAGATAAAAAATTATGTTTTTTTGATTAACACTTTTTTTAAGTTGTTGTATACATAACAGATTAGATAAATGCAATATTATAATCATCACCTTGAAGAAGTACATGAGAATTGTTCCATAATCAATAGGCAGTGACACTACTAAAAAAAAGGGGGAAATCAACCACAAAAATCAACCACAAGTGGTCGGTTTTCCCCAATTTCTGACCACAAAATCGATCAAAGTTTGTGATCGGTAAAGTAGTGGTAGTTTTTAAAAAATCGACCACTTGTGGTCGGTTTGTTAAAAATATATATATTTTTAAAATTCATTATTATTTTATTAATATTGAAAAAAATAATTTTTAAAAAATAAATAAATGAAAAGACCACAAGTGGTAGGTTTTCTATTAAATTTAATTACTTAATTTATTAGAAAACCGACCACTTGGATTTTTAAAAAAAAAAAAAAATCAACAAATGGTCCAACATGCAATACAACAACAACAACAACAACAATCCAAATGTAAATACTTTCAAAAGTGTACAGCACATACAAAATGTCCAACAAAAGTGAAAGTGTAAAAACTACAACAATAGTTTCAAAAGTGTACAAACTACAACAAAATGTCTAAATTCAAAGTACAACACATACAAAAGTCAAAAAACTAAAAGTTATCTTCATCGAATTCGTCCTCGTCTTCCATATCCTCATCTGTGTTGATATCATCCAGGGGGCGTAGACCTTTTGTAGCCCGAACTGCATCACCAGGACATGAAGGAATAATCCCTGCAGTCTGAATGAAAGAGCTGAACTGCTCTTACAACATCCTAATTTGGGATGATGTTTCCTCCTCCTTCTTCTGCGCCCTCTCTTTCTGTTTAGCAATCTCTTCAGTGAGTTTAGAAATCGTATTTTCTAGTCTTTCAATAGTTTCTCTATCAACGGAAGAGCTAGAGTATGTAGGGCCGGACGAACACCTAATATTCTCGCCAAAAAAAATTATGTGGTATCCGTAGTAATGACCTCTAACTGCAGGACCCACAACTTTTTCCCATAACCCCTCCTCTACATGTTGGGGTAGTGGGTCACCCTGACTTTCAGGAGGCTGAGTACTAGGATACTCACTAACGAGCAACGTATATTTGTCCTATATTCAAAGTAAAGTTAAAACTAAAAGTCAAAAAATATTAAAGTAGTTATAATTGAATAATATCTACTTTGAGAAAAAGATTCAAAAATTCAATATTTATTTCTTACATGGGTAGCCTTTTGTAATACCCCGTACCTTTTCCTAGCTTGAAATCGTCTCAAAAAAATGTTAGGAGCTTTCTTTGAAAGATGAATCCACTTTTGTACACATGGTATTTTTAAGATTTTCACTTCTTATTATGTGGAAAATTCAATAAGCTTTCCATCGATATAAAATTCGCCTAAATTCGATAACCAGGTAAGAAGTTATGACTATTTCAAGTTTTCGTCGAAAACAGCGCCATATTGGTCAGTGGCGCGCTGTGCCACAAGCTAAAATGACAATTGTCCTTTTTCAGTGTCTCAGCGCAATTTCCTCCGCGTCGCGCCAAAGTTCTAGGTCGTAAAAGAAGGGGCAAAGCGATGGCTCCACGTCGCGCCATCCCTCAATTTCCCAATTGTCAAAATCCAGTGATACGGTGCAATAGCGCCGCGTCGCGCCAAGGGTCCAATTCGAAAAATTTTCACTGAAATTAAATGACGCGTCCAGAGTTAAAAGGGTCAACTTCCCACCCCTATTTAAGGCCTTTAACACCTGATTCAACCACTTTTCACCCAAAATATACTAGTTTCTCTCAAGTTTCTCTCAAGAACAAGCTAGGGTTTTCATAGAAGATCCAATTTCAAGAAAGTTTCACTGTCATTCTTCACGAAATCACGAACTAAGGTATGTGTTGTGTTAATTCATGGATTCCTTCCATCCATGAATCTCAAGAACCTTGTTTTATCTATAAATCATGGTATTTATGTTGTGGGTTATTTGTAATCATATTGTTGACGTTGATTGATTTCAAAGTTGGAATCTTTGTGTGTTTAT
This sequence comes from Capsicum pubescens, assembly GCA_030864215.1. Taxonomy (NCBI): domain Eukaryota; kingdom Viridiplantae; phylum Streptophyta; class Magnoliopsida; order Solanales; family Solanaceae; genus Capsicum; species Capsicum pubescens. Next base: position 46,897,089 of record CM061547.1, read on the forward strand.
CATGATATTATGTTACCATGCAAGATAAAATCCATGAATTTAGTTGTTTATGATGTGTAATTTGATGAATTCACTTATGCCCTAAGTTGGGCATGCAAGGTGGTTGATAAAATGCTTGAAAAAGTAGAAATCATGCTTTATAGCTCAAGACATAAGCTAAATTTGACATGCTTGTCATCCTCCTATGTTTAAATGATTTCCATGCTATCATTATGAAATGTGTATGTTGTCGGAATGGCCATGATATTAGAATATGAGATTATAATATGATTAGCAGCATTCTCGTCCATGTTAGATAGTATGATAATCCTGTACTTCGTGAAATCCACAACTTATTAAATTATGTATTGTTGATGTGGGTCTTGTACTTGATAAAGTCATGCTTCGTCAGTTTCCTTATATCGAGTCGTGGGGGTACTCGTACACAAAACATTAGCTGTGTGCCTAGAGCCATGTCATGTTTTCACGATACTCTCAGTCAAGCTATGATTCTTAGACTTCAGACAGTCTTATGACTCAGGAAATCTCCATGATATCATGAACTCATTCAGTTGTCAGATATCAGTAGTATTCCGTCAGTCAACGAAATTAAGTAACTCAGTCCATATTCAGTTTAGTAAATCATGTTCAGTGTCTATTCTGATGGGAGTAGAAATTAGCACCGAGTAAACCCAAGGATGGGGACTCACCTGTTATATAAGGGTGTGATTCTTAGAAACAATCCTTGCATTCCCGAACTATGTAGCCAGCATAGGTTGAGACATCATAACCTGCTAGATGAGGGTAGATGAGGTGGCTTAACCTGCTATATGAGGGTTCCCCCCGTTCTCATCAGAGTTACCTGTTATATTAGGGTCACTCACAGTTTGTCCTTACTAGTGGCGCGGTATTGACACCCTACCAATTAGGGCGCATATTGGAACCCCCCCAGCTCAGCTATTATGGCACATTTGAGGTATGTCGGTTAGATGACTACTTCCCATAATTTCATGTTACAGAATCAGGATTGTCAGATACAGTCAATTAGTCTCAGTAATAGAACTCAGATAGTTCTTCAGATTTCAGGACTGTCAGATACAGTACGAAACTCAGCTAGTTTCATCAGATTCAGGACTGCCAGATACAATCATTCATGTTATCAGTTATCAAAATTCAGTCATTAGTCATGTTAGTCATCAGCATACTCATGTTATCACGATTTCAGATATAGTTACTATGAATGTAAGCATGTATTCTCACGTTCAGATTAGTCAGTTAGCCAGTATTGTTCATACATATGAACCCCATGCATTCATCCTACCTCACATGCACACCAGTACATTCAAATTACTGACGCATTTGCGCTATGGTGTCTTTTACCATAGGTTCAGAGACACGAGCTCTAGAGCAACAGTAGATTCCAGATATCCGCAGACAGAGTTAGAAGTGAGTCCTCATCTTTCGAGGACATGATTATTTTCCTATTATCTCATTAATCAGTTTATTAGTTGGAGTTAGTTGGGGACATGTGCCATCAACTCCTTACTCAGACAGTTCAGTCAGTTAGAGGCTTTCTAGACTATCATGTTTCAGACTTCAGTATGTTCAGTTTTGTTTGGGGTATTCTATTACCCCACGCAGATGTTATATCATTCAGAACATGTTCAATATTGAACCTTATGGCCTTTCGGTGCATGTTTCCGTATTATTATGTCATATTATGTAGTGTACAGGTACAAATATCAGTCATGGGTTATCTTGTGGTCCTTCGGGGTCATGAGCACCGTGTAGCATTCCGGGTACCAGATTTGGGGCGTTACACTTTTGCACGAGGTTCAACCCAGACATCTTCATCAGTCGGGTTCTTTTTCTTTTTCAGATGAGTCTCCTCGAATAGCTCATCTTGTGGTATGCTCCTACCCTTTTCTTTTTCCTGCATATGTAAAAATTATCAATGTTCAAATAATAAAAAATTCAAATAGAAACAAACAATTAAAATTGTAAAAGTTACATACCATTTTTTTCTGCACAACAATAGTACTTCTGGCACCCGCAATATGTAGGGAGCCACCCTTGAGCGATGCCCGAGCTTTCTTTCTTTTTTCCCTCAGCAATTGGTATTCTTCACTATTCCAATGGCGAATATACTATTTTCATAAGGGTTCTCTAATCCATTCAGGTCGTACCAAGTTGGTTCGGGCATAATCCAACAGACCGTTAAATCTGAATCTACATCTTCTGAAAAAGTTTCTCTTTATAAGATATGCATTCGCATCATCCACCAGTAAAATTTATACAACAAAAAAAAAAATATAATATTCAATTTTTTGTTCTAACAAAGTGTTAAGTAAACAATAAGTTAAATCCTTACATTAAATTCTTGAAACATTCTTTCCCTGTCAAGTTCTGAAATCTTTTGCCAACTGGTCCAGTAGCCGTTGAAGTTTTGACAAATGCATTTTCTTGTAGCTTGTCCAACTCCATCATCGGCCTAAACCTACAACGCTGGATCAAACAATAATTTCATAGAGTATAATAATATAGTGACGAAAAATGAATAATGTTATTATATTTATAAATCTTACCCTCTCGCATGTGGAACAAGATAACGCATCCCAGAATTATCTCTGTCTCCTGACTGCGGAGAAAGTGATGTTGGATGCACTGGCGTGGGCAGATTTGAAGCACCCGATGGAGTGCCTCCAAGATGAAGATCCGACAACCCAATAGATCCAGCAGAATCACTGTTTGAAGCTGCGTGACTGCTACAGGAGGGTATCGATGATGGTACATGTCTGGATGTGCCAGCGGCCTTCTGATAGTACTGTGATGGTCGTGGCATGGTGATAAGAGAAGATTAGGTCGGTGTAGACCCATGAAGTGGCCCCACATGTGTAAGAGTAGGAACCGAATGCTGAGACAACTTAGAATATGAGGGTCGTTTTGTCGCGTCAATAAACCAACCCTTAGATATATGAATACCTGTCGTTCGTCTATAAGGCGGAAGTTGTCTTTTGTTTTTTGATTTCGTAAGATCAACTTTTCCCTTACCTTTTTCACCTCTGCCTACATCTAAATTATGTAAAGTTAACAAGTAGTTAGTTCCTATAAAATGAATATATAAGAAAACATTCCTTGTAGCTAATTTCAAGTTACTAATTCACATTTCAAATCGCTCCAACAACACGAGATAGACAAGAATATTTTTATTACTATATAAATTATGGAAAAGTGAAAACAACAATCTTAAATAGTATATTACATATCAATCTTAAACAAGAAACATAAAGGTCAATTATAGTACAATGCATAAAGACATCAATACATAATAAATACAACCTACACAACTAATCCTCCTTTTCTGAAGACTCTCCACTAAACCATTTACCCTCTTTGGAAGTTTTCTCATCTCCTACCCACTCAGCCTCTTCTTCCGCAATATTGACTTCTTCAAAATATTTTTCGAGTGATTCAAACTATCCATTAAGTCAACGTCCACTAGCTGGTGATCAATCTGCATTTCATTTTGATATGCAGTCTCCAGCACATTCTCAACTTCCACCCATCCTATAGGCTTTGTTTTTATTACAGCCCACCAATCAGACTTATCACTGTGCAACGGATAAGGAGTATAATACACTTGTTTAGCATTTTGCGCTAGAACAAATGGATTGTAAGCAGGATACGACCTATTGTGCTTCACTTAAATGATGTTATGCTCCTTATGTACTCTTGTGCCTCTTGTGCTTGGATCAAACCACTTACATCGAAAGAGGACAATTTTTTTTATTGAGAAACCAGCATACTCTTGTTCTAAGATCTCGTGTATGATGCGAAAGTAATCAACATCATCATCACCCTTAACCCTTAACCATTTTCAAGTAACTAAGTCACCAACCAAACCAAATTCAAAACAAAAAATCCCCTTTAATGTCCCTACACTTAACCATTTTCAAGTAACTAAGTATCAAAACAAAAACACATTCAAAAAAAAAATCTCCTTTAAAGTTCCTACACTTAACCATTTTCAAGTAACTAAGTCAACAACCAAATCACATTCAGAACAAGCACCAACAAGACCAACAAGATGTCAACAACAATGCTAGTAAATCGAACAAGGCCACACACGACTTCACTAGACTTCAATATGAACAATAACAAGAAGATAGCAACAATGCTAGTGAATCGAACAACGCCACACACGGCTTCAATAGACTTCAATATGAACAATAACAAGAAGATAACAACTTACCTTTGCTTAGCCTAAATTAAAGTGAAAGAGACCAATAAACGCACTTCTAAAAACTGGCCAAAAAGCGACGGCCTGTGTCGCTTTAAAAAGCGACGAGAAAAGCGACGTTGGCCATCGCTTTTTTAGTTTAATTTTAATTTTTATTTATTTTTTATTAAAAGCGACGGCCAACGTCTTAATATCCGTCGTTTTTTTTGCGAATTTTTGTGCCAAGTAATTAAAAAATAATTTATAATTTTGTTTTAATAAAAGCGACGGACAGCATCGTAATTTATTAAAAAATAATAATAATTATTTTTTAAAAAGTGACGTAGTCCGTCGATTTTTAAATTTGATTTTTATTTTTGATTATTTTTGTTAAAAGCGACGGACAACGTCGCTATAATTTTTATTTTTTAAATATTAATTCTAGAAAAACGACGTTGTCCGTCGCAATTTGTAATTATATTTAATTTTTCTTTATTTTTTATAAAAAGTGATGGAAAGCGTCGCTTTTGTTAAAATTAAATAAAAATTAATTTTTTGAAAAGCGACGTAGTCCATCGATTTATAAATTTGATTTTGATTTTGATTTTTTTCTAAATAAAAGTGACGCACTCCGTCGCTATTCTTTTTTCTTTTTTAAATATTAATTCTAGAAAAACGACGTTATCTGTCGCAATTTGTAATTATTTTTAATTTTATTTTACAAAAAGTGACGGACAACGTCACTTTTGTTAAAATTAAATAAAAATTATTTTTTTGAAAAGCGACGTTGGTCGTCGATTCTTTTGATATTTTTAATTTACTAATAAATAAATAATTTATATATTTTAAAAAATTAAATTAAATATATAAAATTTTAAAAAGCGACGGCCAACGTCGAAATTTGTCGTCGAAATTTAGTCAACTTTTTAGTCCACCCATATTAGGGCAATAGACTCATTTTTCTCTATTTCTCTCTCTCTCTCTCTTCCTCCGCGCCTCTCTCTCTCTCCTCCCATTTCTTCTCCTTTTCTCTCCCTTCCTCCGCGCGTCTCTCTCTCTTCCGACCAGTCAAAAAAAGGTATGGTTTTTTCCTCTCTCTCTTACTGTGGTAATTTTTTCCTCTTTATGTATGATTTCCTCCTCAAATTCTTCAATTTATTTGAATTTTATTATGTCCTAACATTGATTTATGAGTTAATTACATATATATCTTTTGTTAGTTAGCAAGAGTATTTACAGTAATACAACATTTTAAAAAATTGATCCCACCACCTCTAATATGATGTAAGTATTTAGCAGGATAATCTGTATATACCGTCATTATTTGTATCCAAATTTTTTTAAAAATAAAATAAAATTTTCACATCTATCCACTTCATTTTTTTTCTATCCACTTCATTCATGCAATGTCTAGAGTTAAAAGCTTGACAAAGCCAAATTTCAAATACAAGAAGTTATATATATGGCGAAGTTTAGTAATTTTTGCCAGATAAAAATAGTTGGATTTGATATTTTTGTTTTACTTCAATCATTTGTATTCGGAGTTCAAGTAAAATGACCAAAATAAGACAAAAATATCAACTTTAGTAGTATATGACAAAGTTTAAGTAAAAATAATTGAAGTGAGGCAAAAATATTAAATTCTAACCATATATATTAGAATTTCAGCTATATGAGACCTCAAATATTTAAACATATATGTTTGAACTTCTCTCAAAGTGGATATTGTATGAAATTAAACCAATTCTATCTTGGTAGATAATAGTATCCACATGAGTCCTAAAGATTATTCTTCGAAGAATGACCTTATTTAATGTTATGTTATGTCGACAGAAAGCCTTGTTAGACGATCGCTTTCCTCTTTCACTTCAATTAGGCCAAACAAAGGTAAGTTTATTTCTCTCTATTTTCTAATAGTGAAGTCTTTATATGTAATGTAATGGTGGGATTATTTGTTGTAGAAGGATTATAAAGCCATAGATTTTGTGATGATTATATGGTGTGAGAGGGACATGTGACGCCTCTACCTATTAGCTTTATTAAATTTATTGAATCATCTCACTTATATCACAATTGAGAATGTGAACTACCAATTAGAAAATGGTTAAATATAGTCACTAGAAATGTGAAGTTATGATTTGAAAATAAGTGTAGTTACTTGAAATTGTGAACTTGACTTGAAAATGGTTAATTAAATGGGTACTTGAAATTGTGAACTTGTGATTTGACAATGCTTAAGTGTAGCTACTTGAAATGTGATGTTAATAACTAGAAAATGGTTAAGTGTAGCTACTTGAAATGCGAAGTTAATGACGTGAAAATGTTTAAGTGTAGTTACTTGAAATTGTGAACTTGTGACTTGAAAATGGTTGAGTGTAGCTACTTAAAATCTGAAGTTAATGACTTGAAAATGCTTAAGGGTAGTTACTTGAGATTGTGACCTTAAGTGTAGCAACTTGAAATATGAAGTTAACTTGAAAATGCTTAAGTGTAGTTACTTGAAATTGTGACCTTCTGACTTGAAAATGGTTAAGTGTAGCTATTTGAAATTGTGAACCTGTGACTTGAAAATGCTTAAGTATAGCTACTTGAAATGTGAAGTTAATGACTTGAAAATGCTTAAGTGTAGTTACTTGAAATTGTGACCTTGTGACTTGAAAATGGTTAAGTGTAGCTACTTGAAATATGAAGTTAATGACTTGAAAAAACTTAAGTGTAGTTACTTGAAATTGTGACCTTGTGACTCGAAAAATGGTTAAGTGTAGCTATTTGAAATTGTGAACTTGTGACTTGAAAATGCTTAAGTGTAGTTTCTTGAAATGCGGAGTTAATGACTTGAAAAAGCTTAAGTGTAGCTACTTGAAAATTATTTAAGTGTATTTACTTGATATCTGAACTAATGACTTGATTTTTATATGTTTTAATGTAAAGTTGCATATTATTGAATATCTATATTTTTGTAGATAGATCATCGTCTGTGGATGTATAATATGAATTATGAAAATATTGGTGGGTTAAAACTCCAATATGTTGATGGCGTTAGAGGTTTTATCGATCATGCGATGTCACTAGATCTATTTCAAAAAAATGGAGTGGTTAGGTGTCCTTGTAGTTCATGTAGATGCTTGAAGTTTTTTCAACTAGATATAGTTATGACTCATCTCTATCGTAATGTATTTAAGCCAAGATACTTTGTGTGGGTCGATCACGGAGAAAGAGATGGTTTGAATGGTATATTTTATAATTCTTTGCCTATGGATGAATATGACATGCTTGTACATGGTCGACATGCTAGGATTCAACATGCTAGAGTTCAACATAGGGTGCAACATGATAGAGTACAACAAGAGGATAGGATTCATGAAATGGTCAATAATGCTTTTGGTATTGAGGATGGGATGGAACCCGAACAAAATTTAGAAGAAGATCCCAATGAAGAAGCAAGAGGTTTCTATCAACAATTAGAAGAGGCTCGTCACCCACTATGTGAAGGGAGTAAGCATTATGCTTTATCTATTGCAGTTAGATTACTGAGTATCAAATCTGATTGGAATGTTTCTCAAGCTGCTATGGACTCTATGGTTGGTCTTTTAGGTGAACTAGTAAATTCAGAGTTGAACATACTTCAAAATTTTTATCAAGCAAAAAAATTGGTTTCCAAGTTGGGATTATCATATCATAGAATCCATTGTTGTATAAATGGTTGTATGTTGTTTTATAATAATGATACTGAATTAGAAAATTGTAAGTTTTGTGGACATGTTCGTTATAAGCGGACTCCGGGTGGAAAGATGGTTTCTATTAAGGCGATGCACTATTTACCTCTTATACCTAGGCTAAAGAGGTTGTATGCTTTGATGAGTTCTGCCCCACACATGAAATGGCACCATTAAAATAGAAGGCCACCAGGTGTTTTGTCTCATCCATCAGATGGAGAAGCTTGGAAGCACTTGGATAGAACTTATCCTGATTTTTCTAGTGAACCAAGAAATGTTAGATTGGGGTTGTGTGCAGATGGTTTCACACCATTCTCTAATTCTAGCACACCTTATTCTTGTTGGCCTGTATTTATTACTCCATATAATCTTTCACCTGAAATGTGCATGACAATTCCTTACATATTTCTAAGTTATATTATTCCAGGTCCCCGCAATCCAAAAAGTTTGATAGATGAATTACTACAATTATGGTATGAAGGTGTAGTGACATATGATATATCAACTAAGCATAATTTTGTTATGCGTGCCCATTTAATGTGGACTATTAGCGATTTTCCTGCATATAGGATGTTGTATGGTTGGATAACTGCTAGAAAGTTAGCTTGCCCATATTGCATGGAAAATAGCAAAGCATTCACTTTAAAGTATGGTCGAAAAAATTCTTGATTTGATTGTCACCGCCAGTTCTTACCAATAGATCATGAGTTTAGAAGGATGAAATGCGTTCAGAAAGAATAAGATTGAGAATGATCCACCACCTCCATTACTATCAGGACATCAGATTTGGGAGAGAGTTTGTAATTTCCCTAAAGTTACAGATGGTCCACTTTCTAGACTTCCTGGATATGGTGTTGAACATAATTGGACCAAACAAAGCATATTTTGGGAGTTGCCCTATTGGGGGGACAATAAACTAAGACATAATCTTGATCCGATGCACATTGAAAAAAATTATTTTGATAATTTATTCAACACAGTCATGGATGTTAAGGGCAAAACAAAAGATAATTCAAAAGCTAGAATGGATATAAAGGAGTATTGCAAGAGAAAGGAATTGTGGTTGAAGGAAAAAGAAAATGGTAAATTGTTTAAGCCCAAGGCCAATTTTTTATTTACATTAGATGAGAAACGGAAAATATGTGAGTGGGTTAAGAATTTGAGGATGTCCGAGGGATATGCTTCGAATTTAGGAAAACAAACGGATATGGAGGAAGGGAAGTTGATTGGTATGAAAAGCCATGATTGTCACGTTTTTATGGAAACCTTGATTCCTATCGCATTGAGCCACCTTCCTGAGAGGATATGGAAACCAATCACAGAGATAAATTTGTTCTTCAAAGATTTGTGTTCGGGAAAGTTGTTGGAGAGTAGCTTGGACAGAATGGAGCAGAATATTCCTGTCATCACTACTAAGTTGGAGAAGATCTTTTCATGTGGCTTTTTTTATGTGATGGAGCATCTTCCAATTCACCTTGTAGAAGAGGCACGTCTTGGAGGCCCAGTTCAAATGAGGTGGATGTATCCAGGAGAGAGGTAAATTTTTTAAAATTAATGCCATCATTTCCTTAAAAGAATTACTTTTATCTACCTAAGATAAAATTATGCGGGAAAATTGGTGAGTGCAAACAAACTATTAAGCAAAGGGGAAAGATTGAAGGATCGATTTGTGAAGCTTATCTTGCAAAAGAAACTACTTATTTTTGTTCTTACTACTTTGGGGATGAAGTTCCATGCAAGAGAAATAGGTCCAATCGTAATGATGAAGGTGATGGTGATCCTATGTTTCCACTTATATCGATTTTTAACAATTCGGGTAGAGGATCTAAAAGCTATTGTACGCGAGCCCTCACTGAGATGGAAAGAAATCTATTATGACACATGTTTTGCTCAATTGTCCAGAGATTCAACCATATCTTGAGTAAGTGTTAATGATGTTATCGAATTTTATTAATTTGTTTAGGACACTTCACTAATAAAAACACATTACTAACGTATACTTGACAGTTTATTTATTGGGAAATGGGGTAATGATGCCATATATACGAGGTTTTCCGATTGGCTGAAAGAATACGTAAGTATGATATATCATATGTGTATTTACTAAAATTATATATAGGTCATTTAATAAAATTTGTATTTTGATTTAACGATATGTAGGTTTTGGATGAACATAGTACCGTCGAACATTTGCCATTGGTGAGAGATATTATATTTGGTCCCGTAACCCAAATTCGGACAATGGATAAATATTGTGTGAACGGATTCAAGTTTCAAACCGAGAAGTTTCTAAGTATAAGAAAACTAATAACAGTGGCGTGTGTGTTGAAGGTGATGTTGACGTTAATGGTCAAATCGTTGAATATTTTGGTGTCATACAAGAGATATTAGAAGTCAGGTACCCTGGTTGGCCAAAAAAGAAGATAATTTTATTTCGGTGCAAGTGGTTTGATCCATCACATAGAGGTACCAGGGTGAATCGACAACATAATATAATTGAAGTTAAGCACACGAGGCAATATAATCGTTATGATCCCTTTATCATTGCACAAAATGCCAGGCAGGTATATTATGCTACATATCCATTGCGCAGAGATAAAGCGAATTGGTGGGTGGTTATAAAGACTAAGCCTGTGGGGAGAATTGAGATTGAGAATGTGTCAGATACCAGAACGAAGTTGCAGTTGTTGATCAAATAGTGGATGATGAGTTGGAAAACAATCTAGAACATCCTCAACGCATATTAGAAGAAGTTTCTGATGATGAGATCATTGACATCGCAAATACAGCAGAAGAAATAGACGAGGGAAATGAATCATTCTGGGAGGACGAATGGGACCATGAAAATGAATCAACGGATGAGGAAGAATGGGAGAATGATGGAAATAAAAAAAGCGATGAGAAAGATTGAGAGAATACAGATTATCTAGTTAGCACTAGCTCAGGTTTGAGCTTTTTGAGATTTACTGGTGTTCCACTTTTTGTCTTTTATTTTATAGTTATCTTTTTAGTCTAAACTCTGTTTACTGGTTTACATGTTGTTTGTTGCTTGAATTGGATATTCTGACTGAGGAAGTTCCACTTACTGGTGTACATGTTGGTTTCTCTGTTTCTCTGTTTACTGCTTTGTCTGCTTTCATGCGTCTGTTAGTTACAACTTTGATTAATGTTCTCTATAGTTTTTACTACCGGATTATGGTACACATAAAGACACTTTCTTTTTCATTTTTTCTTTCCTGTAACCTTCAAAGATCTAATTCTGTTTAGGAATGGATCATGTTTCATGTAATAGGTAACAGTTCCTTGTTTATTCAGACATTTTTCTCTCATAGTTATGATGGTGTAGTGTAGTAGAGTCATTCTATTATTGTGCTTAGAAAGATTTGAGTCTATCATGGTAGTGATGGCGTAGCAGGCGAACCGAGAGTTGAACTTTATTATGAGTTATAAATTCTACGATGACAGTCAAGTGTAAATAAATTCACTTGCAGATAAACTACTATTAGCAATTATATAAGCATGTAGAGCGGGTACATCACGCAAAGGAGTTGCTTTCGATTCAAGTTGGCAACCATTATTCTACAACATATATATTATAAAGATAGAAGATAAGTCGTATTCCCATAACCATCTCGCATACTCCAGCTAGTTAAAACTGATCGAGTACTTTGGCTGCCTGTTTGGTGTAAATAGTCCGAAATGTTCTTCAAATTCAGGGATCTTTAGATCTTAGTCAAACAATACTCCGGTTCATTTTTTTCTCTTTCCTTTTGTAGTTATCTAATTATCCGTTATCCCTTAGACTGCTGTAATCACAGGGGTTTTGCGTAAATGCACTCAAGATTATTTGGTTGCCTTCTCTCTTGCCACTCCTTTCTTTAGACCTATGTTGCTCGGACTCTTCAAATATGTTAATGTGAGCGTGTCGGATTCACTAAAACTAGTGTATTTTTTGAGAATCCGACACGGGTGCAGCATCAGAAGCCGCAACTTAGTGTTAGACCACTCTGTATATCTTTGAGACTGTTTTCTACCCATATTTATTTGCTATTCTGAAACTTCTTACATCCATTGTTAGTGGATACGAGCTCGTTAACACCTCAAGCTCACGAATCATTGTTTATTTTAAACTTAATTACCTGCTTTCTGTAATTTATGGACCATCTTGAATAATTTATGGACCTGCTTCACAATAGTTATGAAAAAAGAGTAATTAAGAGGCTCTAGCTTGAAAAAAACCTGGGAGGACAGTACGTACTATATCATTCTTATTTCCGTTTTCTACTTTAATATTGTACTTGAAATGGATGAATTCTGTAGAGTATTGTGCTTTTTGCACCAATGGACTTGTCTGTGGGATCAGGAATATGAAAAGAGTGACTAGAAGTTGTTAAACTAGTCTTCAGTTCATCCCACTCTAAGCAATAAGCTATGTAGCTCAATAGGAAAAAAGATTGAATAGCTATTTTTCTGCCAGTAGAGCCGTAAACACAAAGTTACTATATGTATGTCGTAGCTTAATCTTCCTTATCAATTATTGATAAGGCACAGGGAAAGCATTATCCTTATAAGAATGTTGCTAAACAAAAGAATATTCTTTTTCACATTAAACTATGAAAGGAAACTTGAGCACACATGCTATTAAGATTCATCATGTTGAGCCTTTTTCAGGTACTATATCATACAATAGATTTTCACTGTTTTTCTTTACTTATGTTTCTTGTAGGGACTGTTGTGCTTGGGTATGTTGTTGTTGTTTCTGCAAGTTTTGGGGTTGGGGAAGGGGAAGGAGTGTTAGAAGGGAACAAAAGTAGTTTTTCTTTTACTGTTCATTAGTGTTTACTTTCAACAACTAACTCAACACTGTTTTTCTTGGAAATGTACTATTGTATTTTAGTTGTTTTGTGCTGCCCTTTCATTTTGCTTTGTTGAGTGAGTTCTATTTGATCAGTTCTCTTTTGTGGAATTTCATTATAATTGACTACTCTTTCTTTAAGGTTGAGGGTCTATCAAAAATGCCCTCTCTACCTCTGAGGTAGGGTTAAGGTCTGTATATACGCTACTCTTCCGAGATGCCACTTTGTGATAATACACGGGATTTGTTGTGTTGTTGTTGTTATTTCTGCATTTTTGGTTTTTGGTGTGGGGGAAGGGGAGGTATTAGAAAGGAACAAAAGTTGTGTCTTTAACTATTCATCAGTATTTATTATTTCAACAGCTAACTCAAAACTGTTTTTTCTTGAAAATGTACTGTTGTATCTTAGCAGTGTTGTTCGGTCCCTTTCATTTTTTCTTTTGTTCTATATGAACACTTTTCTTGTGACGTTAAAATATATCATTTCAGACCGGAATTAGAGTTGTGGAATTTCCATGGCAATGGACTTCTCTTTCTTTAAGGATGGAAACTTCAGATTGTTGAGAATTTTGAAGCGCGAACAATTTTGTTTAAGAAGCAGAATTGTTTCTGCAATCTAAAAATGTTAATTAGGTCTAGTTGAAGTTTATATCTTTTTTTTTCAAAATTTCTATATGCAAAGCTGTATAACATACTGCAAAGCTGTATACTTGGTGTACCTCCCATATCAAGTATAACATACTGCAAAGCTGTTTCTTTTGCTGAATCAAAACAACCTGTTCAAAGAAATAAAACATGTTGTTGTACATGTAATTACCTTTTAATTACTTGGATATAAGTTTCTGAAAATTTATATTTATAGGATGCTAGCATTACTAGTAGAATACAAATTGATTTTATATGTCTTAATGTAAACTTGCATCCAGATGACATCCGGTGGTAGCAGTGATTGGCCTCGTCCTGATAAGAATTTGAAGTCAATTGCTAAAAAGAAATCTAGGACGCCTATAAATCCTGATGATATTCCTAGTCGACTTTTTTCACAGCCACAGATGCACACCTCTTCATTAGGGAGGTCTTATGTCCCGTTTGGCACTGGTAATCCTGTAGATTATCATGGTCCTAGAAAGCAGTGACAGGTGTGCACTTCTTATGCTCCACGCACTTTCAGGCCTCCTACGGATATAGGGACTTCAAGATTATCATCTGCTACTCCATCCCCTCATGATTCATCCCCTAACCTCTCAGGATTGCGGCTGAGTGACACCTCTGACTCTGATGCACATACATTTACTCCCCCAGTTAATGAACCTTGGGTAATCCCGGAGGTAGCATCCACATCTGGATCTGCACCTCCACCTCCACCTCCACCTGTAGCATATGATACTGATGCACATTTGATTGGTCTCATTCCTGGAGATAAGGACAGGATTGGTAGAGTCTTCATCGAGCCTGATGGATCTACGTAAGTTTATTTTTTAATTCATAAGTTTATTTTTCATTAATAAAATATTCATGCTTACATATATATTTTGTTACTTCAGTACTGTCGCGTGACATGAGGTACATCTTTGTAGTAAGTTCTGTCTGTCTAGGGATTCTTTTGGTGTACTAGATTGTTTTTGTAGACAGTTAAATTAGAAGAGAATTTGTTCACTAGACAACAACGACAGCAACAACATAAGTGCTAAGTGCTTTACATATTTATTTTGTTATTTTACAGGTGGCATCCTGCATTAAAAAAAGTTAATAAGGCAGTAAGAGAGAGCGTTAGGAGGCCTTTTTCACAACCTTGGCACAATTGGTGAGAGATTCTAGAAGACCATAGACAAGCCATGTTTAAAGAGTTCAAGGTTTACTAGATTTAATCATTATTTGGTTAACTTTAATAGAAATATATATTTGTATATGCACGTATATATATAACACTACTCATTTGATTTTCAGACAATGTGTACTTGGTTGAAAAAGCACAATAGAGTTATGTCCACTATTTTTTAGAGGAATGCTGGTGCAAAGCTACGCAATTGGCTTGAACGTGTTAGGCGTACAGGCAGTGTTGCACAATGGCTTCTCAAAACTGTATATGATGATTTGTGTATTTATTGGGAATCTCCTCGATATAAGGCAATCTCTGAGCAAAATAAGAAAGCTAGAGCCAATTTAACAGGTGGCTTATTGCACACCGGAGGTGCAAAGAGTGTCGGGGTCATTGTTCGAGAAATGGTATGTAGTAACCTAGGGTTTTACTTTATGTGTATATATAAATTTCATTAAATATTACTTGATTATGCTTATTTTCCTTTTTTTTTGTAGGAGAAGGACTTGGGTCGCAAACCGACTCGACTTGAGGTCTTCAGACGAACACATCTGCTGAAAAAAATGAATGAGTTAGACCCGGATGAGTGGGTTGAGCCCAGGGCTGAAAATGCCAATGTAAGACATATTTATAATTTAATCTGTTATACCTTTATATTTAATTAGCTATATCATTATCCTATTGGATACCTTTTGTTATCGACTAGCAAGTAACCCATATGGTTCTTAAGGTTCCAAGGATTTGTTTTTTGGCACTTGGGTATTTATTCAGTGGTGATTCAATATGCTCTTTTATTCCTCTTCTATTGAGATGGAAAATCTATTTTTTGTTTTATTTTCTGATAATAGCGTGAGGAATGGTGTTTCATCATACAATGTGGAATGGCCCTCAGTATTGTTGACAACGTGAAGTGAAAAAATGATCTCTCTCCAAATTAGTATTAAATTCTCTTCATGTTTTTCTCATACCTGAACTTGCCTTTAGATGTTCATTTATTTGGACCTTGACAACAATTTTATCCAAATGAGATAATTTAGAAAGCAAGACCACTAATAAGAATTTGCAGTTAAGACTAGAGACAATTGCTATCATTCAGTACATAAAAAATCTCGTGTTTGGAACAATTAAAATGTAAGTGAACATAATATAAACTTATTAGTTAACTTTTAAGGTATATATCTAAGTAACATGACAAATGTTTCATGCTAATAACCATAAATGACTAGTCTTACTTCTCAACTGTACGACGTGTTCGTGCTGGATGGGCTGGTATTGGTTCCTCATGCCAGGCTGAGGCGATTGACGGTGTTTAGCATGCTGCTATGCTGCAACAGATTACAGATCTTTCACGTGCCTTCACACAGTCTGTTGCTAAAAATGAAGTCATGGGAAAGACTGTCGAGGAACTCATGAAAAAAGTGGTTAGCATGAGTCACTGTCGTCACCGTTCTCCATCTCCCGATTCAAGTAGCAAAGAAGAAACAGAAAGTTATGAGTTTGTTGACACTACTCCTTAGTGTTAGTTGGATTTGCTTTTACACTCTTTTTAGACATTAATTTTTGAACTTAACTTTTAACTTTTGAATTAAGAAACTAAGCTTAAAGACTTAAGTGTTTTGAATGTTTTTGAATATTAGATAAGTGTTATGGATGTTGTTGAAGCGTTGATGATTTGAATTACTTAAATGTTTTGGTGATATAGTTCTTTGTATGATTAGTAATGTCCGTTGCATGATGTATATATTTAATTGTATTTATTTGGCAGGTGGGATATAGAAAATGCAAATATTTGCATTCCAAAAAAATGCAAAAAAGCGACGGACAGGGTCTCTTTTGTCCGTCGCTTTTTATTTATTATGAAGAACAAAAAGCGACGACTAGCGTCGCTTTCTTTAAAAAATAATATTTTATTTTTCTCAAATTACGACGGACAATGTCAATTTTTCTGAAAAAAAAAACTTTTTTTTCAATAAATCGACGATGTCCGTCGTTTTTTGTTCATCACCTGATGAACAAAAAGCGATGCACAACGTCGCTTTTTGTTCTTCACCTGAAGAAAAAAAAGCGACACACGACGTCATTTTTTGAAAAAAATAACAAAAAACTTTTTTCCCAAAAAACGACGTCGTCCGTCGAAATAAAAGCGACGCTGGCCGTCGATTTCAAAAACCAACGCCCCTTTTTTAGACGGAAAAAAAAATGACGAATTTCCGTCGCTTTTTCCCAAAAAAGCGATGCTGGCCGTCGCTTTTGACCGTCGTTTTTTGGCCTTTTTTAGTAGTGGCGGTCACCGAAAAAAATAGCAAAGCAATCCTTATACCAGATTCGGAATTTGTCAAATAGTAAAATTATTAGAACTCAAATGCTAGTAAATGTCAAGACTAACCAAAATAAATATTTTCCTTTATATATACGTTTAATGACGTTAAACATGCATAATCTTTGTATAATGAATATGTGTATATATATATATCATACCGTTGGGATAGACAATTCAAAACTGATGTTTATAGTACGTATTTGAAAGCTGATAGACAATTGAATATTCACCTTTAAAGTACCTACACTTACTAAATTTCAATTCACTACGTCTTCACCCAAGTCACCAAACTTAATTACATTCAAAACAAAAATTCACCTTCAAAGTACCTACACTTAGTAAATTTCAAGTGACTAAGTGACCCACTAGGTCACCAAACTTAACTACATTCAAAACAAAAAATTCACCACATTTCAATTTCTTTCTAATATGTTTCAGCTTATTTTCTCACATTCTTAGCTTAAAATCACCATAAAAACCCACCGAAATACTAAAACTATAATGAAGTAGAAAGAAAAGTAAACCCTAATTTATTTGCAAGAACAAGGAAAATAGACTTGTAAGATAAAGCAAGTATCTTTACATTCAAACTAAACTAATCAAGAACACCCAATTAAGCAAATCCACAAAATGAAGATAAAGAAAGTATCTTTACATTCAAACTAAACTAAACAACAAATCAAGAACACCCAAATAAACAAACAATCCACAAAATGAAGATAAAGCAAGGATATATATATAGAGAGAGATTTTTACATTCAAATTAAACTAAACAAAAAACAAAACAAGAACACCCAATTAAGAAAGTAATCCACATATCTTTACATTCAAATTAAAGCAAACAACAAAAATCAAGAACACCCAATAAAGCAAACAATCCTCAAAATGAAGATAAAGCAAAAGTAAACAACAAAAATTAAGAACACCCAAGTATCAAAATTGTGATGGAAATGGAAATTGATATAATGGGTATTTCTAAAAATGAGTAAAAAAGGCAAGAATGAAAAAGGAAATTGATAAAATGGGTGTTGGTACCTAGCGACGGTGGAAGCTCGGCGACGGCGGCAGTCCACGAGGGCGGTGACAGTAGGGTTTGTGAATGTGTTTGTATGTTTGGAAGAGAGTGTATGTATGTGTTTGTGTGTTTGGAAGAGAGTGTGTGTATGTGTGTATTTGTGTGTTAGCCGTGTATATGTGTACGTGTGTTTTTAAGTTGCTTCGTTCGGGTCGGGTCGGGTGCAGTGGGTCGGGTTAATTCTTTAAAATTATTATTATTTTGATTAACATTAAACTGACCACAGTTTTTACAAAAATGTTGATAAATTAAAATTTAATAAACTACAATTAATAAATTAAAATTAATTTTTAATAAATTAATTTTTTAATAAATTCTATAATATTAATAACAATATCCAATTAGTTTAATACAAAGCGTATATATATAAATAAGATAATTAGTTATTTTATCATCACATTAACACGAGTTGTATATTTCCTCAATTGTATAATAATATCAATGAATTTTGCAAATTACGATAAATTTTTAGTTAATTAGCTTTTAATTGCGATATTAAATTTTATCTATCTATATATATATCTACATCGCAGTACAACGTGTTAAGAAGATAAATTATCGATTACTTGTCTTACGTTATTACAACGTCAACAATATATGTGTATCTACATTAACACAAAATAGTATATCTATTTCTTTAATAGTATGATATCAATGTATTATTCAAAATATTTTGATATCTAGATTTAGTTATCGAACTTTCGATTACCGCATACGTCACTACATGAGATATACAATGTATTTCACATATACTCAGATAATTATCGATTAGTCTATCTCATGTCATTAATATACCTTCACTACATAATATGTATATACTATATATACACACACATATACACACTATCGACTATATCAAGTTCTAAATACGTACTATATATATCAGATACGTACATGAGTATATTATCCAATAATATGATGCGATGTATTTCATATATATCACATCCACAAGTATATTACCTTATAATAGAACACATTCATTATATTCTTGTGAATTATATTACATTATTATGACTGCAAATACGTACTATAAACATCAACTTTCAAATATGCTATAAACATCAGCTTTCAGCTTTCAAATACGTACAATAAACATCATTTTTCAATTATCTATCCCAATGGTATGATATGTATACACATATTCATTAAACAAAGATTATGCATGTTTAACGACATTTAACGTATATATACAGGAAAATATTTATTTTATATATTGAAACATAAGTAAAAGATAAGATTACGTTTAACGTAATTTGAATATTATATTTGATATATTTTTTAGTATAAGTTTTTGCACAAAATCTATGATTTATTGATTTTTATTATTATTATATTGGTTATTGACTACGTGTAATCAATATAATTTTAAAAAATAATGTGTTAGATTATTTTTTAATAAAGTAAATATATTAGATTATATATATAATCTAATATATTATTTTTACTACTAATAATAATTAGATTACATAAAGTAAGTATTAGATTATATAATTATTTTAAAAAAAAATTATTTACTTTTTTTCTTTTTTTTTTTAATTCCAAAACCGATCACAAGTGGTCAGTTTTTAAAAAATATTTTTTTTCATTTTAATAAAAAACCGACCACATGTGGTCGGTTTTTAATAATTTATTTATTATTATTTTAATTAAAAACTGACCACAAGTGGTCGGTTTTTTAAAATTATTTTCTTTTTTATTTTAAAAAAACCAACCTTATGTTTAACGTCATTTAACATATATATAAAGGAAAATATGTATTTTATATATTGAAACATAAGTAAAAGATAAAGATTACGTTTAACGTAATTTGTATATTATATTTGATATATTTTTTAGTGCAAGTTTTTTCACAAAATCTAAGATTTATTGATTTTTATTATTATTGTATTGATTATTGACTACGTGAAATCAATATAATTTTAAAATATAATATATTAGATTATTTTTTAATAAAGTAAATATATTAGATTATATATATAATATAATATATTATTTTTACTACTTATAATAATTAGATTACATGAAGTAAATATTAGATTATATAATTATTTTTTAAAAATAATTATTTACTTTTTTTTAATTAAAAACCAACCACATGTGGTCGGTTTTTTAATTATTTTTTTTTCATTAAAAACTGACCACAAGTGGTCGGTTTTTAAAAATTATTTCCTTTTTATTTTATTTAAAAACCGACCACATGTGGTCGGTTTTTTAAAATTAATTTCTTTTTTTAATTTCATTAAAAAACGACCACAAGTGGTCGGTTTTTAAAAATTATTTTTTTTAATTTTTCGTTAAAAACCGACCACTAACATAAAATAAATTTTTAAAAAATAAAATCCGACCACTTGTGGTCGATTTTTTAAAAATATTTTTTAATTATTTTAAAAAATAATTAAAAATATTTTTAAAAAATGACCACAAGTGGTCGGTTTTTTAACAAAAATTAATTCAAAAAAAAAAATAAAAACCGACCACAAGTTGTCGGTTTTTTTATTTTTTTTTATTTTTATTCATAAAAGAAATAATAATTAATACTAAAATTATTGAAATTAATATTTTAAAATATAAAAGCGACCACATGTGGTCGGTTTTAAAAGAAAAAAGAAATTTAAAAAATTTAAAAAAACCGACCACATGTGGTCGGTTTTTTCCCACCACAAAGTGTGGTCGTTTTTTTCCCATCACAAAGTGTGGTCGTTTTTTCATGGTCGGTTTTTTCATTCTTTCTAGTAGTGTATACGGATATGAAAGCAAGTATCAATTAATTGCTTGGGTTCATGCACTTATAATTTGAGGGTTTTGAAATTATTAATTTCAATATGAGCTATAATATCTCTCTAATTTAACTTTTTTTGGTTTTCATCTATTAAAGAAAAATTCAGTCGTGGTTAGTCTTCGTCCATAAAACATGCAGCCACAGAAACTAAAACACAGACCGATATAAAAACATAATCTCAATCAACAATTTAAAATCAGAGAAAATAAAACAACAGTACATGAAAAATCCTAAAAACAGTAAAAATGAAAGTAAACCTTGCTGGTAACTGGTCTGAAAAAAATTATGGCAGAATCAAGAACTGACAATCGAAAAAAATAAACAACAATACATGAAAAATCGAACAATCAACAAAAATGAAAGTTAACTCAGCTAGTAACTGGTTCGAAGAAAAAATTATGGAAAAAAATAAGAGAAAATATCATTGTCTGTTTAGTCTTTGTTCATAACATATGCAACCACAAAAACTAAAACACAAGTACATATTATTACTCAAAATTAGAAAAACTTGTACCCAACTTAAAATCCAGAGACATGCAATGCATATAAACACATACAACTTCCAAAAAATAAAAAAATTCATCGAAAACACAGAAAATAAAAGAGAAGAAGACTATACCAGGTGGTTGAAAGATTAACAACACAAATCGTTTTTTTTAAAACAGCCGAAGCAAAACCCAGATAACTTTATATATTTATACATGAACTTTACTACAATTATATATATAAAAAATTTAGTAGAGGTTTTGGAAAAATAATTGAAGAAGAGATTTGACAATTTTGGTTTCAGTAATTATGCTGAAAGCAGAAATGGAAGGGGAAAACAGGAAATGGAAAGGCAAAGAAATAAATGAAAAGTAAAAATCAAAGGAAGAAAATAGAATCAAATGGAAAAGACACCTGTAACAATATACATTTAACATTACCATTGATATTATTTATGAAACTACTCTTGGTAGGACACTCAAACCTTCACTTATATATAAGTGTAAATGTAAATTTTTTGGGTGTTTTAAATCTTTTTGTTGTAAGGTATCAAGACCTATGGTTGACTACCATTAATGAGCCAAACTTATAACGGATGACATAGATGAGCCATTTTCAATAGTTTGATGGTATATTTAAGTCTTTTTCTCCTATTTAATTGACAATTATACTTCGTCAATTATCAAATTTCTCAAATAATAATTAACAATATCAATTAGCATAAATTACCATGATTGATGTTGAGTTACTTGTATATATATGTCTACTTCCCAATATATTTGGTTGCGCAGTATGACTAAGGCTCAAGGATAAATAACAAGAAATATTTTTGGAAGAACTTTCAGACATGTCTAACCTCTTCATTTTCATGTTAAAAGATGAAAAGGTTGAAAAGATAGAGGTATATATATATATATATATATATATATATATATATATAAAACAAATAAAAGACAATATAAATATTAGTGTCTCGAGTTAAATCACTAATTGACCAATAGGTGAATTCGTAACTCGACTCATTTATATATTTCCATCTACCAATTCAACATCGAAGACCCCACCCAATCTTATCATGATATCATAATTATACTACGATAAAGCTCATTTAACTACAAATAAGCAGTGGCGGACCCAGAATTTAAGGAGAGTGGGTGCTTACTATAGAAAAAAAATAAAAAATCACGTGCACCTAACCAACTTCTTGTTTAGTGGGTGCTTTTATATAATTTATACCCATTTTCGTATATTCTTTTATGTAATTATACCTATTTCGCGTCGAGTTTAGTGCGTGTCGGAGCACCCAAAGTTGATGTGTAGGTCCACCCCTGCAAATAAGCCTAACCTACCTTGAATCCAAATAGCTCACGAACCAAAAATATTTGCTTTCCCTTTCCTCGAAGCTTCTTCCACGAGTAAAGCTATCAATAACATAATCTATGCATTATTACGATACTAACAACACCCATATTGCACCATTGTGCTTTGGGTCCAAAATGACACAAAAACCCCCAATTGGGTTCACATACGGAAAATAAGTTTCCGAGACCAACCCATTGTTCAAATACCATTAGGGAGTTATAACACTCAAGAAATTTATGCAAAACAATCATATTTGGGACTAAAATCAAGCCTCGAGCCATTCGGGATTTTGGTTCTTAAAATCAAGAAATCAACACCAAAATTCAAGGAATCTTACTTTAGATTTGATGTTAGTCATGAATTCACAAGCTATTCAAGCTACCAATCAACCCATAAGAATCACTTTTAGGATTTTACACTCTATTGGGGTTTAGGGACTCAAAGAAATTTAAGAAAGGGGCCAATTCTCAGCCAAAAGAGCCTTTAAATAGACCTTACCCAGCTCTAAGGAGGCGCAATCACAACCATCGCGATCGCACTCAACCCACCACAATCGCGGTATCTCCATCCATGACAGACAACGGCTGACGCTTGAAATTTGATTCCAAGATTCGGCCAATGCCTTGGGATGCATCTGGAACCCAATATGAGCAAACCAAATATGCAACTATGTAACTTTTGATGTTCCAGACGCGTTGTCTAAGTCAGATTTTCCATCTAGTATCGTTTTACTGAAGGTTTTTCTCAGTGGCCATTGAAAACCAACAAAGACTTCTAAATGGGAAAAAGATTCTAAAAAACAAACGAGCTGCTAGGTCACTAAACTATCAATTCCAGCAAGTCATAACTGACTTGGGGAAGTTATAAGAAAGTTCTAATGGTAAAAATAAGCTGAAACAGGGAAAATGACTAGAAGGATCATTACATCAAGCCACAAATCAAAAAGCATAACTGAGAAGTATTTAAAGCTTAGCTCCAATGAAATTGTTTAAGTCTTCCACCAATGTCCAATTTTCACATTAGATTCCGACTAAATTCTAATTCGCGCTGAAAAGTTTCATAGTGGGAGTAAAGTACTCTCTAATAAAGACTACAGTAAGACTTGAATGTGATCATTACTAATAGCACATTAGCTTTACATTTTAAAAATCTTGCAGAGTGAAAAATTAAAGTTGTTAGTAATCACTTGGAACTTTTCTTAATTTGTGGCATCATGCAAAGTGAATTGTACGTTACTAATCTTAACAAAAAGTCTCCTTAGGATTATCCTTTGTCTTGTCGGTAACATCCATAACTGTGTGGAACAAATTGTCAAAATAGTTCTTCTCAGTATGCATGACATCAATATCATGTCTAAGTAAATTACCTGACCAATATTCTAACTCCCAAAATATCCTTTGCTTAGTCTAATTATGTGAAACACCATATCCATCAAACCTATACATTGGTTCCTCGTTAACTTTGAAAAATCCTGAACTATCTCTCAAATGTCATGACCAGATAACCTTGGAGGTGGACCATCATGTTCAGTTCTATTCTTTATGAATGCATTCTTGAGTCTCCTAAATTCATGATTAGGTGGCAAGAAACAACAATGACAATCAAACCATGAATTTTTCCTGCCATATCTCAATGTGAAAGATTTTGTATTTTTCATGCAGTATGGACAAACCAACTTTCCAAGTCATTCACCCAGACAACATTCCATAAGTAGGGAAATCATTAATAGTCCACATTAGATATGCATGCAAATTGAAATTCTATTTAACTGAAATGTCCCAAGTTTCAACCCCCTCATGCCATAAAATTTGTAGTTCATCAATCAAAGGTTGCAAATAGACATCTATTCCGCTTTTTGGATTACGTGGGCCTGGAACAACACAATTCAGAAATATATATGGACTAATCATCAACATTTCAGGAGAAAGATTATACGGGGTGATAAATACAGGCTAACATGAATATGGCGCAACACCAACAAAAAAAGGTAAGAAACCATCCACACATAATACCAATCGAATATTTCGTGGCTCAGCTGTAAAATCTAGATAAGTTGCATCAAAATGCTTCCAAGCCTCTCCATCAGATGGATGACACATAACACCAGTGGGCCTTGTATTTTCACTGTTGTTTTGAGGAAATTTTGACTTTTTCAGAGTCGCCACTTAATTTCTGAAAAGGAATTAAGAAAACCTATATAAATTACTTTAAACGATCCAAAATAGAAAAATCATTTAAGTTTTGAAATTCTAGGTAAGAAGTTCATATTAACATTTTAGGAAGGTTATTAAGGCACCTAAAATGTCCGCTAACTTGTGATTATCTGGACTATTTGAAAACTATCTTTGAAAAAAAAGTTGGCTTTTTTTTTAAAAGAAAGTGATTTTAGGAAAAGATTTGTATAAAAAATATTTTTTGACTACTTAACAGGGGATTTAACCAAGTCTAAGCAAATAAAAAGCAAAATAAGCACATAAAAGGGGAAAGGGAGAAATTAGAAGATTTAAGCTGTTAGGCCTAAACCAATAAATCTGCCCTAAACTAATTTGGGTTTTCAACTCATCATCACCTGTCCTAATCTATATTTTCGATCCCTTTTTAGCCCACAATCTGCTTCACCTGTATTAGAATACAACCTTGGCTTTGAGGCCCCAAATAAATGAATAAATAAATGACTAAGTAAAAAGAAGACAATAATAAGAATTGAGACTTTTCAAGTCTCTTAGCGACCTCATCAATGGGTTATGACCCATTTTCCTTCTTCATCTATCTTCTAGCACCCACGCGCCATGTAGTCGATCTTGGATTTAAACTTCGGACTTGACTCGAAGAGATGAGCCTCATTGACCCATTACGAAATGCAAGAGGAGAGGAGTCCATTTGAACTCGAGATATTTATGCATGCAAAGAAAAAATAAAAAAATTAATATACATTCAATGCATAACAGTAACATATTTCAAAGAAAAAGAAAATATCAAGAATCAATTTTTGAATTACAACGATATGCACACTTGCACATATACAACAAGAGTGAGAGTCAATAGATAAAATGCAAAGCAAAGACATCCACTTGCATGCCTCGTAACTTATGTTCATATTAAGAACGAATAAAGGTAAAAGAAAGAAGGTCATATTCAATGAATTAATGCGAGAAACAAACAACGTAAGTTTGCGAAAGTAAAGGGATAAGGCAACAAGAAAAATACTCATGACTTCTAAAATTGAACAAACATAGACACCAATCCATATAACAAAAGAAAATAAAGGTTAACTTTTCAAGAAAGAGAATCTTTAAATTTCAATTAAGGCGACATTAATGAAAATTCATACATCTAAATTACAATCAACATTTTATGAAAAACGTGTAACGACCTATGAATTATATTTCTAAGACATCGTTGATTCTCTTTAGATATTATGAATAAAAAAGAGACATGAATCAAGTCTTTACACACACAAAAAGCACATATAACAATCCGGAGTAAGAAAATAAGAACAAAAGTTTTGCAACTCTAAAAGTAAAATATCATTCCACAATCATACTATGCATGAGTCAAAAATATCCAAATAATTCTATTTAACCACAAAAGTTCGAACTTTCTCATCATTTTGACAAGACAACATGCGAACAAAAGAGAAATAAACATCTTGGATGAAAAATAAAGCTAGCAATTCCACAATCATACTATGCATGAGTCAAAAATATCCAAATAATTCTATTTAACCACAAAAGTCCGAACTTTCTCATCATTTTGACAAGACAACATGCGAACAAAAGAGAAATAAACATCTTGGATGAAAAATAAAGCTAGCACTTCATCTCTAATAAGAGTATTTTGAAATCCATTAATATAATTAGCAAACAAATGACAAATTCTTGACTTAACTAATTACTGTTTTTATTAAGAAAAAAATAAACAATAATAACTATTTTTCCAACATAAAAGAAATAACTTTACATGCTAAAATAAACATATCTTCCAATAATGAATTTAAACAAGGCATGAGTTCGTCTTTTGAGCAAAGATCAAAATTTTATACATAACAATCAAAGAATAAAGTCAAAAGACAAAACAATCAATATTAACTATTCTTTTCAACATAAAGGAAATAACTTTACATGCTAAAAATAAACATATCTACCAACGATGAGTTTAAACAAGACATGGGTATGTTTTCGAGCAAAGATCTAAACTTTATCCAAAATAATCAAAGAATAAGGTCAAAAGGCAAAACAATCAATATTAACTATTCTTTTCAGCATTAAAAAATAACTTTACATGCTAAAAACAAACATATCCACCAACAATGAGTTTAAACAAGACATGAGCATGTTTTTCAAGCAAAGATCTAAATTTTATCCCAAATAATCAAAGAATAAGATGAAAAGGCGAAACAATCAATATTAACTATTCTTTTCAACATAAAGAAAATAACTTTACATGCTAAAAACAAACATATCCACCAACAATGAGTTTAAATAAAGCATAAGTTCATCTTTTAACCAAAGATTGAAACTTTATCTATAATAATCAAAGAATAAAGTCAAAAAAAGGCACGTACAACTATCTCTAGCTCAATTTTATATCATGAACATGAAAATAATTAAAATATCGATACCACAACATCCTATGGACTTCAAGGTCATTTACAACAAACAATCCTAACAAACAAAATTATAACTACGAACTACGAAGAAGAAAATGATAAAAAAGGAAAGGTGTGTTTACCTTTTTGGGGGCAGTAAAATGAGACTACGAGCTCCGTCAGAATCAACCATCACCTGAAAACAACGCCAGCAACTCGCAAAGTTTGATTAGCCGACCAACTCTATGAAACAAAAAATTTTACTAAATAAAAATAACTATTTTGCTTAAAAAGAATTTTTTACCTTTCTAGCCTTTTTTTTTTTTTTACTTTTCAATCCCCCTTTTCTACCAAAGTAGTGATAGTATTTATAGGAGAGAATGGGGTTTTATTTTCTCTTCTCCACCAATGTGGGAGAAAAGTATTTATTGGCAAGGATGAAGATTTATTTCTTGTCATCCACCAATGTGGGAGAAAAAACATTTAGGGGTGTTTTTGAAATTTTAAAATTGAAGATAAGGTGAGGTGGAAGATAATGTGGTGGGAAATTGTACCATGTTGTATAATTTTTGAATTTTAAAATTGAAAAAGGACAAAGTTGGGGGGAAATAGTACAATGTCGTACAATTTGAATTTTTTTTTTGTGGACATTAGGTAGACGTTATGAGAGTTTTTCAGAAATTTTGGGGTTACTTAAAATATAACCCCAATTGGGATATAAAATTTATCCATATTCATTTAATTTTGACCAAATTAAAAATCAATTGACGGATTGCATTGCAATTATGGCCAATTTGATTTCAATTATGGCCAAATCTTATAGATTGACTAAATTAAATTGAAATTCGATACAAATTAATACTTCTTTTAATTCCAATCTTCTTGAGTTAATAAAATCAAACACATATTTATCCAAATAAATTATTTTGATAATAAATTATATTAAAATCAACATTTTGATAATTATATTTATTTTCAAAATAATCCTTAATTAAAATTCAATACTCCATTGAATAAATATTTAAGTAATCAAATTATATAATCTCATATAACTGAACACGACAATATATAACTACTTAAAATGACAAAATTATGTACAAAAAATATTTTAAATTTTTTTTATTCAGATGAAATAAATATTTCAATTTTATTAAAAACCAAAGAAACACAAGATTAAATTTAGTCGTGGAGGGAAAAAATTAGGTCTCAAAAAATGCCCCCTCCCTTTGGGTAGGGTGGATGCAAGTAACCCTGGGCAAAGGGAAGTTGACGTTCATAATTTTTGTCCGACCGCAAATTCAAATCTGAAAGAGGTTGGCTTTCGCACGAGTTTCATAGAGTTATGGACAGACCTTGGTATCAGGTTTCCTACATATATCAGGTTACATGAGAATTCAGGCCACTTGTAGTTCATAAACTTTGATCCAAAGCACGATTTTCAAAAAATTCACCAGCTATCTCATTTTTTGAGTTTTTGACGAAACTGAAAAGCTAGGAAATAGAGGGATTTGGGAGGATGTTGAAATGCAGTCGAGTTTTCAACAAAGAGCCTAGCTTACATATCCCTGAGACTTTGGGAATCAGACTGCTTGTAGTTTGACTCAATCGGTAGAAAAAATAGTCTTTTATTTCAGATGATCTTTGGCTCAGATGAGTGACAAGTTGATCGAGTTGTGGAAAAGAGGCTTGTAACCTCTTAACCATGAATTTGGGATCCTTCACATACATAGGTAAGAACTTACCTGAACATAATTTTCAAAACTCTAGGTGTACTAGCACTCGAATTTGAAGAAAAGAGAAGTTTACCCTCGGTATGAGCTTAGAAATATCCTGAAGGTGAAGCTAAAACCAAAATATCCCAAAATTCCCACATGCCTTCTAACAGGGGTATGGTTGGATGGTGGCGGTGATCATTCGTTAGCTCGCGTCCAAAGAGTTTGACGTTGCTCTTTAGACTATGTCTCATTTTGATGCTAAGAAAGAGTTTTACGTTGTGTTGCGTCCTATCTGGAGTCGTTCGTACCTGTGGTTTTGATTTGAGATTTTCATCCTTTCATATGCTCTTGTCAATGTCTCAAACAAAAATTGTTAATGCTAAACATAATTCATGAAAGAGGTATATAGTATTTACCATATCTCCACGTGAGTTGTCACCTGAAAAGCAAAGCATCCTTTCATGCACCTGTTTGGAAGAAAACAACTTGCAACAACAGATACAACAACCCTCTTGGTTGTTGTATAATTAGCTCATTTTTTAGTTGAATATGTCTTTAAAGTGAGGTGGCCCTCTTGGACACCGACGATACTTTATGCAGAACGGTCTCTGCAACCGTGTAATTTTGTGCTGGTGTGGTAACCTCTTTGGTCACCTATAATGCTTGTCATATGTGGCATGAAAAAATCTTCGGTTATTGACAATGATTCTTTCCATGAAACCTTTGGGTAAGTCTTGGCATCTTTTGTGTCGATACGACTTATAGATTACCCTTGAATCGTCAATCTTTGGATAATCTTGCATATTATTTGATGTTGGCTACAAGGTGACTTACAGATATCCTTTGAATTTATAGCTTTTAGGTAATACAACATATTATCCGATCTTGGATAAGAGATGACTTATAGATATCCCTCCAATCGCTAGCTTTCAGGTGTTCCTGCACATCATCCGACATTGGATACAATATGACTTGTAGATATCTCTCAAATTGCTAGTCCTTGGGGTAATCTTGGACATAATTGATCTTGGATATGATGCGACTTATAGAGAACCCTTAGACGTATCAACTTGATAATCTTACATATTCTCCGGTAAGGATTTAGTTGCGACTTATGGATAACCTTTGGACTATCAATTTTTAGGTAACCTTGCATACGATCCGGTTAGGATGCTGTTGTGGCTTACGGATGACCTATGGTCTATCAACTCAGAGATAATCTTGCACACTATCCTATTTTAAATAATATGACTTATAGATGATTCTCAAACTATCAATTTCAAGGATATCTTATATGTCGTTCGCTTTTAGATAGCGACTTAATGACATCCCTTTGAATCATGTGCTTTTGATAAATTTAGATGTTGATTCATAAAATAATGAGATATCCTTGACGCCAGTGTATGCTATCTCGTGTGTCAACAGATATTGAATACTGATGATATCCTCGACGTCGGCGTATGCTATCTCGCGTATCAACAGATATTGAATGTTGATGATATCCTCGACGCTAGCGTATGCTATCTCGCGTGTCAATGGATATTGAATGCTGATGATATCCTCGATGCCAGCATATGCTATCTTGCATGTCAACAAATATTGAATGCTGATAATATCCTCGACGCCAGCATATGCTATCTCGCGTGTCAACAGATATTAAATACAATGGCCTTCTCGACAATGACATGAAATAGCCCTATCGGCAATGACATAAAATAACCCTCTCGGTAATGATATGAAATAGCCCTCTCGGCAATGGCATGAAATGGCCCTCTTGGCAATGACACAAAATAGCCCTCTTGACAATGATATGAAATGGACCTCTTGACAATGATATGAAATGGACCTCTTGGCAATGATATGAAATGGCCCTCTCGGTAATGACATAAAATGGCCCTCTTGGTAATGATATGAAATGGCCCTCTCGGCAATGGTATGAAATGGCCCTCTTTGCAATAATATGAAATGGACCTCTTGGAAATGATATGAAATGGTCCTCTCAGCAATGGCATGAAATGTCCCTCTTGGCAATGATATGAAATGGCCCTCTCGGCAATGACATGAAATGACCCTCTTGGCAATGATATGAAATAGTCCTCTCGGCAATGGCATGAAATGGCCCTCTTGGCAATGAGATAAAATTTTCCTCTTGGCAATGATATGAAATGGCCCTCTTGGCAATGACATAAAATAGCCCTCTTGACAATGATATGAAATAGTTCTTTCGGTGATTTGAAAACAGTTTTACCTGAGTCCGTTTGTCTACGTTTTGCTTTCTGCATGTACCTGTACTCAAGGTAGACAGTTAGTAGACACGATGTTTCTCTCACTGGCGACCACAGTCAAGCTTTATGATAGTTTAATGACAAATACTGAGCATCATAATTTGAATGACGTATTCTGCTATTAATCTTCTCTTTTTGAAGAAATAATTAAATAACAGATCCACTGAATGCAAGTAAATGGGGCAAAACCCTTGTTTAGGGATTACTCATATACCCATTTGCTTCGCTTCAAGGAAAATTTTGAAGATGAATTTTGGCTCTTCCTCCTATTGATTAATCTTTTTGATTTTTGTATTTATTGTGTTGACTCTCTTGAATGTACCTACACTCAAGGTAAATATTTAGTAGACACAAAGTCTCTTTTTCTAGCAACTATTTTTTAAGAAAATTCTAAACACAATATTCATAAAGAAGATAAGGTTCTTTTGTCTATCCTTCATGGTCTCAAGAAATGAGATAGATAATTCAAAAGGTCCTCGATAAATGGTTATTAAACCCATTTTTGGGGCTCCACAAAAATACCGTTCTTGAGCATTATATGCTTTGGTGTGGCTCGCAACTCGCTTAGGGATATTTTGAAAAAGATTCCCATTTTGTGTACTTATCCCTGCATCTCCAGAAAAATTATTAGTTTTGAGTGAAACTACTCCGTGTTGACCTCCATCGATCCTTGGTTTGCTCCTCACCATCTTTCGGATACTCCGTCATATTGGGACTTTTATCCTGACTCCCCATCCCAATAGATTCCTAGGCAATCTGTAATACCCATACTTTTTCCTAGCTTGAAATCATCTCAAGAATGTTAGAAAACATACTTTGAAAGATGAATCTACTTTTGTATATGTGAAATTGAATTACCTTTCCAATGATACCAATTTCATCAAAATCCAACATTGGAGGAGAAAGTTATGGTCAAAATACAGAAGGCAGTAAAACCTCCTAGGTGCGACAGTGAGGCCGACGAACCGTCGGACTAGCGACGGACCGTCGCTCAGACCTTCTCAAGGGAAACAGTGAGTCCACCTTCTGGATAAGGTGCAACGGGAAGGTTGACGGACCGTTGAACTTGCGACGGACCGTCGCCCAGGTCGTTGCTACTTAGGCAGTAAGCCCTTTTCTTGGTCCACGTACGACGGTTGAAACGACGGACCGTCGCAAGTACCGATTCATCAAATTAAAGCCATTTTAAAAGGGGATTTTTTGGTCTTTTATGACCCATTTATAGACCCAATTATATCCGACCAAAGCTCAGAAATTCATTATTCTTTCACAACAACAAAACTAGGGTTTTCTCTCTAACATTAATCTCCAAGAAAAAAATCCAAATCTTCTTCAAGAACTAAGAAATTCAAATTCTTCAAGTTCAAGAACTTCAAGAAACTCAACCCAGTTATGCATAGTGTTCATTCATGGACTCCTTTCATCCATGAAGCCCAAGAATCTCTTTTCAAAGTTTAAGTTTATGAATTTTCGTTATGAATTTCATGATTTGGGCTGCTCTTGTTCATGTTGATAATGAGTAATTGAATTTTATTCCATGTTGGGGGATAAATTTTATGTGGATTTGATTAGTATAGATGTAGATTCATGTAAATCTATGATTAAACCTTTGAATGATGAAATTAGAATTGAATCGTGATGTTTAATTGTTGTATAATGTTGTTTCCACATACTATGCCTGCCATGTGTTTGATTAAATGCCTAGATGATGGAAAATGCCCAAGTAGCATGATATCATGAAATCCCCATGTATGTACAAGTTTATACAGATCATATGTTTGATGAAATGCTTTAATAAATGTATTATGGATTATGATATTAGTGATGTGTTCAAGTAGGTCATGCTTTGTCAGTTTCCTTCTAACGAGTCCTGGGGGTACTTGTACCCGAAATATTAGCTATGTGCCTAGAGCCATGTCATGTTTCCACGACACTCTCATATGAACCCCATGCATTCAGCCTACCTCACATGCATACCAGTACATTCAAAGTACTGACACAAATTCTCTATGATATCTTATACCATAGGTTCAGAGACACGAGTTCAATAGCATCAGTAGATTCCAGTCTCAGCAGTCAGAGTTAGAAGTGAGACCTCATCTTTAGAGGACACGATCATTATTTTATTATCTCGTTAATTAATTTATTAGTTGGCGTTAGTTGGGACATGTCCCATTAACTCCTTATTCAGACAGTCATATTTAGAGGATTTTTAGACTACAGTATGTTCAGATAACTTATTTCAGTTTTGTTTTGGGTATTTCATACCCTATCCATATGTTATGATTTATCAGATCTTATGTTACAGTTTTGAACCTTATGGCCTTTGAGTTCATGTTTCTGCATTATATAGTATGTATGCAGTATATAGGTACAGATATCAGTTATGGATTAGCTTGTAGTCCTTCGGTGTCATGAGCACTATGTAACGTTCCGGGTACCAGATTTGGGGTGTTACACAATCACTAAGTAAAAGATTTGTATGGATTTTCGAAAGTAATTTTAATTTTTCTAAAAACTAGTTTCAAAACTTCTGTAAAAGATTTAGGAAATCTCTGCCAGTCATGTCATGTAAAAACCCTATGAACGTCTTTTTCTGGGTTTTGACTATATTCGATGGAGGATTTCCAAAACTCATCATCATTGTTGGAGGGTTCTTCAAACAATTCTTTCACAGCCGGAGATTGAGTATACCTTGACTTTGTCCCAGCTGGCGACTTCAAAAGTTTGACTTTAACCTCTGGTGCTGGGGAATTTGAAATATATTTCAGTGTTTATTGAGGCCTTCCTCAAAATTTTCTACCCCAGTTTAAAGTTGTTTGATATGATATCAACTCGAAAGGATCCGAAGTCTTTGTTGGTCTTCATTATCTTTGTTAGATGATGATCTTTCTATTATGAATTTTCGAGATTCCTTCTCGAAAATTTTGCACCAGTTTGCATTTCCTGGGGTTACATGACCGAGCTGTTGGGGCACCTACATATCCCTTTAAAGCAGGAATTAGGTCAAACGTAGTTCAGGACTATGATAAGGATATATAGAAAAATCTAATGGGTTGACCGAAACCGACATAGGCCGTCTATGTTTCCCTTTTGTTGAAAATTTAAGTAATCACGTAGTTCATGCACAAAAAGAAGGGATAAATTGTCCTAAGGGGTTGACCAAAGCCGGCATAGGCCGCCTACGTATCCCTTTCTTGAAAATTCAGGTCATCACGCAGTTCATACATAAAAAGAAGGGATAAAATGTCCTAAGGGGTTGAACGAAGCCGACATAGGCTGCCTACATATCCCTTTGTTGGGAATTTAGGTCAAATGTAGTTCGTACCATCTTCAGGGTTAAATGGCCCTAGATACTCTTATCCATCCTACTAGGATAGAAATAAACACTCTATGGATGACATGACGTTTGCATTGTATTTATTTTTATAGAACGAAGGATCAAAAGTCCAATTCCCTTAGTCATCACCTTCCTAGTTAACCACCTCGATTTTCTCTAGATTAGGCTTCTTTTAGTCTCGAACTCTCTGACTCTTCTGTTGGTTGTTCTAGAGCTAATGTTTCTCATTCATCATTACCTTGCATCTTTACATGACATAACAATGACAGGTTTTAAGTTATTGTTATACGATGGGCGACGAGTCATCAGTGGAGTGGAGGTCTAATTCAACAATGTTTTCTCTGATTAATCTTCCATGATACGGGTTGTCTTGGAGAATTCTTCCCTCACATTTTTCCTTATTCCATCCTCGAGACCATCACTTACAGGTTTTTAAAAATGATTAGTAGAGTCCAGTTTTACTACAAGTCATTTTTCTTTTTCTGTAACAACGCTATAGTCAAGAGGGGGATCTTTTATTCACTTTGATCTAGTGAAGTAGGGTCATTTTGTGTCAACACGGAGTAGTTTCTATTACCTGCAAAGTAAAAAAAACTCAAACGCTGACGTGTTAGATTCCGTTAGTAATAAGTAAAGCAAGAAGATAAGGTAGGAAGTAAACATATAGAGTTGTTTCAATGAACATAATTTTGCTCAATGATATGGATAGGTGAAATTTGTCAGGAAGGTTCAACCCTTCTTCTTCTTTCAAGAAAGTGGAGGACAACAGAGTTTTAGAAGATAGAGGCCGAGCCAAAAAACTGCCTACGTATCCCACGGATGAGAAATCAGGCCCTACGTAATTCGAAACTATAATGGGTATTTCTGATTCCAAAGTAAACTTTCCTAAAATGGTAGCGATTATTTTGGAAGTTTTAAGAATTACTGCGAACTTTTTTGAGAAACTTGGGAGACTTGGAGTACGTTTGGTCGGACTTTTGTATAGTGAGGTATATTTCTGCCTAGAGATGTTCTATGGAAAATGAGATTTGATCAATTCGCCTTTGATTTGAATCAACACAACACGTATAAACACATAAACAGTTATATTACACAAGCATATTGTAATAAACATGCATCTTAATTGGGTGACCCTTTTGAGCCAAGAGTTTTGGCCTAACGAATTTTGAAGAAAATATACACCTTTTTAAATCCAATCCATCATACCCAAAAACCTTCATAGGTATACATAAATGACATAAATATCTACAAAATTTTCACAAAAAGGGATAAGATCTTTAGGGAAAGGGAAAATAACATGAGGAAAAGAATAATGTCCCACGCAGGGGATAGGAAATACTAGTTCATGAATGCTCTTCTATCGGCCTTCGCCCTCTTTACTTTGTCCACTTCTTGTCATTGGCGAGATCCATTGGTGATCAAGTGATTTCTGTATAGTTGTTCCCTAGATGCAACCATCTAAATCAATCAATTTCTTGCTTGACTTGCTTCAATTCCTCTCTCAAGTGGTGTATGATTGAGGCATCCTTACACGAAAGTATGCAAAGCAAGCTTTCTCCCGAACCCCAAAGGATAATGGATTGAATTAAGCAAACATATATTTCTTCAACACATAAATATGATTTGTCTGTTATTGACTCGGGGTCAATAGACGCAGGGAAAGTTTTCTAATAGGCCTAATACTCCCTCGAGTATTGGGTCATCCTAGGCTCATGCCTAAAAATAGGGATTTGGTTTCGCTCTATCCTAGGTATCTAGAGTGGGTTTGAACCAGGTTCCCAAGGGGACAACTTAGGTTTGGAAATACGAACATCCATCAGACACCTCACGTGCTAATAAACCGTCGTATTTCCAACACTTTATTTTGAGTTGAACAACAGGGGCCGGGACATCCACAAAATCCTAAAATAATTTAATAATTAATGCGGGATTACGCTATGAAATGCAATAATTAAATTACGTAAAATCAAAATATATAAACACGTAAGCAATTTAAACAGTTAGTCAAAAGATGAAATCAAACATTTGGTTAGAACCTAGTTAGAACTCCCAGCAGAGTCGTCATTTCTATTTTGCAGAAATTTTGACTTTTCAGAGTCGCCACTTAATTTTTGAAAAGGAATTAAGAAAACCTTTATAAATTACTTTAAATGATCCAAAATAGAGGAAGGTTTTTAAGGCACCTAAAATGTCCGCTAACTTGCGGTTATCCGAACTGTTTGAAAACTATCTTTGACTAACTTTGAAAACAAAATAAGTTGTTGTTTTTTTAAAAGAAAGTGATTTTAGAAAAAGATTTGTGTAAAAAATAAATTTTGACGACTTAGCAGGGGATTTAACCAAGTCTAAGCAAATAAAAAGCAAAATAAGAACATAAAAGGGGAAAGGGAGAAATTAAAAGATTTAAGCCGTTAGGCCTAAACCAATAAACCTGTCCTAAACTAATTTGGGCTTTCGACCATCATCACCTCTCTAATCTATATTTTAGAGTCTTTTTTGGCCCACAATCTGCTTTACTCGTATTAGAATACAACCTTGGCTTCGAGGCCCCAAATAAATGACTACGTAAAAAGAAGACAATAATAAGAATCGAGACTTTTCAAGTCTCCTAGCGACCTCATCAATGGGTTTTGACTTCTTCATCTATGTTCTAGCACCCGCACGCCATGTAGTCGATCTTGGGTTTAAACTTCGGACTTGACTCGAAGAGGTGAGCCTCATTGACCCATTACGAAATGAAAGAGGAGAGGAGTCTATTTGGACTCGAGATATTTTTTGCATGCAAAGAAAAAATAAAGAAACTAATATACATTCAAGGCATAATAGTTACATAGTTCAAAGCAAAAGAAAATATCAAGAATCAATTTTTAAATTACAACGATATGCACACTTGCACATGTACAACAAGAGTGAGAGTCAATAGATAAAATGCAAAGCAAAGACATCCACTTGCAGGCCTCGTGACTTATGTTCATATTTAAGAATGAATAAAGATAAAAGGAAGAAGGCCATATTCAATGAATTAATACGAGAAATAAACAACGTAAGCTTGCGAAAGTAAAGGGATGAGGCAACAAGAAAAATACTCATGACTTCTAAAATTGAACAAACATAGACACCAATCCATATAACAAAAGAAAATAAAGGTTAACTTTTCAAGAAAGAGAATCTTTAAATTTCAATTAAGGCGACATTAATGAAAATTCATGCATCTAAATTACAACCAACATTTTATGAAAAAACGTGTAACGGCCTATGATTTATATTTTTAAGACATCGTTGATTCTCTTTAGATATTATGAATAAAAAAGAGACATGAATCAAGTCTTTACACACACAAAAAGAACATATAACAATTCGGAGTAAGAAAATAAGAACGAAAGTTTAGCATCTCTAAAAGTGAATTATCGTTCCACAATCATACTATGCATGAGTCAAAAATATCCAAATAATTCTATTTAGCCAAAAAAGTCCAAACTTTCTCATCATTTTGACAAGACAACATCCCAACAAAACAGGAATAAACATCTTTGATGAAAAATAAAGCTAGCAGTTCATCTCTTATATGAGTATTTTGAAATCCATTAAAATAATTAGCAAGCAAATGACAAATTCTTGACTTAACTAATTACTATTTTTATTAAGGCGAAATAAACAATAATAACTATTTTTTCAATATAAAAAAATAACTTTACATACTAAAACAAACATATCCGCCGACAATGAATTTAAACAAGGCATGAGTTCGTCTTTTGAGCAAATATTAAAACTTCATACATAACAATCAAAGAATAAAGTCAAAAGGCAAAACTATCAATAATAATTATTCTTTTAAACATAAAGGAAATAACTTTACATGCTAAAAACAAACATATCTACCAACGATAAGCTTAAACAAGACATGGGTATGTTTTTCAAGCAAAGATCTAAACTTTATCCAAAATAATCAAAGAGTAAGGTCAAAAGGCAAAACAATCAATATTAACTATTCTTTTCAACATAAATAAAATAACTTTACATGCTAAAAACAAACATATCTACCAACAATGAGTTTAAACAAGACATGAGAATTTTTTTCAAGAAAAGATCTAAACTTTATCCAAAATAATCAAAGAATAAGGTGAAAATGGCGAAACAATCAATATTAACTATTCTTTTCAACATAAAGAAAATAACTTTACATGATAAAAACAAACATATCCACCAACAATGAGTTTAAACAAAGCATAAGTACATCTTTTTTTGAGCAAAGATTTAAACTTTATCTATAATAATTAAAGAATAAAGTCAAAAAAGACACGTACAACTATTGTTAGTTCATTTTTATATAATGAACATGAAAATAATTAAAATATCGATACCACAACATCCTATGTCCTTCAAGGCCATCTACAACAAACAATCTCAACAAACAAAATTATAACTACGAACTACGAAGAAGAAAAAGATGAAGAAGAAAATGATAAAAAAGGAAAGGTGTATTTACCTTTTTGGGGGCAGTAAAATGAGACTACGAGCTCCGTCGGAATCAACCAACACCGAAAAACAACGCCAGCAACTCGCAAATTTTGATTAGCCGACCAACTCTATGAAACAAAAATTTTTACTAAATAAAAATAACTATTTTGCTTAAAAGGAATTTTTTACCTTTCTAGCCTTTTTTTTTTTTACTTTTCAATCCCCCTTTTCTACCAAAGTAGTGGTAGTATTTATAGGAGAGAATGGGGTTTTATTTCCTCTTCTTCACCAATGTGGGAGAAAAGTATTTATAGGGAAGGATGAAGATTTATGTCTTGTCATCCACCAATGTGGGAGAAAAAATATTTAGGGATATTTTGGGAATTTTAAAATTGAAGATAAGGTGAGGTGGAAGATAATGTGGTGGGAAATTGTACAATGTAGTACAATTTTTGAATTTCAAAATTGGAAAAGGACAAAGTTGGGGAGGAATAGTACAATGTCGTACAATTTGATTTTTTTTGTGGGCATTGGGTAGAAGTTATGAGAGTTTTTTTGAAGAATTTTGGGGTTATTTAAAATATAACTCCAATTGGGATTTAAATTTAGCCATATTCATTTAATTTTGACCAAATTAAAAATCAATTGACGGATTGCATTGCAATTATGGCCAAATCTTATAGATTGACTAAATTAAATTAAAATTTGATACAAATTAATACCTCTTTTAATTCCGAGCTTCTTGATTTAATTAAATCAAACACATATTTATCCAAATAAATTATTTTGATAATAAATTATATTAAAATCAACATTTTAATCATTATATTTATTTTCAAAATAATCCTTAATTAAAATCCAATATTCTATTGAATAAATATTTAAGTAATCAAATTATATAATTTCGTATAGCTAAACGCAATAATATATAATCTTTACTTAAAATGACAAACTTACGTACAAAAAATATTTTGAAAAAATTTTATTCGGATGAAATAAATATTTCAATTTTATCGAAAACCGAAGAAACTCAGGATTAAATTTAGTCGTGGAGAGCAAAAATTAGGTTTCAACAACTGTGCCATCTCATATGAGGAGCTGAGCTATTTGAAGCATACAACCTCTTCAACCTTGGTATTTGAGGTATATAATGCATCGTCTTAATAGCAGTTTTATTTTCAGGGCAACCACGCTTATAGTGAGGGTGTGGACAACACTTACAGGACTCTAAGTTAGCATCTTTCTTAAAGTATAACATGCAACCATTTTCACAATAATCAATTCTAACGGAGGAGAGACCTAACTTTGACATCATTCTTTTTGCCTTATAGAAAGAATCAAGAACCTCTAAAGCGGGCTCAACTAACTCCTTAATAAGGTCTATCAATTAGTCCATTCCTCTTTCAGTAATAATCCAATCTGATTTAATACTTAATAATCTAACAGCAACAAACAATTGAGAGTGCGAACACCCGTCAAACAAAGGATGACTAGCAGCATGCAATTGTTCATAAAAATGGTGTATTTTTCTATTGGGAACATCTTCGACATTTCTCCTAAATTTGCCCCCGTGTTGCATCCCAAAAGCATCATACACCATTTTTGTCATCCTAGTATCTTGATAGTTATTATGCCCTGCAGACCTACTACTTTCACCACCAACAAAGTTATTTTGCTCAACATCACCATGACTAGTACGCAATCTTAAAAAGTCCTCACGAAATATCCATGTTTTAGGTCCTTGAGTTGTGATTTCATGTTGCAGTAATGCAAGCGTGATATTGTATATAAAAATCATTCAGTGCTAAGGGGTTATGTAATGCTTCAAGTCTGCAGCCCGGACGTGACACGATGCTTATGACCCCGAAGGTCCACAAGCTAACCCATGACTGGTACCTACTGTGAATACTGAAATAATGTAGAAGTTACACTGAAATGCCATAAGGTAAACCCATGAATGGTACCTACTATTAGTGACATTACTGAGACTATTTTGTAGCTACTGTAATTCTAGGTAAACAACTAGATTGTTGGGTATTGAATACCCCCAGGACTCAATAACATCAATAGTAAAATATGGCATAATCTTGAAAGCATTTCATTAAATACTTATTCACCATGCATTCATTTAGACATTTCGTCAAACACTTGAGAGGCATGATCTTGTACATGAATGGGATCACATGATAATATGTCATGAATTCACTACTTAATTCACATAGGCATTCTATCAAACACTTGGGGAGCATAATTAATGCACATAGAATTCATCAAGATATAAACATCATGGCTACAACATTCAACTTGAAATTCAAGGGTTTAACATGAGAATCATATAATTTTACATACATGTCAATTAATCCACCTGGAACTTGTAATGAATCTTAATTTGAAAACCAAACATCAATACATACATTAACACATTCCAATTCAAAAATGTAAATCATGAAATCAATAGACTTGTTCTTCAAAAAGGGTTCTTGAACTCCAAGGGTGGAAGGAAACCCAAGGATGAACACCTAACATACCTTGATTATTAATTCTCTAAAAGTAGTTGGTGATTTATTGAGCCTAGGAATTGAAATTAAATAACCTATGGTTTTGTTCTTGAGAGAATTTGAGAATAAAGAATGAATTTTTTCCTTCATAGGGCTTAATCTCGTGTATAAGATGAATTGGGTAAGGAAAAAATGACTCAATTACCCTTGAAAAGTCAGATTTTTACTTGAGAAAAAACTGCCCAGTGACGCGGCAGTCAACGCGATGACCAACACGATGCATCGAGATCGCGTTGGCTCATTGAAATTTGCATGCTTAACGCTGGTGACAATATTGTCGATGTGATGGATGATATGGTGTGTCGAGATTGCGTCGATCCACTATTTGGAACACCCAAATAGGCCTTAAAAGATGTCCAAAAAATTCAAAACTCTTCCGAGAATACCTATTGATATCCTTGATCATGAATCAATTTTAGAAATCGACGTTGTAAAGTCCTAAGGATCTAAAATAAAGTCATTGAAATATCAATGCCAAAAATGAGACTAAGTGTTAATACTTTGCTGAAATTTTCTAAGTCTGGGACCTCTTTTGGCATGCTATATGTGACTAAAACGACTAGGATTTGTGGGGTCTTACAATATCTCCCCCTTGGGAACATTCATCCTCCAATGAGACCGACTATGCTGAGAATACTTATAGACTGAGTTTACATACTGAGCATGCATAATGAAGCATGATTACATGACTGAAACTACTAATAAACTGAATTTTCACACTGAACATGCATAACTGAAGCATGATTACATAACTGAACTGATTCATGAATGCATGACTGTCATAAGGATGATATGCAATGGTAATTGCTACCATGTTTGTAAAGGAAATCTGAGCATGGAACTATGTAAATCTACAAAATATTGTTACCTTAAACTGAGTCTGAATTTGCGGGGAAGAGGTGAGGATACTTGGTTCTCATATATGCTTCTTCTTCCCAAGTAGCCCCCTCAACGGACTGATTTCGCCAAAGAACTTTGACCAAAGGAACTTCTTTATTCCTCAGTTTGCGAATCAGATGATTAAGAATTTTGATTGGGGCTTTCTCATAAGAGAGACTGTTCTTAACATCTATATCCTCGATAGGGACTACAACTATTGGGTTACCAATGCATTTGTTTAGCAAGGATACGTGAAACACTGGGTGTACTGAAGCTAAGTCTGAAGGCAACTCAAGCTTGTAAGATACCTTTCTAAAACGGCTAAGAATTTTGTAAGGACCGACATATCGGGCATTAGGCTTCCCCTTCTTGCCAAACCTCTTTACTCCCTTCATGAGAAAGTTTTTCAAGTACACAAAATCACCAATCTCAAATTCATAATCCTTTCTCCTCACATCTGCATAAGATTTTTGTCGTCTCTGAGTTTTCTTAAGCCTTTTCCCGATCAACTAAAATTTCTCTAAGGCGTCAAACTCCAAGTCAGGCCCTACTACTGCAGCCTCACCTACTTCGAAAAAACCAATGAAAGATCTACATCTCCTATCATAAAGAGCCTCAAATGGAGCCATCTAAATACTGGAGTGATAACAGTTATTATAAGCAAACTTAATCAAAGGTAAGTGGTCATCCCAACTACCCTTAAAGTCAATGATACACGCTCTTAACATATCTTCTAGAGTTTGAATGGTCCTTTCTGCTTGACTATCTGTCTGAGGGTGGAAGGTTGTACTGAGGTGAACTTGGGTACTTAGACCCTTTTGGAAGGCTTTCAAAAAATAAGAGCTAAACTATGTAACTCTATCTGAAATGATGGACTACGAAACTCTGTGAAATCTGACTAACTCTCTAACATAGAGCTTGGTATAATCCTCGGTTGAATAAAAGGTATGGACTGGCAAGAAATGGGCTGATTTGGTCATCCTGTCTACAATGACTCAAATCGAATCATGCTGACGAAGAGTACAAGGA
Organism: Capsicum pubescens; assembly: GCA_030864215.1. Lineage (NCBI taxonomy): Eukaryota > Viridiplantae > Streptophyta > Magnoliopsida > Solanales > Solanaceae > Capsicum > Capsicum pubescens. Next base: position 46,940,551 of record CM061547.1, read on the forward strand.
AAACCCATCATGAAGTCTATGTTCACTTCCTCCTACTTCTAAGTGAGAATACTTAACTCCTGCATAGACCCACTAGGCTTCTGATGCTCAATCTTAACCTGCTGACACGTAGAGCACTTAGCCACAAATTCTGTGTAATACCCCAAAAAATCCAAACCAATATTAGAGCCATGTACCAAGCTAATTCATAGTACATCATGGTTCTTTTATAGTTTTACGAGTAAGTTAGATGTATATTAAGGCTTTAAATAACTCCCAGCTATCAGACGAATCAAAACATTCCTTACTGATTGAATTCTTGAGAAAGATATTGGTATAGTCAACTTCAAAGGATCATATCTCTCATTATACTTGGAATTTTTGAGCTCATGACCTATAACCAGATAGATAATTGAATTATATTTCCAACGATATCAATTTTGCCTAAATCCGATATTGGAGCAAAGAATTATCCCTATTTTACTCCAGCATGTCAAGCTGGAAAACGGTGACGACATTTCTGACGGGCTATCACGTTTCTGACGACCTTTTTGACGACGTCGTCACATTCTGACGACATTTCTGATGACGTTGTCAGCCCTGGGCAGAAAATCAAGAATTTGGACCCCTTTTTGTGATGACCATTCGTGACGGCCTATCACGGACCTGACGGCCTGTCACAGATGGCGTCAAGTATATTTTTCCAGCAATTCAAGGGCATTTTTGCAAGGGTATTTTGGTCATTTCCTTCACCTTCCACGACTTATAACCCTAAAGAGGAATAATTTTTCCCATTTTTCTTCAGTTAAGCATCTCAAAAACCCTCTCTTACACTCTCAACCACAAGATTAGGGTTTCCATCAAACTCATCTCTCAAAAGCAAGATTCAAGCCTTTTTCCAAGATAATCAAGAATTAAGTTTCTCAATCCAAGAACTCTCCAGCAAATCATCAAGGTTTTCTTTCTAAGGTATGCGTGTGTTCATGGACTCCTTTCGTCCATGAAGTTCAAGAACTTTTTTTTTCTAAAACTATATATTATGGTTTTCATGCTATGAATGGATTGTTGATCATGTTTATGTGTTGAATGATGCCAAGATAGAATCTTTATGTGTTATTATGAATCTATGACATCATATGAGTTGAAAAAATGTAAGTTTGATTATTTATGATGAGTAATTGTATGATTTACACCTATGCCTAAGTTGTGCATGTAAGGTGTTTGATATAATACCTAAGAGACTAGAAATCATGCATTATAGCTAAATTGTGACTAAGTGAGGGATTCATGATAGGCCTCTATGATTCAATTTCATCCATGTTGATAATGTGTCTTGTGAACACTGTTGGATTACTCATGAACTAGTCTTATGGAATTATGCTATGCTTACTTGCAAAACCCACTCATGTACAAGAGGTAGAATACCCATGTACTTCATGAAATTCCCCAAGTTATGATATTATGGATTATGGTTGTAATATGTAATGAGCATGATATTGAAAGCTATGCAAGTATATACATGTTGTATGAAATTCCCTTCCATGAAATAGATTGTTGAGAACCATGCTTAGTATGAAATCCCTTATTTATGATATTGTGGATTATGGACGCTACTCTTATGATCAAGTCAATCATGTGTGTCAGTTTTCTTCCATCGAGTCCCGGGGGTACTTGTACCCAAAAAATATAGTTGTGTGCCTAGAGCTATATCATATTTTCACGATACTCTTAGTCAAGCCATGATCTATAGAAATTAGTCAGTCATGTGACTTAGAAAAACTCAGTAATCTCAGTAGTTCAGTATTCTCAGTAATCTCAGTGCTCAGTAACCTTAGTAATCACAGTAAATCTAAGTAACTTCAGTACTCTTAATCAATCCTCAGAACTCATTATATTCCATCCATCATCAAAATTCAGTAAACTCAGTTTTAGCTCCACTAAACAATACCACTATTTTCAGTTCAATTAATCAGTATCAATTCAGCAAATCAGTTCAGTTAAGTTATTTAGTTCAGCCCAGTTATTCAGTTCAGTGTCTTTCAGATGGGAGTAGGATTCAGCACCGAGCGAATCTAGGGATGGGGGCTCACCCGCTAGAATAGAACTGAGATCCCTAGAAGCAATCCCTAAGTACAAGAACTACGTTGCCAGTATAGGTATGAGATGTCATCCGTTAGATAGGACTGACATACTCAGGGGTCACCCATTAGCACATTTATATGTATAGGACTGATCCCAGGAGTCACCTGCTAGATTAGGACTGACTCCACAGCAGATGTCTTTACTAGTGGTGTGGTACTGACACCCTTCTAGTCAGGGCAGATATTGGACCCCAGTCATCTTAGCTTGGGGCATGCTGATTAGATGAACACATCCCACGGTTTCAGTTACAGAATCAGGGCTTTCAGACACAGTCAACTCAGCTTAGTAGTACAGATTTAGTATTGTTAGATACAGTCAATGCTTATCATTATAAATAGACTTCAAGATCACCCATTAGCTAGGACTGGTCTCAACTATGATTAATCAGTATCAGAATCATCAGATTTAAAGATCACCCGCTAGAATGGACTGATCTCAGACTAAGTCAAATCATCCTTATTTTTCACTATACTCATGATCACCCGCTAGATAGAAATGATCTCAAATTCAGTTACTCCATATAAAATAGAACTCAGATAGTTCAATCAGAACTTAAACTATCAGATACTCGCTCAATATCAGTTACATCGGTTAGGACGATCATCACAGTTGTATCAGTTTTCTGAACTTATGTATTAGTCATATCAGTTATTAGAATTCATGATATCGATATTCAGCTTCAGGACTGTCAGACACAGTCAACCAGACCAACTCTTTATAATTTGAACTGCAAGAAATAGTCGTTTATCTATTCAGTATCTCAGTATCAGTACACTCATGTTGTAAGTATTCAGACTCAGTAGTCAGTATCTCCACGAGTTCAGTTACAGTTATGTATGCATGTATGTATTCTCATGTTCATATTAGTTAGCATTGTTCATGCATATAACCCTTTGCATTTAGCCTAACTCACTCGTATACTTAGTACATTCAGACGTACTGACGTATTTGTGCTATGGTGCTTTCTCTTATGTTACACCATAGGTTCAGAGGTACGAGCTCTAGATCAGCAGTAGCATTCCAGTTTTCAAAGTTTGCAGTGAGTCCTTCTCATTCGAGGATGATATAATTATTGCTACATTTACTATTCAGTTGCTAGATGGAGTTAGTTGGAGACATGTTCCTTCAACTCCTTATTCAGTGCAGTTAGAGGCTTTCAGACTAGATGTCAGATTAGATATTCAGATCACATTATTTTCAGTATTTATGACTTATTTTGGTATTGTTATACCTTTTTCAGACATTTTGTTATCAGACGTTTATTTAGTTTGAACCTTATGGACTTTCATGTTCATGTTTCTGTATTTTATGATATATTATGCAGTATACAGGTACAGATATCAGTCATGGGTTAGCTGATGGTCCTTCGGGGTCATGAGCACCGTGTAGCATTCTAGTTCAAAAAATTGGGGTGTTATACTCTGTAATGTCTCTCTTCATCCCACTCCACCAATAGACTTCCCGCAGATCACGGTACATCTTAGTGGCCCCTGGGTGAATCGAGTAACGCACACCATGTACTTCTGTAAGAATCCGTTACCTCACTCCTTCTACACATGGCACACATAGCCTACCCTGGCAACGTAACACACCATCTTCCCCTTGGGATAAAACCTCTACTTTCTGATCTCTGACCGACTCTTTCAGTTTAATTAAACTGGGATCTCTGTCCTATTTTTCTTTTACTTTGTAAACCAAAGAAGATTTCAAACTATTTTGCACCCATACACTAACCTTAGCCGAATCAAGCTGATGAACTTCCTGAACTAACTTCTTCTTACCATCGTCAACATGAGCAACACTACCCATGGAAAATCTACTGAGAGCATCAACCACTACATTGGCCTTGCCCGAATGATACAGAACACTCATGCCATAGTCTTTTAACAACTCTAACCACCTTATCTGATACAAGTTCAAGTCTTTTTGAGAAAATACATACTATAAAATTTTATGGTCTGTGAACATATAAATATGCACCTCATACAAATAGTTCCTCCAAATCTTTAAGGCAAACACTACAACTACTAACTCAAGATCAGGAGTAGGGTAATTATTTTCATGGGGCTTAATTTGTCTAGAGGCATAGGCTATGACCTTACGTCTTTGCATCATAACACACTCTAAACCAACTTTGGAAGCATCATAATACACAACAAACCCGTTTGAACCATCTGGTAAAGTCATAACTAGGGTTGTAGTGGGTCAAGTCTTCAACTCCTGAGAACTCTTCTCACAAGACTCTGACCACTGGAATTTGACTTTCCTCTGAGTCAGTTTGGACATGAGGGATGCAATAGACTAAAATCCTTCAACAAACCATCGATAATAGCCAGCCAAACCCAAGAAACTCCTTATATTTGATAGAGAGATGGGTCTGGGCCAGTTTCTCATTGCTTCGATCTTTTGAGAATGAACTCTAATGCCATCACCGGAAACTATATGACCATGTAAAGCTACTGACCTTAGTCAAAATTTGCATTTACTGAATTTGGAGAACAACTGATGGGCTTTGAGGGTTTGTAATACTATTCTGAGATGGTCTGCATGATTATGTTCACTGCAGGAGTAGACAAGAATATCATCTATGAAGATAATAATGAACGTGTCCAAATACAGCTTGAACACACGATTCATCAAGTCCATGAAAGCTGTTGGGGCATTAATAAGACCAAATTACATGACTAGAAATTTGAAGTGACCATACTGAGTTTTGAAAGCTATTTTTGGAATGTCACATTCTCTGACTCTGAGCTGATGATAGCCTGATCTGAGGTCTATCTTAGAAAAGTAACTGGCACCCCAAAGTTGGTTAAATAAGTCATCGATTCTGGGAAGTGGATACTTTTTCTTGACTGTGACTTTGTTTAACTGATGGTAGTCAATAAACATTCAGAGAGAACCATCTTTTTTATGCACAAATAGAACTGGTGCTCCCCATAGAGAAACATTGGTCTAGATAAATCCATTATCTAGAAGGTCTTTAAATTTAGTTCTTTGAGTTCTGCTGGAGCCATTCTGTATGGCGGAATAGAGATAGGCTAAGTATCTAGAAAAAGGTCTATTCCCAAGTTATTTTCCCACTCGAGAGGAACTCGGGGAAGATCTTCAGGAAATATATCTGGGAATTCACATGCTACTAAATCTAACTCAAGATTAGGGGTCTCAGAACTAGAGTCCTTAACTCGAACGAGATGATAGACGCACCCCTTAGATATCATTTTTCTCTCTTTAAGATAGGAAACAAGTTGAACCCTAAGTATTGAAGTACTACCCCTCCATTTTAGAAAAGGTTCATTTGGGAACTAAAAATGGATAGAGAGTTTAACTTGAGCTCATGCTCACTCACACGACATGAATACTGAAAGAAGGGAAACTTTTCCTAAAAATACCTCATAGCCTCTTTTCCATAAGTGTGGTACGTTACAGACCCATTCACAAGACTCTACTTGACATGGCTTTCAAACTCCCTAGGACTTGGTTGAACCTTAGGCTCTGATATCAAGTTTGTAACACCCCGAGTCTGCACCCCGGACGTCACACGGTGCTTACAACATCGAAGGACCACAAGCTAACCCATAACTGGTACCTACTATAACATTGAATAATAATACTAAAATAATGCAAAATTTAGGCTGAAATGCCATAAGGTTCATAATCTAAATACTGATATAGCAACTGGTAATAACATCTGAAAACTAAATATTATTTAAACTAGTCTAGTTTGAAAAGCCTCTACTAAAGTTGATGGGAAAGACTTCAACTAACTCCGACTATAAAATATTGAATGTACTGTATACTAAAAAATATCTGATAACCTCGATAGATGAGGACTCATTAGTAAATTTGCTGCTGCTAACTGAATCTGGCTACGTTCAGTCAGGAACCTAAGAATTTAAACCTATGATATGAGACATCACAGTGCAAGAGAAAGAGTATGAGTCAGTACTTTGAATATACTGGAATGCTAAGTGAAGTAGGCTGATATACCTGGGTTCATATACATGAGATGATAACTGACTGGATGAACATCATAAAATAACTGAATAAGAGTACATGAATAACTGAAACTGCTATAAATGTTTGTTATGAAATACTGTGCATATACATATGTATACTGTATCTGAGATCATAATGAAACTAAATACTGAGTTTTGATAACTGTGTGACTGATATCTAACATTACTGATAACTATATTATTGATAATTGGGTGACTTTTTCTGACAGTCCTGATTCTGTAGAACTGAACTGAGTTCTATACTGAGTTTGAAACTAAAACTTTAACTGTGAGAGTGTTCATCTAACCGACATATCCTGATTATAAACTGAGTTGGGGTCCAACCTGTGACCCCAGTTGGAAGGGTGTTAGCACCTTGCCATGGGATACTAACAATGCTGGGTCAACCCTAATCTGGCATAAGGACTCATGAATCATATATATATAGTTGCATTGACCCTATTCTAGCAGGAGGACATCTTACCCTACACTAGCTACGTAGTTATGTAATGCAGGGACTGCTACTAAGGGTTAAACCCTCTGCTGGAAGGAATGCCATCTTTTCTAGGTTCGCTCGGTGCTGAATCCTACTCTCAACTAAATTGACATTGAACTAATCACTAGAATGTTCTAAGCTTGACTGAACTGTTCCTGATCGTATTGACTGACTGAACTGGACTGAGTTTACTGAGTCCAGTAACCGACTGATTACTACTGTTCGTGACATTAGAGAGACTATTCTATAGCTACTGTAATTCTAGGTAAACAGCTAGATTATCGGGTATTGAATACCCTCAGGGCTCAATAGCATCAATAGTAAAATATGGCATAATCTTAAAAGCATTTCATTAAATACTTATTTACCATGCATTCATTTAGACATTTTGTCAAACACTTGAGAGGCATGATCTTGTACATGAATGGGACCACATGATAATATGTCATGAATTCACTACTCAATTCACATAGGCATTCTATCAAACACTTGGGGAGCATAATTAATTCACATGGAATTTATCAAGATATAAATATCATGGCTACAACATTCAACTTGCAATTCAAGGGTTTAACATGAGAATCACATAATTTTACATACATGTCAATTAATCCACCTAAAACTTGTAACGAATCTTGATTTGAAAACCAAACATCAATACATAAACATGTAAATGATGAAATCAATAGACTTGTACTTTAAAAAGGGTTCTTGAACTCCAAGGGTGGAATAAAACTCAAGGATGAACACCTAACATACCTTGATTATTAATTCTCTTAAAGTTGTTGGTGATTTCTTGAGCCCAGGACTTGAAATTGAATGACCTAGCATTTTTTTCTTGAGAGAATTTGAGAATAAATAATAAATTTTGCCCTTCTTAGGGCTTAATCTTGTGTTTAAGTTGATTAGGTAAGGGGAAAATGACTCAATTGCCCTTGAAAAGTCTGATTTTTAATTAAGCAAAAACTGCCCAGTGACGCAGTAGTCGACGCGACACGTCGATGGGGTCGACGCGATGATCAACGTGACTCATCAAGATTATGTCTCATGAATCAATTTTAGAAATCAACTTTTTAAAGTCGTAAGCATCGAAATTAAAGTCATTGAAATATCGAGGCCAAAAATGAGACTAAATGTTAATACTTGGCTGAAATTTTCTAAGTTTAGGACCTCGTTTGGCATGCTATATATGAATGAAATGACTGAGATTTGTGGGGTCTTACAAGTTATGAACAACTGATACCTAGTTGTTTTTCATGATTTTAGTATCTCAGAAATGATTTTAGTTTAACCATGAGTACTATCATTCAGTCAGTTGTTATAAATAGACCATGATGAGCAATGCTAACTGTATATTCAGTTATATTTAATTCAGTCTAGTCCAATACTAGTGTCAATTCAATTGGGAGTAGAATTTTACACCGAGCGAACCCAGGGATGAGGTCTCACCTGTCAGTAGAGGGTGTGACCATTAGTAGCAGTCCCTAAGTTTTAGAACTATATAGCCAGCGTAGGGTAGAGATGTCTATCTTCTAGTTGAGGGTTGGCACATATCTCATTAGAGCACCTGCCAGTTGAGGGTGACTCCTAAGTCCTTCAGGACACCAGTTTAGTGGATCCACAATAGTCTTAGTACCCGTGGCACTGTACTGACACCGTTTCAACTGGGATTATAGGTTGGACCCCGATTAGCTCAGATTGAGGCATGTCAATTAAATGATACCTCCCACAGTCTTAGTACAATATTCAGTATAATTCAGTTCAGGTTTGCTTGATCAAGTATACAAAATCTCAGTTATTCAGTTATACACATTTCAACCATTCAGTTTTACAGATTATTTCAGCATCATGTTTGTATTTGGTCTTGCATTCTCTGATATTACATGTTTCATATATTCATGCCTAGTTATCTGATGCATTCAAGACAACCCTCATCTCATATACCAGTACATTCAAAGTATTTATCCTATACTTTTCTTTGTACTATATTGTCTTATAACATTGGTTCAGACACACATTTTTTCGATCGCTCTTAGACAGCTCAGCGACACTCATCAATAGTAGTGGTGAGTCCTCATCCATTGAGGACATGATTTGTTTATTTTAGTCATTTCAGCACTTATATTTAAGTCAGTCGGAGTTAGTTGAGGGCTTGTCCCATAAACTTCTCAGTCAGTTTAGAGGCTTTCAGATATTCATACAAAATAGTTAGATACACAATTGGTTACTTTCAGTTCTTATCAGTTGTTTCAGAGATTCAGTATTTCATATTTCAGTATTCCAGATTTACAGATTCCACCAGTTTATCTTTCACACATGTGTTATGTTCATATTTTATTTAGTGCTCACTGCAGGTACTAGCTCATGGGTTAGGTTGTGGTCACTTGTGACCATAAGTACTATTATCGCGACTAGGGGGTAGCCTTGGGTTGTGACACTAGGCTTAGATTTTAGCTCTTCAAGGTAGGATATGGCTTGACTTTCTTTAGATTGGGCTGAGTAGTTAACCATTCTTGTAAAGAATGAATGCTATGAGTTGGAAAATTAGACATGAAAATTGTATTTTGAAGTTATTATTATCGTGTTGCCCATGTGGGGGCTTAGATGCATATTGTTTTTGATTTTAGAGATTATATTTAGTGTGATGCCTATGTGGAGGCTTTATTTGATATTTGTAGGCATTAATTATGCATCAAATGTCATTATTATTATTCTGATGCCCGTTCGGAGGCTTAAATAGATACTATAGGCCTTATTTGCCTCCATTATTATAGTGATGCCGAGTGAGGGGTTTGAAATGATATTATAGATGTCTACACGACTCTTTATTCAAGCGGTTTCAAGAAAGAATTTATATCATGAATTATTAACATATGAAGTTGATTATCTCATTTATACCTTTATTGAATTGATTTCATACTTTTCATATTGATTGGTTGTGAGAATTTCATCTTCATTTCTTACATACATATCCATGAGATACTGGTATCATTGAGAAACACTAATTTTGAAAGAAAATGAAATACTTTATAAAACCCTTGGTCGTAATCACTAACTACCAAGGTTGATTGAAATTAAAATTGAGATTTGAGAAAGTATATGGATTGTGAACCCCCAACGGATCCTATCTTAAAGTTCTAATGTTCTAAAGGTGTACAAAAAATTATGTGATGGCTTTCATCATCATTATCCCACCATCATTGTATTGCATAATTTGTATTTTCTCTATGTGTTTGTTGTTATGTACTTAGTTTCTCTATGTATTTTGTGTGTATTTGTTTCTTTTTGTCTTATTATTATAGAACTATTAGTCGAGACGGTGTGAGCTATCATTTGAAAACTTTTCTATTTGCAGGTGGAATATGCTCATAGTATCTTTTACTTGTTTAGTTTTTCTACTTTGCTCAATTGGTCTACGATGAGTATATGTGGTTCATACTCACTCCTACTTCTATTTTATTTTGGTGCAGATTTCAGTATGAGTGTAACCTTTGGTGGTTGATCTTGTGATATGAAGGTTTGATATTTGAGGTACGGGTGAAATTCGGAATTTGGGGTAGATTTCAAACCTCCTCATATCTTATGTCTTATTTACTTTCAAAGATACACTTATCTATCATTCAATTTTCGAATTTGTATTAGATACTCTTCACACTTATGACACTAGGTCTTGGGGATTTATATATTTCACTGGATACATATGTTATTTACATATTATGATTGAACTTCATTTCGAAAGTTTCATATTTACTTATTTTTTTCATATATTGATTTTTCCTTTCTTTTTGAATTTTGGCTTACCTACCAAGGCTGGGCTGGGGTAGGTGTCATCATAACCTCAACTTTTGAATCGTGACATACCTACTATAAGACATGAGCCATAAACTAAATATATTTCTAGATGAAAAAATCAAACTTGGTATCTAGCATATTCATATTTAGTTTCATGCCAATTAGTTACTACTGACCGCTAAGAATTCTCCCATTCAAACTATTGAAAGATTTACAAAATTTAAATTTTCTCTATTAATAGGAGCCTATACTTGACAAAGAAAACACAACAACAATAAAGCCTTTTGATTTAAATCTGAACAAACACTTTTCCTCCTCGTTATCCATGCCTGGAAAGAAAGTAAATTTTACTTATACTGAAGATCAAATTTATAGAAGAGTCATATACAAGAAAAGAAAAGACGAATATTTGAAAAAGGCTGATGAACTCGGCACACTTTATTGTATTGAAATGGCTGATGGCATCTATAGTTCTTTTCACAAAGAACCTAAAGTACCTGTTGTATTCCCAAATCATGAAGATTCAGTTAAAACTTTCACAAAGTTTAGCGATCTTTCAATGTTGGATCAATCAAAACATATGATGACTACAAAAGAGTTCACCAAGAAAAAAATTGAGAAGATGAAGGAACAATTACTAAATCTAAGGAAAAAAATCATATCAAGAAAATGAAGAACATGATGAATCAAGTGTTAAAGGAAAAAAGTTGTTTTTCATTTTCTTGATATTATTTTCTTTCCTTAGCTTTAGCAGTTGTTCCTTCGTCTTCTCAATTCTTTTCTTGGTGAACTCTTCTGTTGTCACCATATATTTTGATTGATCCAACATTGAAAGCTTAAATTTTGTGAAGGTTTTAATTGTATCTTCATGATTTGGGAATAAGACAAGTTCTTTAGGTTCTTTGTGGAAAGAACTATACATGAGACAAGACATTTCAACACCATAAAGTGTGCTAAGTTCATAGCCTTTTTCAAATATCATTTTTGTCTATTAGTGGAGCCGTAGTCGGGTCCATTCATATTGGATTTTCCACAGAGTCCAATATTATCTGAGTTGATAGACTGAAATGATAAAGTCGTAGAGACTTTATTTGATAATTTCTGTTTTAATAACATTAATATTTAAGATCCAAACCATAATAATAATAATAATTTATAAGGACATAGGCCTATTGTCTATCTCTTTTAATTAATAATGCTTTGTATGTCCATGTTTTCCCATGGACTATCTATATCTTTTACTATTTTGCATATCTAAATTGTGTTTTAGGACTTTCAACATGTCTTTTCCTTTATCCTCATTTTAATTGTCCTTATGTAGTTTTTTTTTTTTTTGAAAATCTGGTGTTTCACCTATTATATCTATGTTTAATTTTTGTTTTAATGTTTATTAGATATTATTATATTTATTGATATTGTTGTTATTGAAAATGTTCTTATTTCTTTCCTTTTCAAAATTGGAGGCAGGGAAAGGAGAAATGAGAAGAGAATTACAATGTAGGAAATCAACCCTCACCAACAAAGTGGGAGTTCATGTAGCCAACCAACCGAGCTATAAAATTCTCCTATTATTGTTGTTGTTACTATGATTTCTAAAAGATGACAAATATGCTAAAAGACAAAGAGGTTGAAAAGATAAAGGTATATATACAATAAATGAAAGACAATACAAATATTAGTGTCTCGAGTTAAATCATTGATTGATCAATAGGTGGATTCGTAACTCGACTCATTTATATATTCTTTCTGAATCACACTCGCGTCTAGAGTTACGATCTAACTTCATCCTCAATTAATTTATTTAATTGAGAATCACACTTTCTCAATTGTTACATTTCTCAAATAGTAACTTGTCATATCAATTAACATAAAATTACCATAATTGATGTTGAGGTACTTGTATATGTATTGCTACTTTTCAATATATTTGGCTACGTAGTATGACTAAGGCTTAAGGATAAATTACAAGAAATATTTTCGGAATAACTTTCAGACATGTCTAACCTCTTCATTTTCATGTTAAAAGATAGAAGGTTGAAAAAATAGAGGTATATATACAACAAATGAAAGACAATACAAATATTTGTCTCTCGAGCTAAATCACTAATTGATCAATACATGGATTCGTAACTCGACTCATTTATATATTCTTTCTGAATCACACTCGCGTCTAGAATTGCAGTCTTATTTCGTCCTCAGTTAATTTATTTAATTGAGAATCACATTTCTTTAATTATTACATTTCTCAACTAATAATCAGACATATCAATTAGCAAAACATTACCATAATTAATGTTGAGGCACTTGTATATATATTGCCACTTTTCAATATATTTGGTTGCGCAGTATAACTAATGTTTAAGCATAAGTCACAAGAAACATTTTTTGAAGAACTTTCAGACATATCTAACCCAGTCATTTTCATGTTAAAAGATGAAGAGGATGGAATAATAGAGATATATATAAAACAAATAAAAGGGAATACAAATATTAGTGTCTTCACCATTTCTCTACTTGTGGACTTTTGACAACTATAATTTTGTGTCATATATATTTTCTTTTACAAGAAGTATGTGCAAGGATATAGAGGGCTATGCAAGAACCTTAATTTTCTTAATAACATAATTCAAGTGAATACGAATCCTCCATCATTTCTTTACAACAACAAATTTAATGCAATATCACAAGTAAAGATTAAAAAGGATAAGATATCCCCAATCTTTGTGCTGGTAAATAGGCTATTTTCAATAGGGTAACTCGACTCATTCATATATTCTTTTTGAATCACACTAGTGTCTAGAGTTGTGGTCTTACTTCATCCTCAATTTATTTATTAATTGACAATGACACTCCTCAATTATCGCTTTCTTGAATAGTAATCAGCAATATCAATTAGCATAAAATTATCATGATTTTTTTTGATAAATCGAAAGAACTTTCAAACATGTCTAACCCCTTTATTTCCATGTTATAAGATGAAGAGGTTGAAAAGATAGAGGTATATATATATACAACAAATGAAAGACAATACAAATATTAGTGTCTCTCATCTTTTGTCTTCTTGTGGAATTTTGACAACTAGGATTTTGTGTCTCACATATTTCCTTGCACAAGAAATATGTGCAAGAATTGTGCAAGAATATAGAGGGCTATGAAATAACCTTAGTTTTCTTAATACCAGAATTTTAGTGAATACGAATCCTCCATCATTTCTTTACAACAGCTAATTCAACGCAATCTCGTAAGTTTAAAAAGTGTAAGATGTCTTCTACTTTTGTGCAAGTAAATAGAATATTTTCAATAGGATAACTCGACTCATTCATATATTTTTTCTGAAGCACACTTATATCTAGAGTTGTGCTCTTACTTTGTCCTCAGTTAATATATTTAATTGACAATGACACTTCTTTAATTATCGAATTTCTGAAATAGTAATCAACAGTATCAATTAGCATAAAATTACCATAGTTGATGTTGAGTCACTTGTATATATATTTCTACTTTCCAATATATTTGGTTGTGCAGTATGACTAAGGCTCAACGATAAATCACAAGAAACATTTTTGGAAGAACTTTTAGACACATCTAACCACTTTGTTTTCATGTTAAAAGATGAAAAGGTTGGAAAGTATTAGGAATCGCGCAAAAATAAAGCAAACCACAAGCATAAAGAAAATAAGAACACACAGATTTACTTGGAAACTCTTTGAAAAAAACCACGGGCAGAGGTAGAAAATGTTTCACTATAATGAATGGAGAGGAGTACAATGTAGAAAATGAGTATTTTATGAATACACAAAACAACCCACTAAATGTACTTATATAATATGTGCATACAAATAAGTCCTAGGCCCAAAAAACATAAAGGTCCACGGTTCTATAGTCCCAATCACTATGCTACGACCACAGACCCCATTAAAAATCACAAACATGGGTCGCACCGCGAAACTTTCTGGGCCGAATCAACAAAATTCAAGCCAAAACTCTAACAATCTCCACCTTGACATGAATTCTAATTCAGAACTCAAATCTATTTCAAGACAAACTCTCCACCTCTTCCACAAAAGCCCCTAAGGGCATATCTTAACAGCTAGCACTAACCAAGTCCAAACAATGCTCAAACTTGGCACTTGGTAGTGTCTTGGTCATCATATTAGTAAGATTATCATAAGTACTAATCTTGCACACTACAATATCACCACGAGGAATAATTTCACGCACAAAAAAATACCGAACATCGATGTACTTTGTCTTCTCGTGAAATATTTGATCTTTCATAAGGAAGATAGCACTCAGACTATCGCAAAAGACCATAGTAATATGTAAGTCTTTGCTAAGTTCACCTAATAGACCCTTCAACCAAATAGCTTTCTTGAAAGCCTCTGTAATAGTCATATACTCTGCGTTAGTAGTTGACAAAGCAACCGTAGTTTGTAAGGTAGATTTCCAAATAATAGCACAACCACCAATGGTGAAAACATAGCCTATAAGGGATCTCCTTTTATCATGATCTCCTGCAAAATCATAACCAACATACCTGATTACTCTATCTCTATTTTGCCCAAACTGCAAACTGTAATACCCCAAAAAATCCAACTCAATATTAGCTCCATGTTTCAATATCATGCATAGTAAATCATGGTTCTTTTTTAGTTTCATGATCAAGGTTGATGTGAATTAAGGTCTCAAATATGTCCTAGCTATTGTGGGAATCAATACATTCCTTACCGATTGAATTCTTGAGAAGGATATTGGTATCATCAACTTCAAATGAGAATATCTCTTATTATACTATGATTTTTTATCCAATAATCTACAAATGGATAGATAATTTAATAAACTTTCTGTCGATACCAAATTCGCCTAAAACGGACACCCAATGAAGAAGTTATGGCTATTTTAAGTTTCTGCTGTAAGACGAATGCCATTTCAGTGCATGGCGGGTCGTGCCGGAGGCCAAAATGGCACTCGTCAATTTACATAAAGCCTACGCGATAGCCCCGCTTATCTCCAATCTTCCATATTCCAATAAATGGTATTTTACCAAGCTCTGCATCGCGTCGGGGCCCTAAATTAGGATAAATTTTGCGTAGTTTTCAGTTTTCGTTTTAAACTCCTCAAGGGCAATATGGTAACTTTCCAAAACCCTATATATACTCTTTAAACACGGTATTGAAGAACCAAAGCATCCCTTTACATTAATTTTATCAAAATTCACTCAAGAACAGTCAAGAACAAGTCTAGAGTTTCCATTGGAGTTTCAAGATTCAAGCAAATTCAACCGTAGATTCCACGAATTCTTAATCTAAGGTATGCGTAGTGTTCATCAATGGATACAATCTGTTCATAGAGATCAAGCAACATATTTTTAAATATTATTTTGTAAACTTTTTGTGGTGATATAAGCATATACATGTTGATGATTGTTGTTTAAGTTTCAAAATGATATCTAAAGATGTTTTCATGAAATATATGTGGTTGTTAGTTGAAAAACATGAACTTTAGGTTGTTTGATGTGATGTAAGTATGAAATCCACCTATGCTTTAAAGAATGCATGCAAGGTGTTTGATAAAATGCCTAGGATGCTATAAAGCTATAATTACATGATTCCATGATATCAAAATGACAAGTCTATATTAGCTATACACTTTTATATGAATTTCCATGCTATTTATGTGTTGTTGTTGTTGTGGCATGAAGTATGTGTGATAATGGAGATATGAATTATATACATGAAATGTATCCATGCTCTCCCTACCATGTTGAGATGTGAATAAATACATGAAGTATACTATCCCCTACTTATAATATTGTGAATTGTGGACTCTAATCTTGTGATCAAGTCATGTCATGTGTGCCAGTTTCCTTCTATCGAGTCCTGAGGGTATTCGCACCCAAAAAATATAGTTGTATTCCTAGAGCCATGTCATGTGCCACGATAAATCTCAGTCAAGCTATTCTCTATAGAACTCAGTCAGTCATGTGACTCAGGAAACATCAGAAATCTCATGATCTCAGTTAACTCTCAGATAATAGTACTACTCTATCAGTCAACGGATATCAGTTATTCAGTCCATGTAAAGCCAATTGAATCATGGTCAGTCCCTTCAGATGGGAGTACAAGTTAGCACCGAGTGAACCCAAGGATGGAAACTCACCTGCCAGTTCAGGGTGTGATTCTTAGCAGTCATCCTTGTGTTCCAGAACTACGTAGCCAGCGTAGGTTGAGACATCTTAACTTTTCAGATTAGGGTTGATGAGGTGGCTTAACCTGTCAGTTTAGGGTCCCACCATTCTCACTTTGAGTACCTACCAGATTAGGGTCACTCACAACTGTCCTTACCAGTGACGTGGTATTGACACCCTTCCAGTCGGGGCAGAGATTGGACCCCAGCTTAGCCATAATGGTATACATGGGGCATGTCGGTTAAATAACTACCACCCACAGTTTCAGTATCAGTCTCAGTAAAAGAACTCAGACAGTTCATCAGATATCAGTAGACCAGGACTATTAGATACAGTCAAATTCAGTTATAGCACGGGACTCAGAGAGTTCTACAAAATTTAGGGTTGTCAGACACAGTCACTCATGTTATTAGAACTACAGTTCCAGTCATGTATTAGCGTACAGATTTAGCTACCACGTACTCACAATCACAGTTACTATGTATGTATGTTTGTACTCTTACGTTTATATTAGTCAGTCAGTTAGCATTATTCATGCATGTAAACTCTTTGCATTAGCCTACATCATTCGTATAATCAGTACTCCAGTTGTACTGACGCATTTGCGCTATGGTGCTTTCTTTTCATGTTACACCATAGGTCCAGAGCCACGAGTTCCATACTAGCAATAGCTTTCTAGTCGCAGTATAGCGGTGAGTCCTTATCCATCTGAGGATAATATGATATGATTTATTCATTTATTACTTCAGTTTAGTTTTATGGAGTTAGTTGGAGAAATGTTCCTTCAACTCCTTATTCAGAAGTACTTAGAGGCTTTCATATTTAGTCAGATTTAGCTATCAGATTCAATATTCAGTTTTATATTCAGTTATTTTGGGTATTCATTACCCCATGGATGTTACTATATCTCTTCAGTTGAACCTTATGGCCTACATGTTCAGTTTTTCCACGTACTATATGTATATTCTGCAGTGTACAGGTACAGATATCAGTCATGGGTTAGCTTATGGTCCCTCGAGGTTATGAGCATCGTATGGCATTCCGATTCAGGAAATCGCAGCATTACAAACTTGGTATCAGAGCCTAAGGTTCAATAGAGTCCTAGGAATTCTGAAATCCACATCTAGTAGAGTCTTGTGCATGGGTGTGTTACGCGCCACATTTATGTACAGGAGGCTATAAGATGTTTTTGGAATAGTTTCCCTTCTTTCAGTATTCATGTCTTGATGGTGAGCATAATCTCAAGTTAAACTCCCAGTCTAATTCGTTCTTCTCTTATTTTAGAATATGGCCCCAAAGAGAAGAAACCAGCTAGCTCCTCAGCCCGAAGATCCTTTGGGAGAACATATTTCTCATGCGGAGTTTAGATCCATATTTACCACACTTTCTTAGTCTGTGGCTGCCCAAAATGAAAGGCTACCAACTATTCCAGCCAATCCAGTGGCAAATTCCGCAGCAGCTAGGATTCGGGACTTCACCCGAATGAACCCTCCATCTTTCCATGGGTCTAAGTATGATGAAGACTCTTAGAGTTCATTGACCAAGTTCATAAGGTCATTGACATCATGGGTGTTACTTCTGTTCAGAGTGCTGAGTTACCCGCATATCAGTTACAAGATGTGGCTCAGACTTGGTACAAACAGTGGAAGTTCGAGAGGGTAGATGGCACAGGTCCCATTGGGTAGGAGGAATTTGACACGGCTTTTTTAGACAGATTCTTTCCCCAAGAGCTGAGGGAAGCCAAAGTTCTTGAGTTCATCAACCTCAGGTAGGTAAATATAACGGTTAGGGAGTATTCTTTCAGATTTACTCAGCTATCCAGGTATGCCCCTCATGTGGTTGCAGACAATAGGGCTAAGATGAGCAAGTTCGTGTCAGGAGTGAACAATAACGTGGTGAATGAGTGTAGATCTGCGATGCTGAACAGTGATATGACCTTAGCTAGACTCATGACCCATGCTCGGTAGATAGAGGAGCAGAAGGTTAGGACTAGAGAGAGGTAGAACAAAAGACCAAAATCAGGTAGTTTCAGTTTTGCTCAGCCCAAATCAGAGGGAGGGAACCGTTCGCAGTTTCGTCCTAAGTCAGCAGCATTGACTCCTTCCTCCGCTAGTTCCCCAGTACCGAAATTTAGAGATGGCAGCAGAGACAAAGCGCCAGGCTATAAATCTCAGGGTAGTGTTACCAGTGCCCGAACAAATACCCTTTGTCAGGCTTGTGGTAAGAACCACAAGGGTATTTGCAGAGCCGGTAGTGATGTCTATTTTGGTTGTGGCAAGATAGGCCACAGGATTAGAGAGTGTCCGCAGTCAGGTCTTCAGGGTCAGCAAATTCGTTCCGCAGCTCAGTCCGGTCGCCCGAACCAGCAGGGTGCCACTTCCAGTGCTACTAGTGGGCAACGCCCAAATAGACTCTATGCTCTTCAGACCCGACAGGATCAGGAAAATTCTCCTGATGTCGTTACTGGTACGTTACAAATTTTCCATGTTCATGTTTATGTTTTGCTAGACCCAGGTACATCCTTGTCTTTTGTTACTCCATACATAGTAGGCGATTTTGAAATTAGTCCCAAGATTTTAGCAGAGCACTTTGAAGTCTCTACCCCAGTGAGCAAAACCATCATAGCCCGGCGGGTATACAGGAACTGCCCGATTATGATATTTTAGAAATCCATGTCAGCAGATTTAGTCGAGTTAGAGATGACGGACTTTGATGTCATTCTCGGCATGGATTGGCTTCATTCCTGCTATGCCACAGTCGACTGTAGAAACAGGATAGTATAGTTTCAGTTCCCGAATGAACCCGTCTTAGAGTGGAAGGGTAGTGTTTCAGCGTTCAGGGGTCAGCTTGTTTTCTACCTCCGAGAAAGGAAAATGATTTCTAAGGGGTGTGTGTATCATCTCATGCATTTTAAAGATTTCAGTTCTGAATCTCCCAGTCTCGAATCAGTCCCAGTGGTTAGTGAATATTCAGATGTCTTTCCCGAAGATCTTCCAGGCATTCCTCCCAAAAGGGAAATAAACTTCGGCATAGACCTTCTCCTAGATACTCAGTCTATCTCTATCCCGCCATACAGAATGGCACCAGCAAAAATTAAGGAACTAAAAGATCAGTTGAAGGATCTCTTAGATAAGGGATTCATCAGGCCCAGTATATCCCCATGAGGTGCGCCAGTTTTATTTGTGCTCAAGAAAGACGGTTCTCTCAGGATGTGTATTGATTACCGTCAGTTCAAAAAAGTTACGGTCAAGAATAGGTATCTACTTCCCAGAATAGATGATTTGTTCGACCAACTTTAGGGTGCCAGTTATTTCTCCAAGATAGACCTCGGATCAGGCTATCATCAGCTCATAGTTAGAGAATGTGACATCCCAAAGACAGCTTTCCGTACTAGGTATGGTCACTTTGAATTTCTAGTCATGTCCTTTGGTCTAACCAATGCCCCTGCAGCTTTCATGGACTTGATGAACCGTGTGTTCAAGAAGTACTTGGACATGTTCGTCATAGTCTTTATAGATGATAGTATGGTCTATTCTCGCACTGAGCGTGATCATTCAAACCATCTTAGAATTGTTCTTCAGACCCTCATAAATCATCAGTTATTCGCCAAGTTCAGTAAGTATGAGTTTTTTCTAAGATCAGTAGCATTCCT
Source organism: Capsicum pubescens (assembly GCA_030864215.1). Taxonomy (NCBI): domain Eukaryota; kingdom Viridiplantae; phylum Streptophyta; class Magnoliopsida; order Solanales; family Solanaceae; genus Capsicum; species Capsicum pubescens. The sequence goes on from CM061547.1 coordinate 46,960,797, forward strand.
TGGCCATATTATTTCCGGTGAGGGCATTAGAGTAGATCCTCAGAAAATCGAAGCGGTAAGAAACTGGCCCAGACCCGTATCTCTAATAAATATCAGGAGTTTCTTAGGTTTGGCTGGCTATTACAGATGGTTTGTCGAGGGATTTTCTTCTATTGCGTCTCCTTTGACCAGATTGACTCAGAAAAAGGTCAAGTTTCAATGGTCAGATTCATACGAAAAGAGTTTTCAGGAATTGAAGACTCAACTCACTACAGCTCCAGTTCTAGCTCTTCCAGATGGTTCAGATATGTTCGTAGTATATTGTGATACATCCAGAGTGGGTTTAGGTTGTGTCCTCATGCAGCATGGTAAGGTCATAGCCTACGCCTCCAGACAATTAAAGCCCCATGAGAAGAATTATCCTACTCATGATCTTGAGTTAGCAGCCGTAGTTTTTTCCTTGAAGATTTGGAGGCATTATCTTTATGGAGTTCATATAGATGTCTTCACAGATCATAAGAGTCTCCAGTATGTCTTTTCTCAAAAAGATTTCAATCTTCGTCAGAGAAGGTGGTTAGAGCTCTTGAAGGAATTTGACATGAGTATTCTTTATCATCCGAGCAAGGCCAACATTGTGGACGATGCTCTCAGTAGACTCTCCATGGGCAGTATTTCTCACGTTAAGGATAGCAACAAAAATATAGCTCAAGAAATCCATCAGCTTACCAGACTAGGCGTTCGGTTAGTCGACTCTTCAGAGGGTGGTGTATGTATTCAGAGTAGTTCAGAGTCATCTCTAGTTTCCAAGGTAAAATAAAAGCAAGACATGGATCCTAGCCTTGTCAAACTGAAAGAGTCAGTTCAGAATCAGAAAGTTCAGGTTTTCTCCCAAAGGGGAGATGGTGTTCTTCGTTGTCAGGGTCGTTTGTACGTTCCAGGTGTAGATGACTTAGGCAATGAATTCTTGCAGAAGTGCATAGTTCGTGATACTCCATTTATCTAGGGGCCACTAAGATGTACTGCAATTTGTGGGAGATCTATTGGTGGAATGGTATGAAGAGTGATGTTGTAGAGTTTGTGGCTAAGTGATCTACATGTCAGCAGGTCAAGATAGAGCATCAGAAACCTAGTGGTTCCATACAGGAGTTCACCATTCCTACTTTGAAGTGGGAAGAAGTGAACTTGAACTTCATGACGGGTTTGCCTAGAACTCGTCATCAGCATAATTCAATTTGGGTCATTATAGATAGAATGACCAAGTCAGCCCATTTCCTTCCAGTTCGTACCTCCTATTCAGCCGAGGATTATGCCAAACTCTACATCATGGAGTTGGTCAAATTACACGGTGTTCCCTCATCTATCATCTCAGACAGAGGTACCCAATTCACCTCTTACGTCTGGAAAGCATTCCAAAAGGGTCTTGGTACCCAAGTTCATCTCAGTACAGCGTTTCATCCTCAAACGGATGGTTAAGCAGAAAGGACCAATAAGACTCTTGAAGATATGCTAAGGGTGTGTGCAATTGATTTTAAGGGAAGTTGGGATGACCACTTGGCCTTGATTGAGTTTGCATACAACAATAGCTATCATTCCAGTATTAAGATGGCTCCATTCGAAGCTCTCTATAGTAGGAGATGTAGATCTCCGATCGGTTGGTTCGAAGTTAGTGAGGCCTCAGTCATAGGTCTTGACTTAGTATTCGACGCCTTAGAGAAAGTTCAGTTGATCAGAGAGAGACTCCAGGCTGCTCAGACCCGACAGAAGTCTTATGTAGATGTTCGTGGGAAGGATCTCGAGTTCGAGGTCAACGACTATGTCTATCTTAAGATCTCTCCCATGAAGGGAGTGAAGAGGTTCGGCAAGAAAGGGAAACTCAGTTCCCGATATGTCGATCCCTTCAGGATTCTCAGTAGCTTCGGCAAGGTAGCTTATGAGCTAGAATTGCCTTCAGATCTAGACTCAGTTTATCCAGTCTTTCATGTCTCTTTGTTCAAGAAGTGCATAGGTGACCCAGCAGTTGTAGTTCCTATTCAGAGCATTGCCATTCAGAACAGCCTCTCTTATGAAGAGATTCCAGACGAAATCTTAGACTATCAGAATCATCGATTGAGGAACAAAGAAGTCCCTCTAGTTAAGGTTCTTTTCCGAAATCAGTCTCATGAGGGAGCTACTTGGGAAACAGAAATAAATATACGTACCAAGTATCCTCACCTCTTCCCCGCAAACTCAGATCAAACTCAAGGTAAAAGTTCTCCTTAAGCTTATTCAGTTTCATGTTCATGTCCCCAGTTTAAACTTGGTATCTATTACCGTTGCATACTCAGTCATGCATTTATGTATCAGTTCAATTATAAGGTCATGCATCAGATATCCATTCTTATCTTGAGAAGCTCAGTTTATCATATTGCTCAGTTATGCATCCATGTACCAGATATCCATGCGTCAGATATGCATGAGTTCAGTATGTTTAGCATGTCAGTCATGAGATCATGTTTCAGTCCTTCATGTTCGGCTTGTCTTATTCTTCCCTCTCAGTTAAGTCTTATTCGAGGACGAATGTTCCCAAGGGGGAGATATTGTAATACCCCGAAAAATCCAACTCAATATTATCTCCATGTTTCAAGATCATGCATAGTACATCATGGTTCCTTGGTAGTTTCATGATCAAGGTTGATGTGAATTAAGGTCTCAAATATGTCCTAGCTATTGTGCGAATCAAAACATTCCTTATCGATTGAATTCTTAAGAAGGATATTGGTATCGTCAACTTCAAATGAGCATATATATTATTATACTATGAATTTTTTATCCCATAATCTAAAAATGGATAGATAATTTAATAATCTTTCCGTCGATACCAAATTTGCCTAAAACGAACACTCAGTGAAGAAGTTATGGCTATTTTAAGTTTCTGCTGTAAGACGAATGCCATTTCAGTGCATGGAGCATCGCGCCGGAGGTCAAATTGGAACTCGTCAATTTCCATAAATCCTATACGATAGCCCCGCTTATCTCCAAGCTTCCAGATTGCAATAATTGGCATTTTACCAAGCTCCGTGTCGCGCCGGGGCCTTAAATTAGGATAAATTTTGCGTAGTTTTCAGTTTTCATTTTAAACTCCTCGACAGCAATATGGTAACTTCCCAAAACCCTATATATACTCTTTAAACATGTTATTGAAGCCCCAAAGCATCCCTTTACATTAATTCTATCAAAATTCACTCAAGAACAGTCAAGAACAAGTCTAGGGTTTCCATTGGGGTTTCAAGCTTCAAGCAAATTCAACTGTAGATTCCACGAATTCTTAATCTAAGGTATGCGTAGTGTTCATCTATGGATCCAATCCATTCATACAGACCAAAAACCATGTTTTTAAATATTATTTTGTAAACTTTTTGTGGTGATATAAGCATCTACATGTTGATGATTGTTGTTTAAGTTTCAAAATGATATCTAAAGATGTTTTCATGAAATATATGTGGTTGTTAGTTGAAAAACATGAACTTTAGGTGGTTTGATGTGATGCAAGTATGAAATCCACCTATTCTTTAAAGAATGCATGCAAGGTGTTTGATAAAATGCCTAGGATGCTAGAAAACCATAATTACATGATTCCATGATATCTAAATGACAAGTCCATATTAGCTATACACTTCCATATGAATTTCCATGCTATTTATGTGTTGTTGTTGTTGTGGCATGAAGCATGTGTGATAATAGAAATATGAATTATATACACGAAATATATCCATGCTCTACCTACCATGTTGAGATGTGAATAAATACATGAAGTATACTATCCCTTACTTATAATATTGTGAATTGTGGACTCTAATCTTGTGATCAAGTCATGCCATGTGTGCCAGTTTCCTTCTATCGAGTCCTGGGGGTATTCATACCGAAAAATATAGTTGTATTCCTAGAGACATGTCATGTGCCACGATAAATCTTAGTCAATCTGTACTCTATAGAACTCAGTAAGTCATGTGACTCAGGAAAAATCAGAAATCTCATGATCTTAGTTAACTCTCAGATAATATTACTACTCCGTCAGTCAACGGATGTCAGTTATTCAGTCCATGTACAGCCAGTTGAATCATGTTCAGTCCCTTCAGATGGGAATACAAGTTAGCACCGAGTGAACCCAAGGATGGGAACTCACCTGCCAGTTCAGGGTGTGATTCTTAGCAGTCATCCTTGTGTTCCAGAACTACGTAGCCAGTGTAGGTTGAGACATCTTAATCTGTCAGATTAGGGTTGATGAGGTGGCTTAACCTGTCAGTTTAGGTTCCCACCGTTCTCACTTTGGGTACCTGCCAGATAAAGGTCACTCACAACTGTCCTTACCAGTGGCGCGGTATTGGCACCCCTCCAGTCGGGGCAGAGATTGGACCGCAGCTTAGCCTTAATGGTATACATGGGGCATGTCGGTTAAACAACTACCTCCCACAATTTCAGTATCAGTCTTAGTAAAAGAACTCAGACAGTTCTTCAAATATCAGTATACTAGGACTATTAGATACAGTCAAATTCAGTTATAGCACGGGACTCAAAGAGTTCTACCAGATTCAGGGATGTCAGACACAGATGCTCATGTTATTAGAACTACAGTTCTAGTCATGTACTAGCGTACAGATTTAGCTACCGCGTACTCACGATCTCAGTTACTATGTATGTTTGTACTCTTACGTTTATATCAGTCAGTCAGTTAGCATTATTCATGCATGTAAATCCTTTGCATCAGCCTACCTCACTCGTATACTCAGTACTCCAGTTGTACTGATATATTTTCTCTATGGTTCTTTCTTTCCATGTTACACCATAGGTCTAGAGCCACGCATTCTAGACCAGCAATAGTTTTCCAGTCGCAGTGAGTCCTCATCCATCCGAGGATAATAGGATTTGATTTTTTCATTTATTACTTCAGTTCAGTTTTACAGAGTTAGTTGGAGACATGTTCCTTCAACTCCTTATTCAGACAATACTTAGAGGCTTTCAGATTTAGTCAGATTTAGCTATCAGATTCAGTATTCAGTTTTATATTCAGTTGTTTTGGGTATTCATTACCCCATGGATGTTACTATATCTCTTCAGTTGAACCTTATGGCCTGCATGTTTAGGTTTTCTGCGTATTATATGTATATTATGCATTGTACAGGTATAGATATCATTCATGAGTTAGCTTGTGGTCCTTCGAGGTCATGAGTACCGTGTAGCATTTCGATTTAGAAAATCGGGGTGTTACACAAACAAACATCAGCAAATCTATGCAAGTTTCTGAAAATCCACTGAAGTGTTTTCCAATGTTCTTTGCCAGGATTTGCCATGTATCTTCTAACTGCACTAACAGCATAAGATAAATCTGGTTGGGAACACACCATCGTATACATAAGAGACCCGACGACACTAGAGTATGGAACTCAAGATATATAGTCACGCTCATCATTTGTCTTTGGAGATAAAGTGGCCGAGAGTTTGAAGTGAGCTGCCAATGGAGTACTTACAGGCTTGGCATTTTGCATATTGAACCTGTGAATAACTTTTTCAATATATGTTTTCTAACTCAAGTATAACTTACAATTCTTTCTATCCCTCAGCTCCATGCCAAGAATCTTCTTTTCTGCTCCTAGATCCTTTATATCAAACTCCTTACTGAGTTAGGTTTTGACTTTTCTTATCTCTCTTATATCCTTTGTTGCAATCAATATATCATTAATATACAAGAGAAGATACATGAATAAACAATTACTTACCTCCTTGAAGTAGACACAACTATCATATCTGCTCCTCTGAAACATATGAGAGGTTATAAAAGAGTCAAACCTCTTATACCACTTCCTGGGCGACTGCATTAAGCCATAAAGAGACTTTTTCAGCAAGCATACATAGTCCTCCTTTCCTGAGACTACAAAGCCCTCTGGTTGCTGCATAAAGATGTCCTCCTCAAGTTCTCCAGGTAAGAATACAATTTTGACATCCAACTGCTCAATCTCAAGATTATGCATGGCCACAATACCAAGCAATGCTCGAATCGAACTATGCTTTACAACAGGAGAAAACACATCTGTGAACTCGATACCTGGAACCTGACTGTAACCTTTAGCAACTAGTCTTACTTTGTACCTAGCATCTTCAACTCCCAATGTTTCTTCTTTCTTTTTGAATACCCACTTGCAACGAATAACTTTCTTATCTTTAGGAAATCTTACCAGATCTTATGTGCCATTCTTATGAAGTAATTCCATATCCTCTTGCAAGGAAATCATCCATCGGCTGAAATCATCACAACTAACTGCTTCTGAGTAAGAAGAAAGATCTTTACCGTAATTAATACCTTCTGCTACACTCAATGTATAAGCAACCAAATAAGCTTTAGCATACTTCTAAGGAGGTCTAACATCTTTTCTAGGCCTGTCTTTAGCTATAGAATATTGTGGCGCCACTGGTGGTGAAGAAGAAATAGTATCACTCTGTATCTTCGAGATAGACTGAGAAGTAGGCACTGGTGTAGACTCTGCTCCAATTTGCAAGTCAACATGTGTGCTTGACTTTTGATGATTCATGTCACTAAGATCATCTAGGGGCGAAGAACTAGATTTGGAGGGATCCCAAAGCATAGTAGTTTCATCAAACACAACATCCCTACTAATTATAACCTTTCTTTTTTCTAGACACCAAAGCTTATAACCTTTAACACCAGGCTTATAACCCATAAATAAGCATTTGACAGATCTAGGTTCCAACTTTCCATTATCAATATGAGCTTACACAGGACATCTAAATATCCTTAAATCATACTAACTAGCAGGAGTACCAGACCATACCTCTTGTGGAGTCCTTTTATCAATCGCGAATAAGGGAGAGCATTTGATAAGAAGACAAGCTATGAAAGCAACTTCAGCCCAAAAATATTTGGGTAAAACAACATTAGAGAGCATATAATGAACTTTATCCATTATAGTCTTATTCATTCATTCGACCACACCATTTTGCTGCAGAGTATGACAAACTATCAAGTATCTCACAATTTCTTCTGACTTGTAAAAATCACTACATTCATTAGAATAGAACTCTAAACCATTATTAGTCTGAAGGTGTTTTATTTGTTTTCTTGTCTGTTTTTCAATCATAGTCTTTCACTCCTTGAAAGTAGGAAACACATCATTCTTTTGCTTTAGAAAAAACACCCAAACTTTTCTGGAATAGTCATTAATAATAGTCAATAAGTAATTAGTTCTTCCTCTAGATGGTACTCTAGCAGAACCTCAGAGATTAGAATGAATGTAATCAAGTGTGACCTTAGTTGAGTGGATGCCTTTAGTGAATCTGATTCTCTTTTACTTCCCGAAAATGCAGTGCTCATAGAACTCCAATTTGGTAAGACTCTGCCCATCAAGAAGTTCTCTCCTGCTTAGTTCAGCCATCCCATTTTCACTCATATTCCCCAGGCACATATACCAAAGTTTAGCAACATTATTTTCTGATAGAGAAGAGGCAGAAATAGTTGCATCACCTGTAATAGTAGAGCCTTGCCAGACATACAAATTTGCAGACTTTTTTTGTCCCTTCATCACAAAAAGAGAACCTTTAGTAACCTTCAGGACTCCACTTTCACCAGTGTACCTATAACCATTTGAATCAAGGGTACTTAAGGAAATAAGATTTCTCTTCAAGTCTGGGATATACCGCACATCACCAAGTGTCCTCACAACCCCATCAAATATCTTGATCCTGATTGTTCCAATACAAGCTATCTTACAAGGTGACTTATTTCCCATCAGCACAACACCTTTAGAGACTGTTTCATATGTTGTAAACCAATTCAATTATGACATATATGAAACGTGCAAGCTGAATCAAGAATCCAATCCTCGCAGGGTTTGGATTTACCATCAGAAACTACCAAGAGTTCTCCATCACTACCGCCATCTTCCACAAAACTGACTTCACCGGACTTCTCTAGTTGGTTTTCCTTTGGTTTTTTAGCTTCTCTTTTCTCTCTATTTTGTAGCTTCCAACACTCGAATTTGATATGGCCCTTCTTCTTGTAGTGATTACAAGTTTTGTTTTTGTTTTGTATTTTGACCTATTCCTGTTATCACCCCCAGAATTCCTCTCACGAGTCCTTCCTCCTCGAACAATGAGACCATCTCCTTGAGTCTCCAACCCATTCACAAGATGTTTCATCTTCTCCTTAGAGAACAACGCATCATAGACTTTATCAATCACCAGGGTATCATGACTATATAAAATTGTATCCCTAAATGTCGTGTATGATTCAAGCAGCGAACAAAATAAAATCAACCCTAGATCTTCCTCATCGTACTTAACCTCTAAAGTCTCTAAATTAGAGATGATTTCCTTAAATACAAATAGGTGATCCTCCAAGGACGCACCCTTGATGATAGGCGAATTTACACGCCTATATCAATATATTTTGCCCATATTTTAGCCTAGTTTTGAGAACAAATTATATATTTCATGCACTTTTAGTCCTTTTTCCTGTAAATGAGCTAACGAACATGATTAGTAAAGTTTCAGGTATAAATGATGCAGAATTCAGCATTTTATGGCTTACTTGACGCAAAAGAAAGCTCACGAAGGAAGGGAAGGGAGTTTACACGTCTAAGGACCAAAACTGCTGCATGGAAAATCTGTCCCGGGCTAAAACAGCAATTCTGAAGACTTTGGGGACTTACAGACACAAAGCTGGATTTTGACAATGATACATTAACCTAGTACAATTAGGTTATGTATTTCATTATTTTATGTGGATTATGATAATGTTACCTTAACCTAGTACATTTGGGTTAAGGATTTCATTAGTCTAATAGGATTTGGTTATTTATTTCATTAGCTTAGTAGGATTAGGATATGGGTATTATAAATACCCTATCATGCTAGAGATTTTAGAACATCTTCTTAACTTCCCGTCTTACAATTCAATTCTATTTTTCTTCTTCTACTCTTCTATTCTTAAATTCCACAACAAGAGAATCGTTACTTGCTAAGGAATCACGCCTCACGCCTATCACTTGATCTACACGCCATTACTCAATATCGTGATATAATAACAATGTCAATCGTGATTTCCTTCGCATTCATGGGTAACTAAACTTCTCTGTTGGGGTTATGGAAGCTGTATGAGATACTATCTATTGCTGTGAGTTTGTGAGTTCGAGGCACGTATATTGCTTATATCATTATTCTCTTCATCTTAATCTACATTCTTTGCGGTTGCAAACGCAAGAATACGCCAGTCTAACATTTAACTTGTTCGAGAGAAAAGTTATTTGTCTGGAAAAGAGATAATGTCAAGGTAGTAGGACACCCTTTCCTATTAAAAAGCTAGTGCCGTAACTGGACTAACCTCTTGGAGAATTCGTACCGTTAGATACGCTTTAAGCTCGAGAGAGTTAAAGTGAAATAGTCCTTGTTTAGGTCGAGAGACGCTTGGATTTACCATCGACTACAATCCTCTATAAGCAATTGCATGAAAGAATTCTACACACTCATAGCCAATAGAGACGTATACCTCAGAAGGTGGACATAACCCCAACGCTTCAATTCTCATTGTTTACAACCAACGTAACAATCTCTCTCTTTTTACTTTATTATTTTCAGCTTTTGTTTACATTACTTGCAAGACAAGAATCCCCCCTTCTTACGAGACTTGCACCAAAAGTTTAGTAATTTTACTTACTTGTTGGCCAAGCTATTCCCTGTGGGATTGACACCCAACCCAGGTTGGGTTCTATATTTGCTAACGACCGCTTTACACTCAAACGAGAGCTGTAGATTGAGCGTTATCAACCCTCAGACATGCGATGGGAATAAAGTTGTTGCTTGAGATGCAACTTATTTGTTAGGCTCTTTTTCATACACAACGAATCCAATTTCAACCATAACGTAGCGGTTGTGGTCTCCTTCAAAACATCCTGTGGAATCTGATTGAATAAATAAAAGTGGATCTGAGATAGAGCCTTTCGATCCGTACGTCGTTTGTCCTCGTCCGTCTACGATGAGGTCATCTTCTCAAACCCTAATAAAGCATCATCCAAATTCATCTGCGCGAGCACAGCCCGCATCTTAACGTGCCATAACGAAAATCTGGTGTAGTGATCCAACAACAGAATATTATACTTCATGGTTGCCATCTCCAAAAAAACTATTGAACAGTCTCTGATACCAATTTGTTAGAAATCCGGCAGAAATAAAGCAAACCACAAGCAAAAAGAAAACAAGTTTACACAGATTTACGTGAAAACTTTTACGAAAAATACCACGGGCAGAGGCAGAGGATATTTCACTATAATGAAAGGAGAGAAGTACAATGTGGAGAATGAGTATTTTATGGATACACAAAACAACCCATTAAATGCACTTATATAATATGTACATACAAATAAGTTCTAGGCCCAAAAAACATAAAGGTCCACGGGCCTGTAGGCCCGATCCCTACACTACCACCACAGACCCCATTGAAAATCACAAACATGGGTCGCATTGAGAAACTTTCTGGGCTTGATCAATAAAATCTGGGACAACTCTAACAGAAAGATAGAGGTATATACACAATAAATTAAAGGCAATATAAATATTAGTGTCTCTCACCTTTTGTCTACTTGTGGACTTTTGACAACTAGAACTTTATGTCTCACATATTTCCTTGCACATATTAGGGTTACGCAAGAACCTTAATTTTCTTAATAACATAATTCAAATGAATATGAAACCCCATCATTTCCTTACAACATACAAATTTAATGCAATCTCACAAGTGTAAAGTTTAAAAAGGGTAAAATGTCCGCTACTTTTGTGCAGGTAAATAGGCTATTTTCAATAGGGCAACTCAACTCATTCATATATTCTTCCGGAATCACACTTGTGTCCAGAGTTGTGGTCTTACTTCGTCCTCAGTTAATTAATTAATTGACAATCAAACTTTCTCAATTATCAAATTTCTCAAATAGTAATCATCAATATCAATTTGCGAAAAATAATCCTAATCCTCGTAGGTTCGACAATCTTTTATACTATCTTTAATAAGCACGATCTTTGGTTTTTATACATCAATTTTGCGCTCGTCAAATCATGACTCATTATAAAAAATGTATCATTAAAATCCTCTCATTAACGATAAATTGAAAATATAATAGTTAAATTATTACAAAAAATATCAAAGCCATTTTCAATAGTTCGATGGCATATTTAAGCCTTTTTTCCTGTATTTAGTTAACAATCATACTTTCTTAATTATCGAATTTCTCAAATAGTAATCAATAATATCAATTAGCATAAAATTACCATGATTGATGTTGCGGCACTTGTATATATATTGCTACTTTTCAATATATTTGGCTGTGCGGTGTAACTAAGGCTCAAGGATGAATCAGAAGAACATTTTCGAAAGAAGTTTCAGACACGTCTAGCTCCTTCATTTTCATGTTAAAGATGAAGAGGTTGGAAAGATAAGAGATATATATACAACAAATGAAAGGCAATACAAATATTAGTGTCTCTCTGATACAAATTTAATAATAATTGATCTCATTAATATTGAAGGGGTTACAGCTGTATATATAGAGAACTGAAGAATAACTAATTACAGAATAACCCAGATGTATTTAATAATTATATATGTAGTCTATTATCCCCCCGCAAGCTGATCAGCGGTAACGAGGGGCAGCTTGGAGCAGAGAGACTGAAAAGGCTGTAACGGAAGAGGCTTGGTGAGAATATCAGCAAGCTGGTCAGTAGATGGGACATAGTGCGTGGCCATCGCTCCTGCAAGTACCTCATCGCGAACAAAGTGACAGTCAGACCCAACATGCTTCATACGATCATGAAGGACTGGATTTTTGGTAACACAAATAGTGGACTGATTGTCACAATAAATCTGTGGTTTCGTCGGGGGAATGCCAAGTGCATCCGTAAGGTATCGTAACCACATGGCTTCAGCAACACCCGCAGCCATGGCACGATATTCTGCTTCTGTGGAGGAACGGGACACTCGCGTTTGCTTCTTGGTGCACCAGGAAATCAGATTCGGTCCCATCATAACAATATATCCAGTAGTGGACTTTCGATCATCTTTGTCGTTAGCCCAATCCGAATCAGAAAAAACAGATATATCAAACGAGCCCTTTTGAAATAAAATTCCACAGTGAAGAGTACCTTGAAGATAGCGCAGAATGCGTTTCAAGGCCTGAAAGTGTTGTTCTGTGGGAGCATGCATTGATTGGGAGACTCGATTGACTGCATATTGGATGTCCGGACGAGTAACAGCAAGATAATGAAGTCCACCGACGAGGCTCCGATATAGTGTAGGATCGGCAAAGGGAGTATTCGGCCCTGGGGATTGGCGGACTGCCATGGGAGTGACCGCGGGTTTGCAGTCTGTCATTCCAGCCCGATTTAGAAGTTCAAGGGTATATTTTGTCTGATGCATCAATATGGTTCCCGATTTGCGGATGAGTTCGAGGCCAAGAAAGAACTCCAGAGGACCGAGGTCCTTAAGTTTGAAGTCACGATGCATAGCTTCAGTAATTTCAGTGATGAGTGATGACGAGCTGCCTGTAATAACAATATCATCCACATAGATAAGAATGATGACTGTCCCTCGAGAACAGTGAAGGGTGAAGAGGCTGTTGTCATGATGGTAGGTGCGAAAACCAAGACCCTGCAGAAAAGTAGAGAGACGTGTGTACCAGGCACGAGGGGCCTGTTTCAGGCCATACAGTGATTTGCGAAGCTTGCAAACATAGTGAGGACGGTTGGGATTAACATATCCCGGTGGCTGAACCATATAGATTTCTTCCTCAAGATGACCATGAAGAAAGGCATTGCTGACGTCTAGCTGATGAAGCGGCCAATCATAGTGAAGAGCAAGAGACAAGACCAGACGAATAGTCTGTTGCTTAACAACAGGGCTGAAGGTCTCCTTATAATCCACACCATACTCCTGATGATACCCTTTTGCAACCAGACGTGCTTTATAGCGAGAAAGAGATCCATCTGAATTTCGTTTGATGCGAAACACCCATTTGCACCCAATAGACTTTCGGTTACTAGGCAGAGGTACCAAATCCCATGTACGTTGTTCATTCAGAGCCTGAAATTCCTCATCCATAGCTTGGCACCAGAAACTATTTTTGGAGGCTTGGTTGTAGGTAGTAGGCTCAGTTGTGGGATGTGCATCAAAGGGTATTTGAGTGTGGTAGGCTTTGGGTTTGAAGGTACCGGCCTTGGCTCGGGTTGTCATAGGATGAGTGTTGAGTGGAGGGTGATTAGGAAGGGGTGGTGGAGTTGTATGATGTGTGGGCGGGGGTTGGGTGGGGCTGCCGTGGGAGCTGGGATGTGCAGCGGTGGATGGGGTGGCTGTATGTGTGTTAGGAGTATGATGTAGGGAAGTGGTGGGTTGTGTGGCAGTCGGCTGGGTGTTCGGGTGGGAGGTTTGGGGTTTCGGGTGGGTAGTGGTGTAGTGGGGTACCGGGTTAGGTGCCGAGTGAGCCGGAGCATGAGCGTGAGAAAAGGACGGAAATAATGGCACAACGCCAAGTGGATTGGGGGAGTATGGAGTAGAGGAAAGACTTGTGTAAGGAAATTGTTCCTCCACAAAACGAACATGACGGGAAACATATGTTTTCTGAGATACAGGATCGAAACATTTGTAACCTTTGATAGTGGGATGATAGCCTAGAAAGACACAAGGGGTGGACCGAGGTTGAAGTTTATGTTGAGTGTGCGGACGCAACCAGGGATAAACTAGACATCCAAACGGGCGGAGATGGATATAGTCGGGTGGATGATTGTAGAGACGGGCATATGGAGTGGAGTTGGAGATAGTGTGAGTGGGCATGCGATTTATGAGGTAGTTGGCAGTAGCAAGGGCATCAACCCAAAAGGAAACAGGTAAGGTGGAATCATGGAGGAGCGCAACAACTGTTTCTATTAGGTGACGGTGTTTGCGCTCAGCAACGCCATTTTGTTCAGGGGTATATGGACATGAAGTGTGATGAAGAGCCCCTAGATTTTGAAGAAAAACACCAAATGCATTGTTGACAAATTCTTTGCCATTGTCACTTCGAAAAATTTTGATTTTGGCATTAAATTGATTTTGAACCATTCGGTCAAAGTTTACAAAAATAGTATAAGCTTCGGATTTAAATTTCAGAGGATAAAGCCAAGTGAATTTACTGTAATCATCAACAAAACAGATATAATAACGAAAACCTTGAACAGAAGGAACTGAGGTTGGACCCCAAACATCAGAATGAATTAATTGAAATGGCGCAGTGGCCTTGTGTTCAGACAGTGAAAAAGGTAAACGACAAGATTTAGACACTGAACAGGACTCGCAATGTAATTTTTCTGAAAAATTAAAACCTAAGGAAGATAAAATGGATTTGGTGATGGCGGATGATGGGTGCCCAAGCCGGCGATGCCAGGTTGACGAGAGAATGGCTTGACTCACAACAGACGGAGACCTGGATGGAAGAGTGTATAGCCCATGCTCACAGCGGCCCGTGTACCGCACCCGGTTCGTGGTATTGTCCACTATCTGGAAATTGGTGTCATTAAAAATGAGGGTGCAGTTATTTTCTTTAGTAAAGCGATAAACAAATAAAAGATTGGATGTGAGGGAAGGGACGTGGTGAAGGGTTGAGAGATGAAATTTACCATTTGGGGTATAGACATACCCAGAGCCGGTGTTTGTGATGGGAAGGGATTGACCATTGCCTACTGTAATAGTTTCTGAGCCATGATACGGATGAGGAGCTTGAAGTTGTGAATAATCCGACGTCACATGGGTGTTAGCACCTGTGTCTAGATACCAATCGCCAGATTGAGCGTTTGTGGACGCATGCATCGCCCTTGATCCTCCGGACTGGCTATTTACATTCTGCGAGTCATCATAACGATACCAGCAATTAGCCGCAGAATGGCCCCGTTTAGCACAAATTTGGCACGTCGGAAGATCTCGTGTGGGCATCCGCTGGTTTCCTCGTCCCTGTCCGCGGCCTGACTGGAAGCCGTCCCTCGGTGGAGGCCCGCCTCTGCCTTGCTGCCCGGTGTTTCGACGGTCACCGCCGCCGCTGCCTCGCCCTTGGTTACGGCGATCGTCACCGCGACCCCTGGCCGAGCCTCCGCTGCCAGCCGAGTAAAGAGCCGTGACGCCAGGGGTGGAACTGGCTTCTCCGAGCAGTAATTTGTGTTCCATGTCTAGATTCAATTCTTCTGCATTAAGCCATCCAGACAGTTGATTCAGAGTGATTTCGACAGGCGAGAGGCGAATATGCTGTTTGAGAGAGGAATAGCCAGCCGGAAGACCACGTATCACGTCATTCACCACGTCTCGTTCAGGAATAATCTCGTTCACAGCATCTAGGTCAGACAGAATAGAGGCCACATCATCAAGGTATTGAGTCATCGTCTTCGTTCCCTTCCGAAGAGTATGCAATTTGTCACGCAACTGAAAAATATGAGCCGTGGACACAAAGTTGTACCTTGTGGCTAGTGCGTCCCAAAGTGAAGCCGATGTGAGAAAACCCCGGGCGTGTTTGTGCACAGAGGGGCTAATAACTGCGAGAAGACAGGCTCGGATCTGAGTGTCTACGATCATCCACGGAAGGTAGTCGGGATTTGGGAGCTTGACGTCGTCCTTCTCGGCTGTCTCGGGCTGCGGCTTCTCCGCACCGTCAATCCATCCGAGCAGCAAGTTGGCTGCGAGGGCGGTGCGGACGTTAAGTGCCCAGGCCGGGTAGTTGTTGTCAGATAATTTTTCGGGGATGAGATTGTGGAGATTCCTGAGCAGTAATTTTACTCCAGACGGTAATTTTGACAGAGGATCAATAACCTTGTCCATGGCGCCGACCTACGGCGGAGGAGGGAGGCCGTGCGGCGTGGTGTAGACGGTGGCGGCGGCGCACACACGTCGGAAAAGAGGAGAGATTAGGGTTTGGGCGGAAGAAGAAACCCTAGCTTTGATACCATGATACAAATTTAATAATAATTGATCTCATTAATATTGAAGGGGTTACAGCTGTATATATAGAGAACTGAAGAATAACTAATTACAGAATAACCCAGATGTATTTAATAATTATATATGTAGTCTATTACTCTCACCTTTTTGTTTACTTGTGGACTTTTGACAAGTAGGATTTTGTCTCACATATTTTCAATAGGGTAACTCGACTCATTCATATATTCTTCCTGAATCACACTTGCGTCTATTTGTGATTTTACTTCATCTTCGGTTAATTTATTTAATTGACAATTACACTTCCTCAACTATCGAATTTCTCAAATAGTAATCAGCAATATCAATTAGCATAAAATTACTTTAATCCTCGTAGTTTCGACAGTCTTTTATACTATATTTGATAAGCACGATCTTTAGTTTTTATACATCAATTTTGCACTTGTCAAATCATGAGTCATTATAAAAATGTATCATGATATGAATCTTCTCATTAACGATAAATTGAAAATATAATAGTAGTTAAATTGTTACAAAATATCATAGCCACAATGCCCCTACTTTTTGAAAAATAGGACACAATTCACCACTAATATGAGTAGCCATAATCCGATCTAAACCTCCAAACAACTCTCCTCCGATAAACACCGCCGGCAGCACCACTATTCGGCCATCTCTCCGATATCCATTGATGTTTTTATCGATATTTTCTAGCTCCATTACCACCTCATTTTCGTATTTTTTCCTCAATGTCATAAATAATGGGTTCGCTCCTAGACATTGAAGTAAACACACTTGATGACATGACTCATGCAACAACCACGTTGTCCAAAAACTATATCATGATGTTGATATAGTTTTCCATTATCATGATGTTGAAATTCTCTTTTGGATTATCACTACATTCACTCTTGAAAATTGAAACAGGAATTGTAACCTCCTAGTCGTATGTAGTCAGCCTCATGCCGTGCCCGACTGACGAATCTGCTCTTTTCACATCAATTATTGGATTTGTTGGAAAAAGATTCCATGATTTGTATGGAAGTGCTTCTTTCATAGTGAAAGAAAGGGATTTTTTTTTAGAAAGATTGTAGCTATGGTATTTTTTGTTTGTTTGTTTTTCTTAGGAATGACTATGATTGTGTTGAGGGAATATTGAAAATTGAATATGCGTATATGTTGAAGTAGGATCTTATAAAAGAACTGATTTCAACTAGCAACTCATGCTTAGTAAACGAAATACAACTCATGTTGTGTTTATGACTTGATTTGGTACTATGTTTAGAACATAATGTTCACTGTCTATTGATTATGGAACAATTCTCCTGTACTTCTTCAAGGTGATAATAATAGTATTGCATTTATCTAATTTGTTAATGTATACAAAAGCTTAAAAAAAGTGTTAATCAAAAAACTTAACTTTTGATCTCCAGGAAATTGAGCAACAGAGATGCGCTGTGAGGTCACAGAAGCTGGGGTTTGTGCTCTAGTGTTGTCTTGGAGAGAATGGTGTTTCTATAACCAAGCAGGAATGTGCCATGCTCTTGTGCCAACAACTTTCCGCTTTGACATTTTTTGTGCCAACAAATACTTATATCAATGTAGTACTTTTACAACCTAAGAACGTAACAATGTAATCTTTGTTCCACATAATATGAAGCATAACTGTTTTATCTACCATCATAATTTCGCTCGTGCATCGCACGGGATCGGGCCACACCTAGCATATATATAAATGAAAAAGGGAGGGTAATCTTTAAGTGATTGAGCTTAACTACATTGTCAGAATTGATATTACTAGTTTAACAGCGTATGCCTCGCACGTGTAATGTTTGACCATTTAAAACTCAATGATTTTATCTATTACGGAGATTTTTAGTGTAAGAATTTAAATCATTTTTTAAAGATTCTTCATACTTTAATATAATAATATAAACATAATCATAAATTTTAGTTTGAGCACATATATATTTTATCACTAGAAGTTCTAAGTGGTTGATGTATCATCACTTTTACGTTTAACGTGCAGTACCTCTTTCTTTGCCGCCGGAGGCTAAGAGGGACACATCAATTTGAATAATATTTGTTGTACGGTTATTTTTTTCTATATTTAAATTCTTTCCTTATTTTTAATGTCAAGGTACGGTTATTTTTTTTCTTTATTTAAAATCTTTTCATGTTTTTAAAGTTAAATCTTTACAAAAATCATTGATTACATTCTTATTACCTACTTAAAATTTTAAAAAATTCGGTACTTCTTAAATTTTTCTTATTCTAACGTTTTTATATTTATTTTTAGATTTTTTAAATCTTCTTAAAATCGAATTTAGTTGATTTAGAATTCTTAAATTAATGCAAAAAAATATTAGTTGTCATTAATATGATGCTTCTAATAAGAAAAATGCTTTACCATAAATATTTTTAATGAATTTTCAACTCTTAAATATTAGGAAAAAATGATTTTGTCTAAAGCAAAGAGACAAAAAGTTCAAACAACATTTCTTAAGACCTTCACACTTTTAATATACTACATAGACTATATAGATTATAGATATAAATATCGATTATAGATATAGATATAGATTATAGATATGTCAATTCTAATTGAAGATTTTGAGGTCTCCCTTTATATAAGGAGGAGAATTACAACACATTTAGATTATTGCTACCCATTGTATTGAATGTGTTGTTAATGTAAATACAATAATATTATTTTGATTATTGCTTAAATTTTATTATATTGTATCATTAAATTAATTATTAAGGAACGACACAAAGCTATATAAATATCCATAAAAATAATATTGCACTATAACAAACATCCAAAGAAAGATTCTTGGGGCTAAAGGAACGTGATAAAATTGCAAAAATATAATACAAAGAGTATTTACATCCGATTAGAAGTTGATTTGGAATTAATAAAATCTTTTACTATCAAGTCAAAAGAATTCTTTTGGCGGTGATATAAATTCTTAGCCAAAGTCTATTTGACATATATACTATCGTTTATGCCAATAAATGGTACTGCAACAAAAATGAAAAACTAACCGGAAATTGATTTTCCTAATATTTCCTACCATTTATTTTAGGAATTCTTATTTCATCAGGATTTCTCCTCTATATTTTAGGAGTAAATATAATAAAAATAATGAAATAATAATTAGAGAAAAAAGGTGATAAGACGATTTTATCTAAAGAGAAGGTTTTTAATGAAAGATAAAAAGTCCAAATAATATTTTTAAGGTACTTCACACTTTTTAAAAACTAGTTTAGTTTACGTGTTTTGAACGTGTATCTTGCATCAATGAATAAAATTATATATAAAAAAATAAAATAATTAAAAATAACAATGAAGCTAAAATAAATTTATATATATATAAATGGTGTAAACAAATATTGCATATCAAATATGTCATTATCCATTGTATAAAATTAAAGATCATGCTTCATACAAATGAATTATTATTTTTGTATAGTTCATACATAACCTTTAAAGTGATTAACTAAAAGAAAAAAAGAAATGATGAAGACGTAATAAATGAATGCATGAAGATAACTAAATGTAGGTGGAGTACAAAAACGGATCACATATGATGTTATGAAAATTATAAAATAACAGATCACCATGAAATAAAAGAAGTAGAGACTATTAGTTATTTAATGCTTTCAATTAAAGTATGGATGCGTGCAAAACAACTCATACTGTTCTCTTTATTTTTAGGTCTAAACGCTTGAAGAAAAGATTTATAGATAAATGAAGCAATCAAAAAATTGAACCCTAGTATCATACTTATTTCTATGTCAATATCAGATGTTTTGTTTTATTTTTTTTTAAAACTCCTAAGATAATTCCTACACTAATTAAGAGTACTTGTCCTATTATTTTATTTTTCTAGCTAACGATTCTTTTCCTTTTCTTTAAAGAAAAAAAACTGAGCAAATTTAAGTTGCACCAAAACTGCTTGTTGTCCTATTGTTTTATATTTTACAATGACAATTTAACTCCTATTAACACATTTATTCTTCTTTTTTCCTTTTTTTTTGTGTTACAATTATAGAAATTTTTATATAAGGCAAAATTTCTTATTAATTTAGGAGTATTAAAATTATGATTTCTTACTTAGATTAAATAAGAATTTTAATTAATTTTAAGCCCTAAATATAAAGATAATAATTAAATGATATACATTTTATAAAAATAGTATATGGCTATTTGTTATTGTAGAAACTTATATTGAAAGGTAAAATTAACATAAAAATTGTTAGAAATTAACAATTGATGATAGAATAAATTTTGTATCATTTAAATGATATAACGTGTAGCAAAATAAAAAAAGACAATCGTTAGAGCTTACTATTTAAAATAAAAATGATATACCAGATCCCATCATTTATTCACAATTGAAACAGTTATATATAATTAAATTTTAGAAGAGAATTCATATAAAATTAGAATGACTACCTAAATTATCATGATGGAATGTAACGTTCAAAAAATCTGATAAAAATTATAAATAGGTCAATTTAAAATTATTAATTATTTATGTCATTATAAACACAAATCATAACAAAAAAACTTCTCAATTGGCAATTATCTATCAGGAATACATGATAACTTATTATTTTCAACTTCAAGAACATACTAAAATAATAAAAAAAAAAAAAAATTCAATTAGCAATTGTCTATCAAGATACAAGACAATTTATTCTTGTATTAATATAAAAAACATATTAAAATCTAAGGTACAAGCAAATTTATATTAATTGTTTGTGTCATTATAAACACAATCATAACAAGAAAATTTCTCAATTAGCAATTATCTATCAGGAATACATGACTTATTACTTTCAACTTCACGAACATACTAAAATCATTTAAAAAAAGTCTTTTCAATTAGCAATTATCTATCAAAATACAAGATAATTTATTCTTGTAAATATAAAAAACATACTAAAATATAAGAAAACTTATCTCAAAGACAATCAAATTTATCTCCTCAGTGGACGATACTATAAATATTTCAGAAAAAACTTCTCGATTAGCAATTGTCTATCAAGAATACGTGATAATTTATTTATTGTAAGCTATAAGGACATACTAAAATTCTAGAAAACTTACTTCAAATGACAATCAAATTTATCTTCTTAATCATAGATACTGTCAAGATTTTAAACATCAAGAACATACTAAAATTTTAAGAAAACTTACCTCAAATCACAAGCAATTTGTTTCTTCAATTATAAGATACATCAAAATTTCACAAAAACGAAAATGCTTCTCAATGAGTGATTGTCTATCAAGAATGCATGATGATTTATTTTGTAAATTTTAAGAACATATTAAAATTTTAAAAAACTTATCTCAAATCACAAGCAAATTTATCTTTTAAATCACATTTACTGTCAAGATTGTAATATCAAGAACATGCTTAAACATTAGAAAACTTGCCTTAAATTACAAACAAATTTGTCCCTTCGATCATAAGATATATCGAGATTTCAAAAAAAAAAAAAATCAATTAGCAATTATTTATCAAAAATACATGATAATTTATTTATTAAAAACTTCAAAAACATACTAAAATTAAAAAAAAAAAATATACCTCAAATCACAATAAAATTTATATATATTAATGAATTTTTTTCTCTATATGTGGTAGTTTTGGAGGAGCAAAAAACTAAACCTTACTAAAGAAAGAAAACCATCATTAATTAATTAATTAAAGAATAATTAGTGATTCAAAAGCTAAACAAATTGATCAAGCGTATTAAGGTTTTTCTTTCCTTTTCTTTTTCTGGCCAACTTCCAAGTTTTTATTAGATTTTGGTAGGTTATTTTTTCCTTTTTTTTTAATATCAATTTTTGCTTTTGCTGTGTTTTATTATGTCACTTTTTTCATCTATATTTTAGGACTCCTTTTTTAAGTACACAAGGAGAAAAAATCTATCAACATTAATTTGTCATATATTTTTTCTCACCATATATTGTAGGACTCTTTTTAAGTATTATAAATATAATAATATAATAATTAAAAAATTAAATGAAAAGACAATTTTATCTATTGATGAGACTTTTAATGAAGGTCAAAAGTTCAGATCACTTTCCTAAGGGGCTTCACACTTTTAATATATTATAGATTATAGATTATAGATATAGATTATAGATTATAGATATAGATTATAGATTATAGATTATAGATAATAGATTATAGATTATAGATTATAGATAGATTATCTAAAAAAAAAGAAGAATTAAAGAAAGAAAAACTATCTAATTTTTACCAAAATACTTTAGAACATTGAATTACATAATTCAAACTTCATATTAATAAGTAAGGTTTTAACAACAATATCAAAGTTAATGTATTGTAACCAAATGACTAATATCTTATTAACTAGAATTAATCCTTACTTTTATTAATAAATCATATAATGTGTGAAGTTAAAAGTTATGTGTCTATTTAAAAAACTATACAAAAAATTAGAATAATAAAGAAGACAATTCTAAATTATTACACTATTATTTTAATATGTTATATCTATAGTGCACGAATCTAAATTTAATCGGGTCCGATGCATGCATGTACCGAACACTAATAATATAGTGAGAACATTCATTAATAATGCACTCTGAACTTTTATTATAAAATATTAAAAGATAGACGTAAGATGTTCAATGTCTATTATATCATACATAGAAACAACTTTAATAATATATCAACAATATAAACTTTTAACGTTTTGGGATAAATAAATCATTTCCTTTCTTTGATGATGGCTTCTTGTCAACCGTTTCAGCTAATATAAGAAGTCTCAATCCAATCTACGAAAACAAAAGATACTTCTTACACATGTGTTGAATGTTGGGTCATTGAAATCAGCTAAGAAAAGCTTTACCATAAGATATTTAATTAACTTTTTGAATCTTCTTAAAATCAAATTTAATTAATTTAAAAATTTTTAAACTGATGAAAAAAATATTAGTTGTCATTAATTCTGATGACTTCTAATAAGGAAAAATTTTACGATAAAAATATTTGATTAATTTTTAACTCTTAAATATTAGGAAAAAAATAGTAAAAGACGATTTTGTCTAAAGATTTTTTTTTTTAATAAAGGGCAAAAAGTTCAAACGACATTTCTAAGGTCCTTCACAATTTTAATATATTATAGATAGATATAGATTATAGATATAGATATAGATATAGATTATAGATACAAATATATTTGAAAGAGGTTGACCTTCTTGCTTCTCCAGGGTACACATGATTACAAACGTCAATTTTTTTAAGAAGTGACTGCACGTTAAATGACATGTAAATTTGGCTATGCTGCGAAATTATTTCAACAGAGTGGTTAGTCCACAGGGCCAGTAGCAGGCCAGTAGTTGGGCCGATAGTGTTGGGCCAGGATATTGAAGCAGCTTGATGGGCCTATTCCTTCTGGCCCAAAAACTATTTAGATACTTTAGTTTACATGTTCCTAATTCCTTTGAAACTTGCCATCTAAAATAGTTTTTAGGTAAAATAACATAAACATACACCTTAACTTACTATATTTACACAAATCTCCATCCAAAGTAATTATAAAAATCTCAACTAATTATTTATATTCATGGATGTATCGGGAGTTAAATATATATCTCAACAGACCCAAAATTAAAAAAAATAAATATTGGGAGCTAATTATGTATTTTTACAAAGAAAAAATATATCTTCGTTGAATGTATCAGGAGCTAATTATGAATTTCGACAGATCCAAAATCGGGATTTTCAATAATTATGCAAAATATCAGGATTTTCAGTAATTAAGATTCAAACTACAGGGATATTCTGTAATTAAGATTCAGACTGTCCGAATTTATGTTGTTTGACCTAATTTTTAAACTTCCTTTATGTAACGAGGATTTTAATATGATTTTGCAACGAAGTTTATACATGTTGACTTACTATAATACACTCAACACGCCTCCTCGCGTAAGAGTTTGATTCTTTTTCATGAAACTAACATATTTGCTTCTAATACATATTTAAAAAATAAAGAATTTTGGGTTGAGATAAAATATAGTATTTTATAATCCGAAAAATTGTGTTATAAATTATTAATTGGAAGTAAAAATTATATATTATTTTATAATTAAATTATTAATAAAATAAAAAAGCTGAAGCACTCCCTCTCATAAAGTCTGCATACACTCTATACCTCTCTCAAATCTCATTTGTGATATTTAATGAGAAATTCTATCGTTCTAAATACAAAAAATATGTATTTTTTAAATTTTAAAAAGAAATCATAAATTTAAACGAATGAAATATCTATTAATAAAAGTAGGATCAATACATAAATTTGGTGTAATTTCTATGGAAAAATTATAGAAAGTAGCATATTTAAGACTATAATTACATAAATAGCAACACTTTTGTCAAATTACAGTTTATAGCAAGAGTAACATTATTTTACTCATTAACTAGACAAGTGCATATTTACTCCCAATACTTTAGATTTTCCTATTTTCACTCCACTATTTCACCTCCCCCAAATATAGTCATATCTTTTACCCTTTTTTTGTCCATCTTATTTCTTTTATCATTTTATTTTTTATCTTCACTTTATTTTCTCTCTTCTATTCCTCTTTTTTTTTCTTTTTTTTTTTTTCATATTTGAAGATAATTTTGTCCATGATCTTCAAGATTTCAAAATAAAATATCATTACTGTTTTTCACTCTCTTATATCTCAATCTTTTTTTTTTCTTGTTAGTTTTTTTTTCATCTTATTTTTTTTTATTTTGATTTCTTTTTCTTTTTTATTTTTTTCTTTCAACTTTATTTTCTCTCTTCTATTTCTCTTTTTTTTTTTTCCTTTTTTTCCTTTCTCATATCTTTTTTTTTGTTTTTCTATTTTCGTTTTCTTCTTCTTTTTTCTATTTTTTTTATTTATTTTTTTCCTTTTATTTTTACACTTTTATTTCTCTTTCTTCCTTTTTTTTCCTTTTCACTTCTCTTTTTTATTTTTGTTTTTTTCGTTTTTTCCTCTTCTATATCAAACTTTTATTTTGAAAAGACAAATATGTATATGTCATACACATATTCAAAAAACATACAAAATACATAGCCATACAGATCTGGATATGTATTTACAGTACAAAACATACATATGTATCTTCATATGCATTTACAGAAATACATATCTCACTTATATGTATCTGCATATGCATTTACAGAAATACATATCTCACTCTTATGTATATATAAACGTATAAGACACAAAATCTCTATAACACAAAGGACATCTATATACATATACAAATAGATAATCAGAAAATACACGATACATATCTTAAACAGTAAAAAATACAAATAACTACATATGTTACCATCTAGAATGACATCGAACAGTTCAAAGACAAATCCAACACTGTATAAAAATACATATAGATATGCATTTATATATACAAAATACAAATACATGCACATACACCCCAAAAATTTAGAATACATTTGTGACATAATACATCTGTCTAATTACGCTTGAACTATACATTTCTTTTTGTTCATGTAGACACCACAAATATTCTTATGACAAAAAATCATGTACTGCTCCTTTGATAACATCGCCTTAATACGTTCTTCAATATCATTGACTGTGTGACATTCTATATGTGGTGCAAACCTTGAAAGTACTCTTGCCATGAATATATGATCACGCAACACCTATAGAATAAAATAATGACATAAATTTATATTAAATGTACTTTTCACAAAAATATAATACAAAATACATAGTATGCATATGTTTTCTTTTACATAATATATATTACATTACAAAAAAATACATATAACTCTGCATATGTATTTACAGAATACATGTCTGATCCATATATATATTACTATGCAAAAAATATAAATATGACTCTGATATATATTTACAAAATACATATCATATTCATATTAAACAGTAACAAACATAACTATACTATATATCTTCATATGTACTTGTGAATTACAGAGGTGACTCATATAAAATAAGAATGTACATAGGGATCAGGTATGTATTCTGTAAATACATATGCAAAGCTATATGTATTTTATACGGTGTTGGATTTGTCTTTGAACTATACATACTATGTCATTTTAGAGGGTAACATATGTACTTATTTGTTTTCTTTTACTGTTTAAGATATGTATCATGTATTTTTTTATTACCTATATGTATATGTATATAATTGTCATTTTTGTTATAGAGATTTTGTGTCCTATATGTTTATATATACATGTGAGTCAGATATGTATTTGTGTAAATACATATGCAGATATATATGTATGTTTTTTATCATAAATACATATGTAGATATGTATGTCTATTTATTTTATATATTTTTTGAATATGTATATATGATATAGATATTTGTCTTCTAAAAATATAAGATAGAGATAGAAGAGTAAAAAAAGAAAAAAAAAAGAAAAAATAAAAATTCAAAAAAAAGACGTGAAAAAGGAAAAAAAATAAGAAAGAGAAATAGAAAGTAGAATAGAAGTGTAAAAATAAAGTGAAAAAAAAAGAAGAGAACGAAAAAAAATATGAGAAAAAAAAAGAAATAAAAAAATGAAAAAAAGAAGAGAGAAAATAAAGTGGAAAGAAAAAATGAAAAAGAAAAAGAAATTAAAATTTAAAAAATATAAAAAAATGAAAAACTAATAAGAAAAAATAGTTACAGATATAAGAGAATGGTATTTTGAAATTTTGAAGATCATGGAAATAATAATCTTCATATTTGAGTTGGATTTGGAAAAGGAATCTACTAAACAAGGGTAGTAAATCTTGTTGTATATGTATTTGTATAGCAACAGTTTACTTGAGCTATCATGTGTATGAGTTTACTAGTAGTCTAGTATTGCTCATGTAGTTTCTTGTACTTTGCTTATGAGTTAATGGTCAAAAACATGCCTAAAGTATCGTGGTTTTTCGATTTTCATAGCTGAACTATCACGTGTATGAGTTTACTAGTAGTCATAGTATTGCTCATGCAGTTTCTTGTACTTTGATCATAAGTTAATGGTCAAAGACACGCTTAAAGTATCTTGGTTTTTCAATTTTCATAGCTGTACTATTACGTGTATGAGTTTACTAGCAGTCGTAGTATTGCTCATGTAGTTTCTTGTACTTCGATTATGAGTAAATGTCCAAAAACAAGCCTAAGCTATCCTGGTTTTTTTTCGATTTTGATAGCTGAACTATCATGTGTATGAGTTTTCTACCTAAACTTTCACCAACTATTTATCTAAACATGTCTCAGCTATACGTTTTTTCTCATTTCCTACGTGAACGAAGGTGATACTTTAGGTAGGAAAAATGTACAATTGATAGTTGAGGTATGGTTTGATAAATAGTTGGTGCGAGTTTAGCTTGGAAACTTGCACCCCTATAGTAGTTCAGGTATGAAACTCGAAAAAATGTGATACTTAACGTTAGCTTGTGACTTTTCATTCTTCGATTTCAGTATGCTTTGTTATACTTTCACTTCCGTTATTACTTTTTGGACTATTTTTTCTTGAACCGAGGATCTATAGGAAACAATCTTTCTATCTCTTAGGTAGGGCTAAAGTATAAGTACACTTTAGTAGTCGTAGGGTTAAGGTATAAGCAGTGGCGGACCCAAGATTTTAAGGTTGTGGGTGCTTAATTTTTTTTAAATATAATTTGCTAATGATGACATAATATTAATACATAACTATTTAAATGTAACATTAAAAATAAAAATACAATTAATATTATCATTGCCCAAAAAAGCTTTCAGTCACAAGTTTCATACAAAAAAGACTTCAGGTCATAAGTCTGAATTCAGAAAAGACTTCTAATCATAGGACATCAATTATAACTGTGCTCGACGACTTTTCATATTTTGAAAATGATGAATAATAGCATCATTACTTAAAGTTGGAAATATCTTACGCTCTACATAGCAAACTAACCAACCATTTAAAAATTCATCACCCATGCTATTGCGGAGTTCATTTTTGATGTAGTTCATGGAAGAGAAAGCTCGTTCCACAGAAGCAGTAGCAACGGGAAGAATGAGAGTCAACTTGATGAGAAAATAAACAAGAGCCCAGGTTTGATACAATTCTGATTCAACCAATACTTTAGCAAGATCAGTAATTTCCTTCATATTGAAAAATCTTTTATCAGAACCTTGAACATGTGCTATGAAATTATCAAGCTGACAACTGAGATCTCGAAGTTTGTTGCTATCAAACTCATTCGTATAATATTCAGCCAATCTCATTATTTTTTTCTTATCAAAATTACCAAATGAC
The DNA here is from genome assembly GCA_030864215.1 of Capsicum pubescens. Taxonomy (NCBI): domain Eukaryota; kingdom Viridiplantae; phylum Streptophyta; class Magnoliopsida; order Solanales; family Solanaceae; genus Capsicum; species Capsicum pubescens. Next base: position 46,989,076 of record CM061547.1, read on the forward strand.
TTAGCGGGATGTAAACAAGCCATACCAAGAAGTAAGTCAGTACTCACAACGTCGAAACGATTATTAAGCTCCTGAAGTAGCAAATCAATAACAACACAAAATCTTTCAACCCTAAAATGATGAGAATATGTAACATCAAGAGCTCTACGTTTTGACTTACCATGAATGTATCGAGCATCCATTTTCGGGATCTCTATCTCATATTTATTACAAAAAAAAAGACATCATCTAGTAATGATCTCCATCCACTATCTCTCATCTTTTGCAACTCTTGCTTTGCAGTATTGAGCAGTTTCAAAGCATTGACAATATCTTGATCTATCTTTTGTAATGAGGAGTTCAAATAATTTGTTATCATTAGAACTTTCAACATCAAGTGTAGCATAAAAGCAAAATCAAACCCCTTAATCGTATTCTCAAGAGTTTCAGCTGTAAGTCTGTCAAGATAATTTGGGCACTCATGTGCAGCAAATCCAAGCACATAAAGAATTGATGAAAATATGTCAATAAAGTTCTCTAATATCTTATAGTGAGAACCCCAACGAGTGTCACATGGCCGTTGAAGTCCACGTTCTTGATTTAGTCCCCGTCCTGTGTGCACTTCACCAGAAATGATCAACTCTTCTAACTTTGCAGCTTGATGTTGTCTGAGAAAATCCATGCGCTTATAAGATGCTCCAACAATATTCAAAAACAATATTCAACACATTACTAATTAAACAAAAAAATTCATCCACATCTGAATTCTTCTTCAGAAGAGCCACGAGTGTTAGCTGCAACTGGTGAGCAAAACAATGAGTAGAATAAGCAGATGGAGTATCACGCAAAATTAAACTCTTAAGACCATTTAGTTCTCCTTGCATGTTACTTGCACCATCATAACCTTGTCCACGGATTTGGGACGGACTTAGTGAGTGATCTAAAAGAAAAGAATAGATTGACTCCTTCAAGGATCGTGCGGATGTATCACTAACATGGACTATACCAACAAATCACTCTATCACTTCACCTTTTTTATCAACGTATCGTAGAACAAGTGATATTTGCTCCTTATGTGATATTTCTTTTGATTCATCAACTAGTATCCCAAAATAATCACCATCTAGGTCTTCCATGATAACTTTGATTGTTTCTTTTGCACAAGCATCAACAATATCTTGTTGAATTTTTGGACAACACATCATTTCATTTTTTGGGGTATTTTCTAAAATAATGCTTCCAACATCCTTATTAATGTTTCCATATCATCGCAAAAGCTCAAGAAATATACCTCTATTTGTAGATGATACACTCTCATCATGACCACGAAATGACAATTCCAATCTCAAAAGAAACCTTGTAACATCGATTGAAGCACTCAAGCGACGCCGAGATTCATTTTTTTCTTTCTCGGAATGCTTGTCAAAAGATGTGCGAATAGATTGTGATTGATTCATCAGGTCAATCATTATATTGAAACACTTGTTGTGGATGCTATTAACCTCTCCAATATGAGTTCCGAATCTCTCCAAAGCCTTGTTCCAACCCTTAAATCCATTTTGCGTAAAAGCAATATTCGCCATATTTTCACGAACTTCATTCTCGTTTTTAAATAAGTAGCAACACAAACAATATGCAATATCTTTTGATACACTGTACTCTAACCACTTGGAATATGGACCCTTGAACCAACCGGGATGAAATTTACGCATTGTAATTTTCTTCTTCCCAAATTGAGTTTTCGGAAAATTATGATCCTTAGGCTGACAAGGCCCCTTTTGAATATAATATCTTCTAACTTCGTCACGTATATTAGCATCATATTCTACTATAGGCCTTCTTTCTGCCGGGTCGGCTTTCAAATATGTAAAATTTTGAAGGAGTAGTATCTCTTTGAACTTCCGAAGGTATGAATGAAGCAACGAGTAGAATAGTAGCATTAGAGCTTGGTTGCCCATGTTTTGATCTAATGACAAACTTATTCATCCCGATTTATATAGATTTATAAAAATTCCTGCAAAACAAGATCCAATTAATACGACTTTCAAGCAAAAATCATTCATAGACTCATATCTATAGAAGATTGGTGAAAAAGAAAAATCTAAAATCCTTATTTCGTTATTGTGACATTTCGGATATTGGTGAAGTAGCAAAATCTTTCAAAACTAATTGCTAAATGCTAAACAAGATACATGAATTTATTTTCGATTCGTATGTTTGCTATCTACGCTACTGTCAACTGGATATAAGAAGATGTCGTTTGTAATTTCCTTCTATCACTTGAAATTGTGAATTAAAGATTATCTTAATGATCTAATCATAAAGTGACTATGTATATATTTTGTAGTAATATTGTTTAACTTTTCTCTTAGCAAAGCAACATATTACATTTATGTGTCAAATTGTCATTTGTTATTTTATCTTTTTGAGAGGAATAGTGGATCACCTAAAATTCTTCAAATCAAGTACTCTTTATGCTAACTCAAATAATTTCTATAGAAATAATAATGGATAAGAAATAGATACACATCATATAAAAATTCAAATCCAACATCATATTTTGAATTTTTAACTCTAAAGAAAATTAAAGTACCTGCGTTTTGAGATTAGTGAATGAAGATTATGAAAATTGAAAATAAAATTGAAAGAATAAGAGAAGAAAATGATATTTTGTTTTTAAATTTTGGAAGAGAAAGATGAAAAGTTTTTGCCTTTTGGTGAAGAAGGGTTTTGAGTAAATAAGGAAGAATGTTTTACTTTTGATTTAATAAATTAAGAAGCGAAAAAAGAATATAAAAATAAATTAATATTAACATTGCAAAGTCAAACCCAAAATTTCATGTAATGGCATATGTGTAGTGTACTTTGTACAGCTGTAGGCAACTAAGCAAGCAAGTTGTAAAAAAGTTTATAAAAAAGAAACGCTACTGTAGCGGTCCGAATCCGCGCAACAGGACACGAAAGTTGCGCCTTTTGCTACTGCACCCAGGCATATGTTTGTTCACTGGGTGCTTTTTTATATATAATACCATTTTTGTTGTGATTCTTATATAATTATACCTAATCTACGTCGAGTTTACTGGGTGCCGGAGCACCCCGAAAAAACACAGAGGTCCGCCCCTAAGGTACTAGTAGTTGTAGTATTGCTCATGTTGTTTCTTGTGCTTCGATTATGAGTTAATGGTCAAAAACAAGCCTAAAGTATCCTATTTTTTTTCGAGTTTCATAGCCAAACTATCACGCGTATGAGTTTCCTACACGAACTCTCGCCAACTATTTATCTAAATACATCTCAGCTATACGTTTTTTTCTCATTTCCTACGTGAACGGTGGTGATATTTCAGGTAGGAAAAATGGACGATTGATAGTTGAGGTGTGGTTTGATAAATAGTTGGTGCGAGCTTAGCTTGGAAACTTACACACCTATAGTAGTTCAGGTATGAAACTCGAAAAAACGTGATACTTTAGGTGTGTTTTGACTCGATTTCAGTATGCTTTATTATGCTTTCGCTTTCGTAACTACTTTTTGGACTGTTTTTTCTTGATCTGAGGATCTATAGGAAACAATCTTTCTATCTCTGAGGTAGGGCCAAGGTCTGTTGTTATTGTTGTAATGTGCTCTAGTGACTTGAAATCTTTTTCTTGGAATTAACATGTGGAGATATTCTATAATGTGTTTAGTGTTTTATGGTCCGTCCGGGGGCCTTGTCTCGGCCTAGACATACTAGTGTTTTCAGTTCAGTAGAGGCTTGGTAGATTGTTTTAAATTGGATTTGGTTTTTACAGCAAGACTCAGTTCGAGAGGTTGAATTCAATTTAGTCTGTTTATTTTAGGTTTCTGATGCCACTATTTTGCTACCGCCTACTTGTGTATGATATATTGGTGTTGTTCATAGTATAAGTATTAGGGTTTTTGTTTGAAATTATGTGCAGGCGTTTGAATGTTCAACAACAACAATAACATATCTAGAGTATTCCCATGAAGTGAGATTTGGGGAGGGTAAAGTGTACGCAGTCCATACCACTACCTCATATGAAGTAGAGAGGCATTTGAATGTTATTGGATTTAAATCCATAACAAGACACAAGTTGGATTATATCTTAAAGTCAAGCTAATATATTTGTACTAATATAGTTGCATTGATTATTCGAGTCCAATATAATTAAGGGGGATTTTTTCAATTAAGTAGGATGATATTTTGTTTTGCAAGTGTTGTCTGGCACCATGTCAGAGATATCAATTGTTTCAAAGCAGATGAAAGGGGTTTAGTTCCTTAACCAGCTGTACTACCACATCCTTCGAATTTGAAGGATTTAAATAGACAACTTGGTGAGTTTCGATGGATCATTGAGGTTTGCCTTCTACTCGATAGAAGAATTAGACTTCTGCCGATCTTGCGGTTGAGAATGGTGAACTTTGGATGATGCAGGGTATCATTGCGCTTTGAACATTTCAAAATGATCTTGTTTTGCCCTACAAAATGTCACGGCTTGCTTATCTAGCTGACCACCAATGAGTCATTAATGGCCTGCCTCCCAGGACGTGGTGGGATCGCAACTTTTGAAGAACTACCAAAGCTATACCAATTCCTGTGGTGTGCCATCAATAGATGTCAAACAAGACTAAAAAGTACTCCTTGACAAAAATCAAACTGCCGGCAGAATATTTGGAGAACTTGCTGATGCCAGTATAAACTATGTTTGTTGATGGACGCCAAAGTTTGCGAAAGGCCGCACAAAAGGATGCACTGTTTCGAACTGATGCTTCAGAAGGATGCACTGTTTCAAACTAATGCTTCAGAAGGATGCAATCCTTCAATGAAATGACACATTGATTCATGAAATAGTCTGCCTATTCGGAAAAGATGCAAACTTTGGACGAACAGACATGATCTTTTAGGAAAGGTCACACCTTTAAGCGAACCATTGCCACTTCTCAGAAGAGGCATATAAAGGCTATATAAAACTGCTTTTATCCACAGGTTTAGACACGAATTTTCTGAAATACAAACTGTCTTCTTGTCTTCAAAACATTTTGTGTAATCAATCAAATTGTTGAGTGAGTTCGTTGAATCCAACAATTTGAGGTACCGCTATTATTCGGATTGAAGGCCATTTTATTTTGGGAGGAAGATTCCATAACCTCGGGTACAGTGAGGGAAATTATTCCTTAAGGACACTCCGTGAAGTCGGGGGACTTGGCCTTACAAATTCTATTTCATCTATTTTCTGAAAATAAACACACTTCTTAGATAGATTATTCATAATCTAGTGTTGAAGGTGTTAAGTAACTTCAGAAGTGTCCTTGTCTTAGACTTGAACTAAAGTTGAAGTTTGTGTTGCATGTATACAGATTCTTGTACACGAATACACTATTTATAACAAAGTATCCTGATCCATGAACCTGACATGCATGTCTGTAAGCAGCATTTGTCATTTGCATTTCTTTGAAGAACGAACCAGTATCTCCAATGTGGATATGTCTGAGGAACTATTCCTTTAGTCCTAAATTACTATTACTTAAGCCTCGCTAATTTGCTCGAGGCAGAGTCTTCTAAGAATATTTTAATCACCGTGACTACTTATGCCTGAATATGTCTCTCTTGCTCCTATCCTGTTGTATACATTTGTTTCCTTTTCGAGCATAGCAGTTCTTCATTTGTTAATATCTATCTACCATTCTACCATGTGGTTGGGGTCTTGCTTGCTGATTTAAGATATTTTCAGATTGTTGTGACGGAAGTGATGAGTACGATAGTCTTGTCAATTGCCCCAATACTTGCATAATGGGCGAGGATTTTTCTTATCAAACAAGAAGGTATCGGTCAAGAAGAAAACAACTTGATCAAATTGGTGGAAAAAAAGCTAATGGGGTCAATATGGATGACTCGGCTCAGAGACTAAAAGGTAATTCTATTCCCCCCCCCCCCCCCCCCCCCCTTTTTCTTAAACCTCTGACATGAACTGTGAACCATCTCATGTAGCTACTATTTGATGATCATTGCAGGTCTGAAGATACTGGTATTTGTACAGGTCGTCCTTATCATTATTTTTCTGGTCGTCAGAAAGTTATATTGGTGATCCCGGTCTAAAAGAAGACATTTGCGTTGAGAATTGAGCCGAGAACTATTATTCTTGTGTCTTTCGTTGCCTCACAAGTCACAACCATGATTATATGATCTAAAACATTGGAGTGCAGTTGTGCTCCAGTATTTTTCTGAAGGTCCAACTTGCTGATTGTTGACGTTCTTCTTATAATGATTCTTACATACATCTATCTGGAGACGGGATTGTGACAACTATTAAGTCCTGCATCAGTCCTCGAATTATCATGTTATTAAGTGCTCCTTTAAACGTTTGACTATCTCGGTTGCTCAAATTAACAAGAAAGTTGGATACTGACAGCGAATCATTTCTCCTTCAAGATTATTGAGTTGGCCATGTATAGAAAATCAGTTTTGTATGCTACTTATCTGCTCTAACAATTTATCTATGACATCATATAGTCTGAAATTGTATATCGCATTTTTTAAGATTTTCTGCAAATGCATATGTAGAACAAAAGGTTTGTAACTAGCAAGACTGGAGCTACTACCATTACTTTTGAAAGCTATTGACTTTTTAACTGACGTATTTTTCTTGACGTACAAAAAAATTGAAGTGTCAAAATCTTTGATTCGTGATTTGTGTCATCTTGAACCAGAGACTTCATATTCACCCTTCTCAAATTGTTCTGATCAGGTATCCTAATTGTTGATGCTTCCTGATAAATAACCAAAATGTGTGTTGTGTTGATAAAGAAAAAAAATACTCTATCGAGGGAAACAATATAGTTCTACCGGAAACAACCTCTCTACTCTACAAAGGTAGGGGTAAGGTCTGTGTACACAATACCCTTCCCAGCATGGGCGGAGCCACCTATATCAAAGGATGGTCAGGTGCACACCCTTCGTTGAAAAAAATTATGTTGTGTATATAGGTTAAATGTTAGCTATTATGAATTTGTATTTAATTTTACACACTCTTAACGCATCCGAGGAGAAAATTTGCACACTCTTCGTCAAATTTCTGACTCCGTCACTGCTTCCCAGACCCTACCTACACTGGGTATGTTATTGTTGTTGTTGTAGGGAAATAATATTATCCGACAACTGTTGATCTTCATGTTACTCATATGTATCACAGAGTACTACTACCAGTTAACAATTGTACCTCATGTTCATTTTACTAGTCCAATTATTTAGAGCTAACATTGATAACTCAACAAGGGAGGCTTCTTTCACATTAGTCGTTCTTCAAGATTCCTTACACACATTACTCTTATCACTGTTGCTACCTAAGTGGAAGAATATAGATTGAAATTCCCGGTTTGGACAGATCTGTAAAAAGCATCGTCACTGACTTCGTCAGAAAGATTGAAAGAACTGAAAAAGTCGATAAATTGGTAAATTCCCAAGCATATGCATATATATATATATAAAAAAAAACTGCTGCTCAAGACTTGCATTAATGATCCGACATAGGGTAACAAAGAGCAGAAAGTTCAAATGAGCATTTCTCAATGATAAGAGAATACCCTCGTTGCTAGATATCTGTAGCGTTTGAAATACGGTTTTAGTTTAAATTTTGTGTACTAAGATTGTGTTTTGTGGTCAACCGAGTCATGGTATGTGGTTCGAATAGTCATGTATGTGTAACTCTTAGGCTGTTTACATCACACCTCCTGGTGCTGGGCCCTTTCCTTACTTGCAAACGCGGGATACTTTGTGCACGGAACTGCCTTTTTTAGTTGATACTTGTTTTGGTCATGAATTCTTGATGGTTTGGCTGCTTGTTTGACTTCATCTTTCATTTAGTTCGCATTTGTATATGGATTCATAGAGGAGAATAATACTTGGATGAATGCAGGGAGACTATACCAAGGTTATGCAATTTTTGTAAATGATTATCAATGTAGGAATGTTTTTTATGTACTGTGATTCTAACTTTGAAGTATTACTTTTTTGTGAGTTTCATACCTAAGCGACCATGTTACTTTTTTGTGAGTTTCATACCTAAGCGACCATGTGTTTGCGTTTTCTACCTGAACTATCACCAACTATTTTTCAAAATAGTTAATGATAGTTTAGGTAGGAAACTTGCAAAAACTGATACTTTAGGTGTGTTCTTAACCATTATCTCTTAATTATTATTGTTAATGATTTTCAATTTATTCCCCTGGTTGTGGTTATACTGTTATCTGTCCTGAGCCGGAATCTATCGGAAACAGCCTCTTTACTCCATCAAAGGTAGTGGTATGGACTGCGTACACTCTACCCTCCCAAGGCCCCACTTTATGAGAATACACTGGGTATGTTGTTGTTGTTGTTCCAATTTATTCCCTTAATTATCCGCTTGCAGTGTCATTTGGCACCATTTTTAGACCAGAAAAAAAGAGTGTGCACACCATGCATCAGCATATACCAGTCGAGGTGGTTTTTGATAAACAGTTGGTGATAGTTCAGGTAGGAAACTCGCAAAAAAGTAATACTTCAGGTGTGCTTACATATTGTGCATCAGCCAAAGAGTTCACCCATATATATGACCAAATCCAAGTTTCCAGTAATACAGGTAAAATACGTTCTTTACAGCCCAGAATGAAACAAAGATTGCCAGAAACATCACCAACCTCTGGATATTCCTGTTCTTCTCATGGACAAGAACATGAGTGACAAAGGCCAACAACAACCCGAAAATCGTGTACAAGAACCCGATTGTAAACCCCTCAGCACCCAACTGCATCCCAGATCCGTGTAAAAGAAAACCAGCTTTCCCGGATCATCTGTATCCACCATAGCTATAGGTATCTTATTGACTATGTTGTACATTGTCCCTGAAACACTGAAGAAGTACACGAAAATTGACCCCACCATCCATGCGTTCTTATTATGCATAAGGGTGTTTCCAGATATAATCTTTTTCAGTAGAAATAAACTCAAGATTAGCGCCAGCGCTATGATACTCATCTTCTGTTTCTTGGAAATAAAACCTGGCCGATGAATGGGACCGACAGTGTGTTTACTTTTGGCCTCCACGAATTCTGCCATCGATTCAGCATGACTCGAGAAATCAGAGGACTCCATCTGAATCGAATCCCTTTCGAAATCAGTGGAAAAAAGGGGTATTAGACATACATGGGAAAGAGACTTGACACCAAATAGAGCAAAAGAAACTCGTGATTCTTGAAACTCGATTTCAAAGAAGAACAACTTGCTGTTAGCTGGATTGTTCGTGTGAAAAGAAGACGCGAGAATCAAGAACTCATTTTTGAGTGTAGGAAGTGAAATCTCTGAATGTGAATGTAGCTTCTGTGAATCAAAGAACACAAGGAAGGTGAATGGCCTAGGGACAGGTACCGATAAAATTCGTCCAAGTAGTCTGTTTGAGAGGTGAATGACACCCGTGGTCGATCGAGCACGAAGGATGGTTAATTCAGAAACCAAATCATCCGAGTTTAAGGAATGATTGATAGGTACAAGGAGTAAAACAACAAGCATGTACAAAATGGAATGTGTGTTGTAAGAGATAGCCATTGTAGTTGTGTTTCTTCTGCATGTTCTATTTCATATAATGAGAACAACTTTTTGTCCATACTTTGATTCCACATGGTGTGTTCTTAAGAGTATTGAATAACTTTTGTTATGGAGTGTTTTACCCTGACGGGGAGCTTTGGAGTAATTGGTAAAGTTGCTTCCATGTGACCAGGAGGTCACGGGGTCAAGCCTTGGAAACAGCCTCCGGCAGAAATACAAGGTAAGGCTGCATACAATACACCTTTGTGGTAGGGTCCTTCCTCGAACCCTGCGCATAGCGGGAGCTTTAGTGCACCGGGCTTCCCTTTAATGTTTTACCCTCTCATGTGAGACTTCACGGCGCAAATCTGGATCTAGTTGAATATCTCTGCGAAAGCGAAAGAGCATAAGGCCAACGCCTAGCACAAACAACTCCCACAGATATTGTTGAAGTCGTTCCCTTTAGATGCAAATATCGAACATAGGATGGGAAGCAAAAAATATTGAATATGATCAATCATAATCAAACTCCATAATATTTACTTACATTCACATATGATATACACAAACATATAACCAAAGCCTTCTGGCAAAATGAATAGTATACAAAATTGCTATATGGAGTTTATCAATGTACGTAGGCTGGAAAAATAGTTTGTCAATGTGACTCATAGGTGATGTCAATGTGACTCATAGGTGAGATAGAGAGACGGTTTGTCAATATATTCCCACCAAGTGGGGTTTGGGGAGGTAAGTGTATGCAGTCCATACCAGTACCTCAGAGGTGAGATGCAGGTGAGATAGAGAGACTGTTTTCAGTAGACCTCCAGCTCAAGATAAAACAATCTAGAAAAGTAGTTGTTTCTATAGTACTATAAAGTTTGTACTACTGAAAATCATATGTAGCGGATTTAGCCATGGATTTATACGCGTGCATGTACATATCCGTGCACCAAAACTAGTATAGATAGATTTAGATATACTTTTCGTGAAACTCATCTTTCTCGTTTGTCAAAATTCTTGATCCGCCACTCTCAAGATCACCTACATGATCTTCTCTAGAACAAGATTGAGCTTGAAGTCCTTGAAATGATCTCTCCCTACTAAGAATAATAATTCTTTTACACGAGCTCAATCTCGAACTTGTTCCATTCCCTACACCAACAAGAAAAAATTAGCGACAGACAAATTCTGGTATTTTACCTGAAGATGAACGACAATTTTGGAACTTCTTTGGTATTTTACCTGAAGACGAAGTCCCTTCAAGATTCACAGTTACACACAAGTTTCCACTTTCCATAGGTGGCGTTGATGGCGACATACAACTAACAATGCCCTCCCTAGGCTCGGGCGATAGGCGAGGTTTCGCCTCGGCCCGGCATACGGGGCATGTTGAGTGACAATCAAACCATTTGTCAATACACTCAACATGAAAAATATGCTTGCAATTAGGCAAAATCCTAACCAATTCACCATCTTCAATAGTACTCAAACAAATTGAACACTCAATAGTGTGTTGTTCACTTTTCTTATAAAGAAATATTGGTAGTGAAGTCATGATGGACGGGTCAAGACCATGTTTAGGTGGCTCAACTTGTGACATACTCGTCATGTTGAAAATTCGAAAACCTCTAGTAGTGTAGGACGTCGCCTGGCCTTGGGCCTGGCGTTGTCTGCAAAGACATTTAATGTACAAACGAATAATAGAAACAAGGAAAACAACTAGAGATATGGAAATTAAGGCATTGATCATGAATTTGGTGTTGATATTATATTTGTTTCTTTGATGAACAAATGGAATATCATCTTCATCACCAGCAAAACCCATGGGTATAGTGTTTAGTTTTTGAACAAGTGATAAGAAGAATATTGGTTTAATTTTATGTTTCAAGACTTTGATTTTTTTAGTATAAATATTGGGTTTTTGTATGTAAAGGTAACGTTAACTAAAGAAAAGAGTGTTTTCATGGAAATTGGAAGGAAACAAACATGAAATTGTATAAGCCTATATTTTCAAGGAAAATTAAATAACATAAACATACACCTTAACTTAATATATTTACATAAATTTTCCACCTTAACTTAATATATTTACATAAATTTTACATCCTTACAAAGTAATTACAAAAATTTCAACTAATTATGTATCTTCGTTGCATGTATTGAAAGCTAATTATGTATCTCGACAGACCCAAAATAAAAAAAATGCATCGGGAGCTAATTATGTATCTCGACAAATTCAAAATCAAGATTTTCAGTAGTTACGCGACATGTCGAAATTCTCTGTAATTAAGCTCTAAACTATCAGAATTTATGTTGTTTGCCCTTTTTTCAGCCATTGACTTATTCATGGTGTGAAGCGACTTTATGATCCAATGAACACTTGTCGTGGATTTTCGTAATCCTGCTGTGCAAATATATATATATATATATATCATGATCGATACGAAAATAGATGAAGTAATCTGTTTCTTTAGCCAAGAAAAAATATTTCTAGTTTTGCATTGTCCAAACATCGACCGTAAAAATTTCTACAATAAATTGAGTAGGTATTGGTATACTATTTTACCGTACACCTTCTGTTTTAAATTATGTGTCATGTTTTTTTACACACCCTTTGAGAAAATAGTAAATAGAGGAATTACAGCTATTTTACGTGTCCGAAACAAATCATCCCAAGTAAAACGAAATATTCATATATCATTTAACTTGGAACGATCTGTTTCAAGTTCTATTGAATGCCTTTTTTAATTTACAATTCTAAAATCTAAACGTTTTATTCGATTCTTTTTGGTCAGTCAAGATTTAAATTATGAGTTTGTGCCATTTAATGTTGTTTTGTACCCTCTCGTCCATCTTTATTTGTCTATATTTGACTTGACACACTCTTTAAGAATAAATAAATAAAATAATAATTTTACGATTACATCATTTTGAATGCTACCTCCGTCCCATTTTATATGTCGTCATTGGACCTGACATGGAGTTTCGTCCCATTTTATGTGTCGCCATTTGACCGGGCATACAGTTTCGTGCCATTTTATGTGTCGCCATTTTATCGGGTATGGAGTTTAAGAAATAAGTGATGACTTTATAAAGTTCACAAAATTGCCCCTTTTAAAGTTATTTTAATGCTTATTTTTTTATTGTCTTTTCTTAATAAGTGGGATGCACAAAGAATAAAATGGGAATCATGTCATTAAATAGTTACCAAACAAGAAAATGTGACATTCTTTTTGAGACGGACCAAAAAGGAATTGGTGACACATAAAATAGGACGAATAAATTTATTACATTGAAAAACGTCTTGGATAATGATTCTTGTTATTAACAAGGATAAAATAGACACAAAGTGATATATTGTCTCTTGATTTTTAAATTGGATAAGTAAAGTTAGACAAATAATTTATGTATACTGAATAAGTAAAACTGGATGGATGGAGTACTTTGTTCGCCCTATAGTAGTTGTTTGTCTTAATTGTTTCAAGTTAATTGTTAATGTACAAAATCAAGATAGAATTAATATATTTTTCTCATTAAAACAAGTTATTTGTGAAGTTTCAAAAAGATTTCTTAAAGGGTAAATTAGTAAAATTATCTTTTTTATTCACGAACGTGTAAAAAAAGGTGAACAACTAATTGAAAGTAGCAATTTGGATTAAAAAAAATGAATATCCTTTAATATGGAACAATGTAAGAAATAATAATAAAATATCTATATCTATCTATATCTATAATCTAGAATCTATATCTATAATCTATAATATATTAAAAGTGTGAAGAGCCTTAAAAATGTTGTTTGAATTTTTTGACCTTCATTAAAAGTCTTTACTTTATACAAAATCATTTTTTCACTATTTTTTTCCTAATATTTAAGAGTTAAAAATTAATTTAATTATTTATGGTAAAATCTTTCCTTGTTAGAAGTCATCAAAATTAATGACAACTAATACTTTTTTGTTATGATATTAATATATATCAATTATAGTGAATGTCTATCAAGATCTACTTGATGTCTATTAGGATTTGAAGTATCTGTCTTTTACTCATAAACTAATCATCCCTCAAGAGAAATAACAATTACTCTATATTCTCTATTCTTCTTCTTCTTCTCTCTTCTTTCTTGTTTTATAACATGTTATCAACACGAGACTCTACCGTCTCAAATTTGAAGGCTAAGACTAAGGTATTATTATTTTTCTTCCATTTTTCATATGTCTAACAATCTTACAAAGTGTGAGTTCGTTGACCTTCAAAGTTCAGGCAAGAACTATTTTTCATGGGTGCTGGATGTTGAAATCCACCTGGATGCTATGGGTCTTGGAGACGCCATAAAGAAAGAAAACACAACATCTAGTCAAAATCGTGCTAAGGCTATGATTTTCTTGCTTCATCATCTTGACGAAGTACTAAAAATTGAATACCTTACTACTAAGGATCCACTCGTATTGTGGAATAACGTAAAACAAAGGTTTGACCACTTAAAGATGGTCATCCTCCTGAGAGCACGATGTGAGTGGATGCATATGAGGTTTCAAGACTATAAGTCTGTTCATGAGTACAATTCTGCCATGGTCAAATTTTTTTCTCAATTGAAACTATGTGGAGAAACGATCAATGATGACGATATGATGGAAAAGACGCTCTCCACTTTTCATGCCTCAAATGTGCTTTTACAGCAGCAATATCGAGAAAAAGGTTTCAAGAAGTATACTGAACTGAGTTCTCATCTTCTCGCGGCTGAACAAAATAATGATTTGTTGATGAAAAATCACGAGAATCGACCTACTGGATCTGCACCATTCCCTGAGGTGAATGATATGCATGCTCACCATGCTAGGCGTGGAAAAGGCCGCTTCTCTGGTCGTGGATGTGGACGTGGTCGTGATGACCAAGAAAGAAACTATGTTTCGGGTGTTAATCATTCATCGAATAAAAAGAGAAAAGATGAGAAATGTGAAGCAATTACTTATTTTCGATGTGGTGAAAAAGAACATTATTCACGTGACTATCGTTCTCTCAAGAACTTGGTTGATCTTTATCAAGCATCACTGTAGACACCTAATTTCGTCCCTCCCCGATGTCGTTTTACCCATTTTTACCTTATCCTACCGTGTACCCTCACCCATGTGATTATATCCCGCAAAATACAAAAATAGCAAATATTCAATAAATCTCTAACCTTATCCTAACAAATTTTATTCTAACCACCTACCCCACTCCCTACCCCACCCCACATGACCCCCCCCCCCCCACGTTTCTTTTTCCACTTTTGATAATATGTACATACAATGAGGAGGATATGCATACAAAAATGGGTCCCACATCAAAAGAAAATTCATTCACCATTTCCATTTTACCATATATATATATATACACACAGAAGCTTCCAAAATTGGGGGGACCCACTCACAAAAAACAATTCCACTCACCCTAACATAGACTAGAACTCACGTCATTCTTTTTTTTTTCCTTCTTCTTCTCACACAGAGCAGACATGCATATATAAAGGACACAACAATAATTTCAAGGGCATCTCTCAGATACACCATCACCAACAGAGAAAACATTTTTTGGCTTCTTTTTCTTTCTTCTTCGTAAAAGCACACAGAGCACTCATCTTCACGAATTCCATTTTTTTTACTGAAAAATGAACACCCACCATTGACACTTGCACACACACATTCATGGATAGGGAAATGAGACCCACGAAAAAATAAACTCCATTTTTTTTCTTTCTTTTTCGACTCTTCTCCACGCACAACAAGAACCAGAAATCACACACACACACATAGAATCGAGAGAGAGAGATCGGAGGGTTAGAGTTTTCCGGCGGTATCCATGCCAAAATCGATGTTCGGCGTCAGGAATGGGTTGAATCAGTCATAAACTCATTGAAAAATTCTTCATTTTCTTTCGATATTGGGACGAGACTTAGCCAGAATCCGATCTATCCCAGATGGGGTTGTTGTCGTCAACTTGCCTGAGCTTGATTCTACTCGATTTCAGTTTTTATCAGATTTTTTTGGGGGGGGGGGTCGCGGGTTGATTTCGGTCAGGTTTGGGTTAGATTTTGATCTGTTCGAACGTCTCATGGATTTGGTATTTGGATCGGACCTTAAGTTCGGGTTTTGTATCGAGTTGGTTCGTTGTTGAGGCTCCCATTTGAGGATTTCGATTTCAGATTTCTTTATTATCAACGAAAACAAGTTCCATTGAGGTCTATTCTCTTAACTCGTTCTCTTTTCTTTTCCTTGATTGGTTGAATTGTTGTGATTATGTGTGGTGTGATCATGGTTGGTGGATTTTATCGATGTTATGATGTTTTATATGTTTGACGATGTGATTTCGGTGATACGTGGAATGAATTGGAGTAATGTTTGGTGTAATTGATGGAAACGAAGCTAGGTGGGGGGTTGGAATTGAGAAATTAATAAAATGGGCAAATCTAAATTAATTTTTGGTTTATTATTGTTGAATTCGGAATAAACATGAATATTGTCGGAACAAGATAGAATCATGGTATGTTGAAATAAATAGGCAAATGTAGGTTTGGGTAGGCAAATTTAGAATTGTTGGATTGTGGGAATGCTTGAAATATTTGTTGAATGTTTTTTTTATCGCATTTGAAAAGTGTATTCATTTAGCCGGGGAATGCCCCGAGGTCATTTGTATTTACTCACCGGGGAATGCCCCGAAGAATTTTGTACGCGAAGGATGTTCGTGATCAAGGCCAGAGGCATCAGGTAAAGCATAGTTTAGGAATAGTATAGGTCATTTCAGTATTTTTATTTTGGTTTGTAATAAATTGGACTAGACGCTAAATTTTAGATTGTTTTATTTTGTTTGCTTGCTTGATTGTTTTGTGTGTTTTATGTGATTTATACATTCGCAGTGTCAAATTAGCCAATATGCTCCACCAAGTGACCGTGGTCGAACCACGGGATTGAGGGGTGCCTAACACCTTCCCCTCGGTCAACAGAATTCCTTAGCCGGAATCTCTGTTCGCGGATCAGTGTTACAGAGTCAAAACCATTTTGAAAAAGGATATTCACAGGTGACTTGGCACACCCGATTTATGCCAAGTGGCGACTCTGAGTTTTGGAATATAATGAATCCTTTTCGAAATAAATTTTCATTTTTGTCACTTTAATAAAAGCCCTTTCGAACCTTAAACCATATCTTTTTGGAGTTAAAAAAGGGGTGTGACAGCTCTGGCGACTCTGCTGGGGACTATTTCGGAATCTGATCTTTCTTGGAGTCGTATCAGCTTTGTTTGGCATTACGAGTGTATAAGCATTGTTTGTGATTTTTGTTTGTGTTTTCACTTTTGTGCGTTTTCGTGCTCTTTGTTTACAGTATTTATCCTATGTGTTACCGCTTTTATATCTGACATCATGTGCATAACCCGAGTCATTCTTTCCGCAACAAGTCTCGGAGCGCACGTCGTGCGCACGAACTCTAGTTGAGTCACCTTTATTTTAGGGGGGGAGCCGTTGGATGTATGGAGTAGGTGGAAAGCAAAACAGCCACTATCGACCATATGCTCCCCCGAACGGCCTTGTTAGTAAACCACAACGTAGGTCAGCCTTTAGGTCATTCTTATGTGCATCATATTTGGACCTAGCGGGGCCCACATGGTTCTTTGTAGGAGACTCACCCCTAAAGCATCCCTACGTGCTAAATGCTACATCTTTGAGGATAACGTGGTCATTTGACAGACTGATGTGGGGTAAAGCATGTGTTAGAAGTAAAGTGTGTGAAAACAAAAAAGAAGTTCAAAAAAGTGTTTTGTAGTTTTTCGAGTTCTTTATGGCTTTTGTTTTTCACATTTCAAAATTTTCAAAAAGTTATTATTATTTTTTTTTTTACAATAGGAGGTTTTATAAAGGAAAATGCAAAAAAAAAATGGTAGAAGTTTTGTACGTTTCATATAACGGAAATATCAAAAAAAATCCTTTTATTCCTTTACCACGCATTCATAATTCGAAAATTAAAAAAAAAAGATTTTTCTTTCATAGTGGTTGGTATCAAATTAAAAACCCAATTTTTTAAAATTTTTTTTATTATTCATCGGTCTTTGGTTGTGTCTCTTAAGTTAGGGTCAGTCTGTTAGTTAATCTTTATTTGTCCAATTTGGATGAACTACGCACCCCTGATTCTCCTCTCTCAGGAGTGAGATTCGTAGGCAGCCTATTATAGGTTCGGGGATCTTATTTAAAAAATTCAAAAAAGATTTTCTTCACTTTTCATCTAGAGTAGGTGTTTCATACATGTCTTGAAAATAAAAATACAAAAAAAATAATTCTTAATAGTCGTAGGTTTTATTTTTGGTTGATCTTACTTAAAAAAATCCAAAAAGATTTTTTTTCTTCACTCTTCATTTATAGTAGGTGTCACATACATCTTAAAAGAAAACCACAAAAAGATTTTTCTTTAATAGGTTCGAGTTTTATTTTCGCATGAAATTCAAAACTGAAAATCCAAAAAGATTTCTTTGGTAATCATAGATTTCACTTTATAGAGGGGTGTTTAAACTTGAAAAATACAAAAAGATTTTCATCAATTCTTTTGACAAATTGTTATTTTCTTTTCTTCTTAAAGTTTCAAGAAAAATAAAAAAGAAAAAATAGTTTAATTTGACCATTTTGGCAAGACTTCACGAACTACGCACACTTGATTCTCCTCTCCTGGGAGTGAGATACGTAGGCGCCCTTCTTGGGTTCGGTGATATTTTCAAAAAAAAAAAAGAGGTTTTGAAAAATGTTAAACTCTAACATATTTGTTGCCTCTTGTTCAGTTAGTTTAAAGTGGTTGGTTTGTGGCTTCCTGGCTGGTCCTCCATATCACACCAAATCCAAGGAAGGTTTGGTTGTGTCCAATAAGGATATAGAGAGTGGCACCATGGATGAAACAAAGAGTCAGGAAATTGAGAGTTTAAAGAAAGAGAATTTGAGACTGAGACAACAAATGATGGAAATGTACCGAGCTTGGGCCAGTGGGCTGCCTCCACCTCCGTTCCCCTCTTTTGACCCTACAAATACCTTGAGTCTTCCACCAAAATCGGAAAGTCAGTTTTCTACTGTTGTTGATGCACCACAGCATGCCTCAGAATCCATTCCATGTCAAATGCACCTCAACACTTCCACCACTCTTTCTTTATCTCCTCAGTATAAGTGTACCACATTCACAACACCATATACCGTTTGTGCTTTTGTTGCTCAACTTTCTACTAAGGCTTCCACTTTGTCTATCAATCCAACGATTGTGCTTCCCCAGTCCACTAGTGACTCCACGTTCAATATTGTTGATGATCATTGGTATACTCTTGAGCCTATAGTTAAGTTAAGTGAACCGCAAAAATTTCTTACTAAGAAGCCTAGCATGCCAAAAGAGCCAGAGAAAATAGTTGGGAAAGTGAAGAGTGTAGAAAATGATATGAAAAATTCCCCTGGACTTATGGGCTATGAAGATGTTTCATATAAAAACTGGGGCATGTCTTCAAGTGTTAACCTTCCTCCCAGCTTTGAGACATCAAAATTTGGGGAGCCTGATGGACAGAAGGATTCTGTGAAACATTCGGGACGACATTGCAATCAACCAAGGGAAACTGAAGGAAAGAAGAAGGAAAACACACCTATTGTCATAACAGGGCCAAAGCAGAGTTTGAGAGGTCCAACCTACCAATACTGTCAGCCTCAATCCCGAGCTTACATATCAGATCCACATAACCACTTGCAACAAG
Organism: Capsicum pubescens; assembly: GCA_030864215.1. NCBI lineage: Eukaryota > Viridiplantae > Streptophyta > Magnoliopsida > Solanales > Solanaceae > Capsicum > Capsicum pubescens. Next base: position 47,008,351 of record CM061547.1, read on the forward strand.
GTTTCTTTCTCCAAAATCCAAGAAATCCCATTCCACTTCCTCGATATCCTGCGAACAATGCACAATTGTATGATCATCCATCTTCTTATCCATAATGGCATGCACCTGTCCCTTAACATCGTCCTCGACCCTCATAAATTTACTAAGGAACCTCTAAATCTAAATTTTATTCGAGGCCAGAGTTCGCAAAGAGGAGGAAGGAAAAAAATAATTTCACTCCTATTGGGGAATCCTATGCCAGTTTATTCCAGAGATTGGTACATCAGGGCATGATCACTCCTCTCCTTGGGTATACTCCTGACCCGCATTCAAGAAGCTTTGATCCTAATGTGCGATGTGCATATCATTCTGATGTTCAGAGTCATTGTACTGAAGATTGTCGCACTTTGAAAAGAGAAATGGAAAAGATAATTCAAGATAAATTGACTGTGGTGCAAAACATTGGCCCTTCGACCATCCCACAGAGTTCTTCACCAGCACGCAGTACTGTACAATATGTGGGAGGCAAGGAGTTAAGCATGGGGATCCGGAGCTTATTTGTTGAAAGAAATATGTCTGACAGTAATGAAAGCTCTAGTCATGTTGATATGCAAACCAGTGGCTAATATGTCAGGCTGAGCAATTGAAAAGTCACCCCTCTCCCTACTAGGAAAAGGTCTGGTAGTTTTTTTTTTCTTCTATTTTTTGAATTATTTCAGGGTTGTAGTTCGGGATCTATCTTGTTTTGTCCCTTTGTCGTTTATGTTCAAACCCTTTTATCTTTTATTTCAACTAAATGAAGTGTCCCTTTCCTTTTGTGTTTCAAATATGTGTTGTTTGTTTGTTTTCTTTATACATCCATTTTATGTTGATTCTAGTGATATGACATGCCTGCAAAATTTTTAGTCAGATCTTAAAATCCATCTTAATCATGAAGCATTGAATCAGAGAGTTAAATTTAGGAAAAGAGAGCATCTGAGAAAATAAATAGAGTGTTGGGGCATTTGGTGATCAACTTGAAGCCTTCCTTGAAAATTGAGATTTTTTGAGAATCGCAAGGATAACTTGGTCATCAATTGAAAGATATGTCTTAATTAGGTCAAACAGTGTCTACATGATCCTATCAAGAGGAAAAGAAAGAAAATCAACTCCACGAAAGCGTGAGTCATTCAATATGATGGATATAACACAGGTGGAGTTGTATGTTTGACAAGCCCAGAAGAAGTAGTGGCACACATGCTCAACTAAAGTTAGTATTGTGAAAGTGTCACAAATAATCTTCATCTCTCACTTTCATATTGCATGATATGTACTTGCATTTTCAAGGATTGATATGATGAAGGAATTTCATTCTGCTATCCAAACATCGGGTCATCCTTTGTTTACCCCATTTGAGCTTTAGTCCTATTTTCTTTCATACCCCTCTTTTGGAATCAAGATGGAGTCAGCAAAACTCAAAAGAAAAGTATCGAGAAAAACAATAGAGTCAGAAAGTTTTCAAAAAGAGAAGAGAGGAAAATGTGTCCAAAATAGAAAAAAAAAGTATCAAGAAAAATTAGAATCAGAAAAATCACAAAGAAAAAAGAGAAAAAAAAAAGAAAAAAAATCAGAATAAAAAAAACAAGCTTCCAGAACTACGCATGATCTGATTCTCCTCTCTCGACGGTGAGATACGTAGGCTTCCCTACTCAGGGCTCGGTCAAACCAAATAAATAATTTAGAGTCACCCAGTCAAAAAAAACTGGGGCATGAGTTAATCCTCATTGTTTGAGTCGATTCCAAAAGTTGTAAGTCCTACCCCACTTCAAGTGTTATTTGGGCCCCATGCCATCCTTTCTTTCTAACCTTATCCAAAAGCCAAGTTACAACCAAAGAAAGACCTTCAGATCAATCTTTGAGGATGTTAAGGCTGAGTATGCAAGGGATATAATGATACATTTGAGAACTATTTGTGTTCCTCAACATAGGGAATCAAGAGAGAAATAAAAATGAGAGAGTCTTATTGGCGAAAACCCTTACGGGCACCATAAGGCGATGGTAAGTTGAGAGAAATAAAAAGGAGACAGTCTTATTGGTGAAAACCTTTACGGGCACCATAAGGCGATAGTGAGCTGAGAGAAAATGAAAGAAGCTTGTTGGCGAAAACCCTTCAAGGCACCACTAGCCGAATGGGGTCTTAAATGCAATTGACCTAAGAAAGCAACTCAGTTTCAAGGTCATTAACTCAACAACAATGGGTAGAAAGTTTGGATGAAAAGATCAAGCTGTTTAATCCAAAATGCATGGCATAATCATTAGTGTTGAATGTCATTTTTAGATGAATTTTTGTTTGTTTGTTTTAAAAGGGGACATTCATTGTCTTTTCTTTCTTCTCTTTATTTTAATTTTATCTTTCTTGAGTCAGTTATCAAAACAAAAATTGTCAATTTTTTTTTTGTTTCTTGTCTTTGAGTCGAGTCCGTGTCAAAATAAGTGAGAAAAGATTTCAAAACTGGCTACCAGCTTCTTTAATTGCACAAAGCAAGACCAAAGCTAGCACATGAAAGATACATAATTGTGAGCCAAAATAAGGCATGCAAAAATTGTGCCAACAGACAAGTTTGGGAACTCATGGAAATACCAAGGTTCAAAGGGTTTATCTGATGAGCATGATGAAGCAGAGATGCCGTGTTTGTTTCAGAGTCCTTAATAAACTGAGTTGGGTCAACGATGCATCAAGTCAATGACATGTGCTAATGGTTGGAAGCAAGGTTAAATGTGATGATGGAAAGAGCGTTTTCCACGAAAGCCAAAGCCACAAACCAGCCACCATGTTTTTAAACTCACAACTTTTCTTTGGATGAAACAGGAAACATATTACCTTCAAAGTAAGGACTTCAGAGCATGAAAGGGATGCAATGCCTCACTTTTACAAATGTAGAAAGCAAGGTTGCTGCATAGGTTTGGTAATCAAAACCATGGTAAAACTCATAATTCAAGATCTCTAGGAGACGCACTTCCTTGTTTTGGTAATTCAAGCAACTTTGGTAAGGAAACACACTTCCTTGATTGGGTAATTCAAATTTTGCTTCTTAGGTAATGCACTTTCTAACTTAAGTCTTGATTCCTAGAAGACGTACCTTTTAGTCGAGTCATTTACCTTGACTCCTAGAAGACGTACCTTTTAGTCTAGTCATCCCCTTTGATTCCTATAAGACGTACCTTTAAGTCGAGTCATCCTCTTTGATTCCTATAAGACGTACCTTTTAGTCGAGTCATCCCCTTTCATTCCTATAAGACGTACCTTTTAGTCGAGTCATTCCTATTGATTCCTATAAGACGTACTTTTTAGTCGAGTCATCCCCTTTGATTCCTATAAGACGTACTTTTTAGTCGAGTCATCCCCTTTGATTCCTATAAGACGTACCTTTTAGTCGGGTCATTCCTATTGATTCCTATAAAAAGTACCTTTTAGTCGAGTCATTCCCTTTGATTCCTAGAAAACGTACCTTTTAGTCGAATCATCCCCTTTGATTCCTATAAGATGTACCTTTTAGTCGAGTCATCCCCTTTGATTCCTATAAGACGTACCTTTTAGTCGAGTTATCCCCTTTGATTCCTATAAGACGTACATTTTAGTCGAGTCATTCCCTTTGATTCCTAGAAAACGTACCTTTTAGTCGAATCATCCCCTTTGATTCCTATAAGACATACCTTTTAGTCGAGTCATCCCCTTTGATTCCTATAAGACGTACCTTTTAGTCGAGTCATCCCCTTTGATTCCTATAATACGTACCTTTTAGTCGAGTCATTCCTATTGATTCCTATAAGACGTACCTTTTAGTCGAGTCATTCCCTTTGATTCCTAGAAGACGTACCTTTTAGTCGAGTCATTCCCTTTGATTCCTATAAGACGTACCTTTTAGTCGAGTCGCTCCTTTGATTCCTATAAGACGTACCTTTTAGTCGAGTCATTTCCCTTGACCCCTATAAGACGTACCTTTTAGTTGAGTCATTCCTTTTGATTCCTATAAGACGTACCTTTTAGTCGAGTCATCTCATTTGATTCCTATAAGACGTACCTTTTAGTCGAGTCATTCCAATTAACTCATAGAAAATGCATTTCTTTGTTTAGGATAATTTTCTTTTCAGTTTTGATGTGATTTCAGGAGCATGCCCGAAGCACAGGGCGAATAAATGGAAAACAAGCAACAAGGTGAAGAAATTGAAAGTTAACCAGATTGAAAAATAGCAAGTCAGGAACCCGCCTGAAGAACAAAGTGATGAAATTGAAAGTCAGGAGCCCGGCTGAAGAACATGGTGATAAAATGGCAAGTCAAGAGCCCGCCTGAAGAATAGGGTGATGAAATGGAAAGTCAAGTAACAAGGTTAAGAGATTGAAAGTCAAGCAATAAGGTGAAGAAGTTGAAATCCAAGAAACAAGGTGAAGAAATTGAAAGTTAACAAATTGAAAAATAGCAAGTCAGGAGCCCACCTGGAGAATAGGGTGAAGAAATTGAAAGGCAAGCAACAAGTTGAAGAAATTGCAAGTCAGGAGCCCGCCTGAAGAATAGGGTGATGAAGTAGCGAGTCAAGAGTCCAACAGAAACTGCATAGATAGGATTTTTGTAATTTCATTTATATTTTTAACTTGTAATTTTCATTTTTGATGTAATGACAAAGCCGCGGACCGGAACCTCGATGAAACCTCACTCGACTCGCCAAATCGGTATAGTCTCTCTCCTTCCAATTCTTTGACATAACTGTCACTTGATTCCCTCATAACTTGGGTAGGTAGGATGTCCTAAGTCAGGACTCGGTTGTCCATCTTTCTGTTTCTTCCTTTGAATAATGGTCGGGATAAAATTTTGTCTTGTTGTCTACTTCTTTGTCTGAAAACACTTCGTGTTTACATTCAAAGGGGGCATGATGTAGACACCTAATTTCGTCCCTCCCCGATATTGTTTTACCCATTTTTACCTTATCCTACCGTGTACCCTCATCCATGTGATTATATCTCGCAAAAATACAAAAATAGCAAATATTCAATAAATCTCTAACCTTATCCTAACAAACTTTATCCTAACCACCTACCCCACTCCCTACCCTACCCCACATGACCCCCCCCACACGTTTTTTTTTCCACTTTTGATAATATGTACATACAATGAGGAGGATATGCATAAAAAAATGGGCCCCACATCAAAAGAAAATTCATTCACCATTTCCATTTTAACATATATATATACACACAGAAGCTTCCAAAATTGGGGGGACCCACTCACAAAAAACAATTCCACTCACCCTAACATAGACTAGACCTCACGCCATTTTTTCCTTTTTCCTTCTTCTTCTTCTTCTTCTTCTTCTTCTTCTTCTTCTTCTTCTTCTTCTTCTTCTTCTTCTCACACAGAGCACACACGCATATATACACGACACAACAATAATTTCAAGGGCAGCTCTCAGATACACCATCACCAACAGAGAAAACATTTTTTGGCTTCTTTTTCTTTCTTCTTCGTAAAAGCACACAGAGCACTTATCTTCACGAATTCCATTTTTTTTACTGAAAAACGAACACCCACCATTGACACTTGCACACACACATTCATGGATAGGGAAATGAGACCTACGAAAAAATAAACTCTATTTTTTTTCTTTCTTTTTCGGCTCTTCTCCACGCACAACAAGAACCAAAAATCGTACACACACATAGAATTGAGAGAGAGAGAGAGAGTAGTAGAAAGAGTGATGAAGAGAGAGAGAGAGATCGGCGGGTTAGAGTTTTTCGGCGATATCCATGCCGGAATTGATGTTCGTCGTCAGGAATGAGTTGAATCAGTCATAAACTCACTGAAAAATTCTTTATTTTCTTTCGATATTGGGATGAGACTTAGCCAGAATCCGATCTATCCCAGCTGGTGTTGTTGTCGTCAACTCACCTGAGCTTGATTCCACTCGGTTTCAGTTTCTATCGGATTTTTTTTTGGGGGGGGGGGGGTCGCGGGTTGATTTCAGTCAGGTTTGGGTTAGATTTCGATCTGTTCGGACGTCTCGTGGATTTGGTATTTGGATCGGACCTTATGTTTGGGTTTTGTATCGAGTTGGTTCGTTGTTGAGGCTCCCATTTGAGGATTTCGGGTTCGGATTTCTTTATTATCAACGAAAACAAGTTCCATTGAGGTCCACTCTCTTAACTCGTTCTCTTTTCTTTGCCTTGATTGGTTGAATTGTTGTGATTATGTGTGGTGTGATCATGGTTGGTGGATTTTGTCGATGTTATGATGTTTTATATATTTGACGATGTGATTTTGGTGGTACGTGGAATGAATTGGAGTAATGTTTGGTGTAATTGATGGAAACGGAGCTGGTGGGGGGTTGGAATTGAGAAATTAATAAAATGGGCGAATCTAATTTATTAATTTTTGGTTTATTATTGTTGAATTCGGAATAAACATGAATATTGTCGGAACACGATAGAATCATGGTGTGTTGAAATGAATAGGCAAATGTAGGTTTGGGTAGGCAAATTTAGAATTGTTGGATTGCGGGAATGCTTGGAATATTTGTTGAATGTTTTTTTTATCGCATTTGAAAAGTGTATTCATTTAGCCGGGGAATGCCCCGAGGTCATTTGTATATACTCACCGGGGAATCCCCCGAAGAATTTTGTACGCAAAGGATGTTCGTGATCAAGGCCCGAGGCATCGGGTAAAGCATAGTTTAGGACTAGTGTAGGTCATTTCAGTATTTTTATTTTGGTTTGTAATAAATTGGACTAGACGCTAAATTTTGGATTGTTTTATTTTGTTTGCTTGCTTGATTGTTTTGCATGTTTTATGTGATTTATACATTCGCAGTGTCAAATTAGCCGATATGCTCCACCAAGCAACTGTGGTCGAACCACAGGATTGAGGGGTGCCTAACACCTTCCCCTCGGTCAATAAAATTCCTTAGCCGGAATCTCTGTTCGCGGATCAGTGTTACAGAGTCAAAACCATTTTGAAAAAGGATATCCACGGGTGACTTGGCACACCCGATTTATGCCAAGTGGCGACTCTGAGTTTTGGAATATAATGAATCATTTTCGAAACAAATTTTCATTTTTTGTCACTTTAATAAAAGCCCTTTCAAACCTTAAACCATATCTTTTTGGAATTAAAAAAGGGGTGTGAGAATCACTAAAGAAGAAAGAGAGAAATCCCGAGACTAACTTTCTCTCTGAAAATGCTGTTGACATCATAAGCTTGGATGTAGCAGATTTTTTCGAGCACCCCGAAGGAAAAATTGATCACTTGATTGGTGATGGTTTTGTAAACATGGAAGAATAAATATTTTTTTTATTTTTTTTATTATTGATAAGAGTTAGTGAATAAAGAATCATGTAAAAGTAGTTGTTTGCATGAGTATTAGTTTTGATTAGTATTAATTAATTTAATTATATTATTATAGTTTATTATTAAATTGAACCATTTACCTTTCGTGGGGAGACTAAGCTTGTCAGTTTTCTTCTCCGTAAAAGAATGAATGTTTTATTTTTATTTTTTTTATGTGATAAAGACGGACAAATTCAAAAACCTTATCAATTAAATAATAAAAAAATAATGATGATGTCCAATTTTTTCTTCTGCTTTTCCTTTACCACATGCGTCCAATTCCTATAATATAAAAAATAATATTATATTCTTTAAAGAAATATAATATAATAATATTATATTATTATTGCCTGTTAATGTTCCATAATACTAATTATAATTATAAATATATTACGTATTACATTCTTTAATATAATAATATTCTCATATGATTAGGTAATATAATAATATTCTCATATTCTCATGATTACGATTGAATCACGTACTAATTGGACATATTTTTTTTTTTTGCTTAGTAAAGTGTGATTAACAATTCCTTATAGTATAAGCTTTCACTTTATACAAAGATTTAATATATATATATTATTTGGTGTATGTTATTTTATTTGAAGATATGAATAATTTTCAAAGTAAGCTGTCTAATTGTGAGGATATTTGTTTGATTGATTCTGGCACTACACATACGATATTCAAAGCTGAAAAATATTTCTATCATCTAAACATGGTTAAGATTAATATTACTATAATTTCTGGTAGTGCTAATTTGATTGAAGGCTTTGGAAAAGCCATTATAATCTTGCCTAAGGGAACTAAACTCATCATAAATAATGTTATGTTTTCTCCTAAGTCTTGGAGAAACTTGATGAGTTTTAAAGATATCCGTGAAAATGGTTATCATATCAAGACAATTGATGAGATAAATCTTGAAAGTGGACAGTATGGGTAATGAGATAGAAAAGCTAAAGACTAATGAAGATAAACTGAAGTCTATAGCTACAAATCAGTTAACTCAGCAGTGTGCAGAGCTATGTCGATCGGAAGACATTAAAATTCCAGAGCTAGAAGGAGACGTTGGGATACTCCATAAAACCCATAACATTTATCAATCTACTTCTGCAGGTACAAGCAAAGGAGTTAGGAGAAATACAAATATGAACCTAAACAACCTATTTGATAAACCATTTATTCCAAATACACCAAAAGATCCTATGTTTATACCCCCACAAATCACCACATACCGAGAAAGTCTAAACCAAGACAAAAAGACCTACAACCATACAGCCCGAACATACATAGAAAATATTTACAAAATACAAACCTTCTTAAATACCAACCCCAGAGCTATAAACATCCAAGAACCACATACAAATTACATAACCCAGAAGCTAACTGGATACAATAAGCTAATTGCTTTGCCCAAAACCAAACCAGGTCTAGTTAAAACCTGTTACGAATATGGACTACTTAGCATCATATATACCCAAGACGGAAATGAAATATATGATTCATTTAACATTTTTAAAAGAATAACCAAAGGTAACCTATTTTTTATAAAATTTTATACGGCACCAGCAGAGATATTGTATGATGAAGTTAAATCACCTATACAAGTTGTAAAAATAGGAATGACCCAAGATATGATTATACCAGAAGATATTACTCAACAACCAGAAATACCTAGAATTGAGATACCAAATTTTTATGCAAATAAAAGAATTATTGGACTATCTACGATTCTTCAAGAATTAGCAAATAATTATCGCAACAGAAATCCCATATGGAGTTATTATTCAAGAGGTAATGTAATAATATACTCAAATTCAAAGGAACTACGGGAAGCAGATATGGAAGACGTCAGGCAATGGATCTTGACTTTACTCAATCCAGAGAAAAAACCTATCGCCAGAGCTATTAGAGAAAAATTTATTTCGGAAGAATTATTAACCAGATATTGCAAGTTAATTGGACATAAATATCCAGACCATCAATGTTCAAAATATAATGGAGAAGATAATATTGTCTCAGAAGTTCAACTAGAATAAAAGAAGATAAGCATGCCAGGTGGAAAAAAGTTAAGAACATCAGATACAAGATAAGAAGCAATAATGGAGATATGGAAAAGCAGCAGATACGACAACATCAACGGAGACAAGATATTGAATTATTGTATAGATTTTTTTTAGTCTTTACGTAAAAGATGTAATTATTGTAGACTTATAGACTTTTCTAGACTTGTAGAATTTTTTAAAGGCTATGTAGATGTTTAGGCTAGGTAGCCTTTTTGACTTTTTATTGTATAGATTAGTAGCCTTTTTGACTTTACAAAAGGCTATACGAATCTAGTCTTAACATTTTAAAAACGTGTAAAGATGATTGTAAAGATTTCGTTCTATAAATAAAGGAAATCGAAGGCATTGCAAAGCAAGCCTTCATGTGTTGAAGCAAATACTCTCTCCATTCCACAACAAATATTTTGCTCAGTTAATTAAAAACAGGTATATTTCAAATGAAAAAATCTATGGAGGAACAAAACTCAGAAATATCAAACCTACCCGAACAGGTATATTTATTTATGATTATGCATAGCTAAATTCATAATTCCCAACAATCATGGTATGATAAAATAGATTCATGTTAGTTACTTTATAGTAGAATTATTCGAAGAATAATATGTTAAGAAGTTTATTAGCAAAGTGGAAACGGAGAAAAATCCCTAAGAACTATGCCATCCTAAAGGTGAAACCAATAAGGCAAGAAGCCGTGGTGGGAAGTAACCAGAGTAGAGGCGCTGTTTAAGGGAAAATATCCAGATTACCATGCTAATAGTGACCGAAGAACATGTTATTTAAGAATAATCTAGTATATAGTAATCTGAGATGACCATATTTTGTTATGTACATGGTTGAAGTGAATATTTTGAAAAAAGCAATTTTATGATAATGAATAATTATTTATCTGATGTGATGGTAGATAAATTTAAAATACTTATTTTGTATGCACTTAAAGATATAAAAGTAGTAGATATAAGAAAAATCATATTAGAAAAAGCATTTGGTAAATATTACATGACTAGAGTAAATTATATACCATACCTACCTAACTACTCTTACAAATACTTACCATGATAAATTACATAGAATTTTTAGAAAAAGATATGAGAAACATACAGTTACTAGAAAAACAGATGAAAATAAATATAGACAAATACGTGGAAAATAAAGATATAAAATATATAGAATCCCTTAATAAAAATATGCAAGAACTACTAAGGCTAAAACAAACAACTACAAAATATTATAATAAAATATTTAGTCAATTTTAAATGATAGATAATCTTAAAGTTTTAATCTTATATATACTTAGAGATATAGAAATTATAGATATTAAGAGAATAATATTAGAAAAAGTATTAGACTATGAAATTGAAATTATGAATTGGATAGCACAGTTATACCTAGATAATTACCCAGATGGATATTATTCAGATTAAAAGATGTTAGAATAGATAAAGAAAATTAGAGAAAGGCAAAATTGGATATATGAAGAAGTTAATTACAGAAATCAACTTGAAATAGAGAAAAGACAACTAGAAGAAAAATTACTTAAAATAAAATTAACCTTAGAAAAGGAAGATACAAGTAATAATTTATTTAATACGTACGAAAAATTATTTAATACAGATGGAAAATTAGTTATACATGAACAACAAATACTAATTAGTCAGATAAAAAATATAAACCTACGCATTGAATATAGCAAAGTTAGAATAAAATACTACACAGAAATTGCTAAAATTTCAATAGGATAAAATAATAAACTAAACAAATTAATGAATACATCTTACGAAAAGAATAAATCATTAAAAGAAATAGAAACCCAACTATATAATTTATACCTAGAATACAAAATGTTACATATTAGGTATTTATTATCTAGTTAAATTATCGCACCTAATCCGCACCCCCTACAAATGATATCAGAGCCCAGTTATTTAAAAAATACAGAAGTAGCATACATGTTTGAATTTATGAATTTAGATTGGATTTACTTGACAATAATTCATATTGATTAATTTTGAGAAGACCATTTAAAAACAGAGACGCTTTTAGATTAATTAAAGAATCTTTAATTAGTAATTATTCAGAATATATAAGTCTAAATAAGACAAAAGAAAACCCACAAAGACTAGCCTACCTAATTACCTTAGTATCTAGTATTGAAGCAAAATTAATAGTCCATTTAAAATTTAGGAGAATGAGACACATACCACCTAATTATGATAAAATCAGATTTAGGTATCCGCCAAAATACTATAAATATGGTTTAAATGAATAAAATACAAAAATTGAAAGAACTAAAACAAATTATTTCTGAAAAACGTAAAGAATTAACAATAAGAATAGAAAGATTAAGTTATAATATATTTGCCGGAGTTAGTAAAAACTCAATAAATGTACAAACGGATGAAATATCAAATTTAGAATCACAAATAGATAGTTTAGAATATATATATCAACATGAACTATTTACAATTAAATGAACAAAGAAGAATTTATAATAGACGAAAAAATATATGAAAATCACGAAGGACTAAAAATAAGAATAGTATTTTCTAATCTAGGGAGAAGATATAAGAAAATAGGTGAACATTTATATTTAATGTGTTAGAAAAAGAAGAATTAAAATTAGAAGATAAATTGACAGCTATGGTAAGAATAGAAAGGGAAAACGAAGAAATAGATAGAAAAAAGGAAATAGAAAAAATAAAACAACAAACTACAGAAGAAATACGAAAAATAGAAGAAACTAAAAATAGTAGGATTGCTGAATTAAAAAAAGAATTACAAATGTTAAAAGATCTGTATGAAAAAAGACAGAAAGAAAAAGAAGAAAAAGATAAAGAACAAAAATTATTAAACGAGACAAATCAATTTAAAGAAAAATTAGAAATAGACAATAAAGAAATAAAAGACAAGGAATTGGAAATAAATAATATAGATGTTGAAGAGACAGATAATTATGATTCAGAAGATAGTGAAACATATACAGAAATATTAACAAATACAATAAATTTAGAAATCACTAAAAAACAAGAAGTAATTAATGAAGAAAATTTAGAAAATATCAACACAGAAATAAATACTCTTGATAAAAAAGAAGATCATAATATAATATCTAGTACTTCAGAAATAAGGAAACCTACATATTATAAGAATAAGTTTAAAAGATATAATCTAAAGAATGAATATGACAAATGGACACCAAAACAAATAGTTAATAAAAATTATAACTTTTTAGACTTAGATTGTGTAATAGATACAGAAAAAACAATACAATTATGGATAGGATATATGACAAAACAATTATTAGATAATAATATAAGTGTAATAGATGCACCAGAATATATAGAAAGAACACTAATAGGAACAGTGAAACTATGGTTTTTAAATCTAACTGAAAATAGTAAAAGAATATTAAGAACCGACAAACCCATAGAAGGAACATCATCAACAAAATTAACACCTATAGAATTATTAAAAAAATATGAAACAACTATAAAAGACGAATTTAGTAGCATGACAACAAAAGAAGAAGAACAAAATGAAGAGAAAGATATAAATAGGAATTTAATGTTAAAATTAGCAATATGTAATATGTGCTATATAGATGAATATACTTGCGCATTTAAAGAATATTATTATAAAGGAGCATATAATATAGAAGAAAGTAAAGAAATAAGAAAATTATATTTTAATAAATTACCTGAACCATTTAGTTCAAAAATAATAAAAAGTTGGGATGAAACAAAAACAGTAGATACTCTAGGAGCAAGAATAAAATTTTTACAACAATGGTATAGAAACCTATGTGAAAAATACAGAGAAGAAATAAAAATGGAAAAAACATTAATAAGAAATTTAGCATGTTGCAAAGATAAAATAGCACCTCAATTTGGATGCGAAGAAAGATATTATAAGAAAAGAAAAAGACATAAGAAATATAAGAAATACAAAAAATCAAAATATAAGTATAAGAAACCAAGAAAAAGATATTATGTAAAAAATTATAAACATAAAAGACCATATAGGAAAAAGAAATCTATAAAGGAATGTACCTGTTATAATTGCGAAAAAATAGGACATTTAGCTAGAGATTGTAAATTACCTAAAAACCCAAAAAATAAATAAATATCAGAAATAAAAATAGAAAATATAGAATATATGCAGATAGATTACATAGATTACGAATTAGAAAGTGAAGACAGTATATATGAAATTTCAGAGAATGAAACAGATAACGAAATAGATAGTGAATTAGACGAATTAAATGACTGAAGAAGATATAAAAATATTAACAAAAGAAGAATATTTAAATGACGAAGGAACAGATCAAAAAATAATATTTGATAACAATGTATTTGATGAAATAAAAGGAAAAGAGTTAGACTTAAGTGTAGAAAAAATATTTAAAATACCAACAATAAAAAATATATTTAATAGGAAAAAGGAAGAATATTATGTAGTAAGCCAAAAGGAACATGTAATAGACTGTAGATATGCAAAAGGTAAAGCTAGTATACCACTAGTAACAAAAAGAATAATTAATAAAGAGATAAACGATATAAAAAGTAGAGACCCAATAAAATATGTACACCTTGGAGGTACAGAAATATTAATAAAAGCATGTTTTAGAGAAGGAATAGATACACCAATAGAATTATATTTAACAGATGATAGAATTATAAAACCTATAGAAAAAAGTATAATAACTGCCATAAAAGGAAATTTAATATACCAAAAATTTAAATTTATAATAAGTAAGAATTATTCAGTAGCAGTAACGGATAAAAATATAGATAAATCATTAGTATTATATTGGAAAATATCTGGAATAGAATTAACACCAGGAGGTAAAATATTTACGGAAAGATGTAAAAACCTATATGTGTTAACAACAAAACATAAAATAACGGGAAAAAATAAAATTAATAAAATACAAATAGAAAGCCCTTTTGAACAATTCGTAAAAACAATTGATAATAATGATTATAGTTACAGAAATATAGACATAGAAGAAGATCTAGAAATAATAAATGATAGTATAAGTACAACAAAAAGAACAGCTTATGATAAACCGGAATCATCAAGCTCATAAAAAAGAACAAGTTATGAAACAAGTTCAATGGATAATTCAAACCAATATTACATAACAGGAAAGGTAAATTTTCTATTTTCAGTTGGGTTTCTATTTCTTTTAATGATTTATTCTTTTCGTAAGATGTATTCATTAATTTGTTTAGTTTATTATTTTATCCTATTGAAATTTTAGCAATTTCGGTGTAGTATTTTATTCTAACTTTGCTATATTCAATGCGTAGGTTTATATTTTTTATCTGACTAATTAGTATTTGTTGTTCATGTATAACTAATTTTCCATCTGTATTAAATAATTTTTCGTACGTATTAAATAAATTATTACTTGTATCTTCCTTTTCTAAGGTTAATTTTATTTTAAGTAATTTTTCTTCTAGTTGTCTTTTCTCTATTTCAAGTTGATTTCTGTAATTAACTTCTTCATATATCCAATTTTGCCTTTCTCTAATTTTCTTTATCTATTCTAACATCTTTTAATCTGAATAATATCCATCTGGGTAATTATCTAGGTATAACTGTGCTATCCAATTCATAATTTCAATTTCATAGTCTAATACTTTTTCTAATATTATTCTCTTAATATCTATAATTTCTATATCTCTAAGTATATATAAGATTAAGACTTTAAGATTATCTATCATTTAAAATTGACTAAATATTTTATTATAATATTTTGTAGTTGTTTGTTTTAGCCTTAGTAGTTCTTGCATATTTTTATTAAGGGATTCTATATATTTTATATCTTTATTTTCCACGTATTTGTCTATATTTATTTTCATATGTTTTTCTAGTAACTGTATGTTTCTCATATCTTTTTCTAAAAATTCTATGTAATTTATCATGGTAAGTATTTGTAAGAGTAGTTAGGTAGGTATGGTATATAATTTACTCTAGTCATGTAATATTTATCAAATGCTTTTTTTAATATGATTTTTCCTATATCTACTACTTTTATATCTTTAAGTGCATACAAAATAAGTATTTTAAATTTATCTACCATCACATCAGATAAATAATTATTCATTATCATAAAATTGCTTTTTTCAAAATATTCACTTCAACCATGTACATAACAAAATATGGTCATCTCAGATTACTATATACTAGATTATTCTTAAATAACATGTTCTTCGGTCACTATTAGCATGGTAATCTGGATATTTTCCCTTAAACAGCGCCTCTACTCTGGTTACTCCCCACCACGGCTTCTTGCCTTATTGGTTTCACCTTTAGGATGACATAGTTCTTAGGGATTTTTCTCCGTTTCCACTTAGCTAATAAACTTCTTAACATATTATTCTTCGAATAATTCTACTATAAAGTAACTAACATGAATCTATTTTATCATACCATGATTGTTGGGAATTATGAATTTAGCTATTCATAATCATAAATAAATATACCTGTTTGGGTAGGTTTGATATTTCTGAGCTTTGTTCCTCCATAGATTTTTCCATTTGAAATATACCTGTTTTTAATTAACTGAGCAAAATATTTTTTGTGGAATGGAGAGAGTATTTGCTTCAACACATGAAGGCTTGCTTTGCAATGCCTTCGGTTTCCTTTATTTATAGAACGAAATCTTTACAATCATCTTTACACGTTTTTAAAATGTTAAGACTAGATTCTTATAGCCTTTTGTAAAGTCAAAAAGGCTACTAATCTATACAATAAAAAGTCAAAAAGGCTACCTAGCCTAAACTTCTACATAGCCTTTAAAAAATTCTACAAGTCTAGAAAAGTCTATAAGTCTACAATAATTACATCTTTTACGTAAAGACTAAAAAATATCTATACAATAATTCAATATCTTGTCTCCATTGATGTTGTCGTATTTGCTGCTTTTCCATATCTCCATTATTACTTTTTATCTTGTATCTGATGTTCTTATCTTTTTTCCACCTGGCATGCTTATCTTCTTTTATTCTAGTTGAACTTCTGGGACAATATTATCTTCTCCATTACATTTTGAACATTGATGGTCTGGATATTTATGTCCAATTAACTTGCAATATCTGGTTAATAATTCTTCCGAAATAAATTTTTCTCTAATAACTCTGGCGATAGGTTTTTTCTCTGGATTGAGTAAAGTCAAGATCCATTGCCTGACGTCTTCCATATCTGCTTCTCGTAGTTCCTTTGAATTTGAGTATATTATTACATTACCTCTTGAATAATAACTCCATATGGGATTTCTGTTGCGATAATTATTTGTTAATTCTTGAAGAATCGTAGATAGTCCAATAATTCTTTTATTTGCATAAAAATTTGGTATCTCAATTCTAGGTATTTCTGGTTGTTGAGTAATATCTTCTGGTATAATCATATCTCGGGTCATTCCTATTTCTACAACCCTTATAGGTGATTTAACTTCATCATACAATATCTCTGCTGGTGCCGTATAAAATTTTATAAAAAATAGGTTACCTTTGGTTATTCTTTTAAAAATGTTAAATGAATCATATATTTCTGGTATATTGGATATTTTATTTCCGTCTTGGGTATATATGGTGCTAAGTAGTCCATATTCGTAACAGGTTTTAACTAGACCTTGTTTGGTTTTGGGCAAAGCAATTAGCTTATTGTATCCGGTTAGCTTCTGGGTTATGTAATTTGTATGTGGTTCTTGGATGTTTATAGCTCTGGGGTTGGTATTTAAGAAGGTTTGTATTTTTTAAATATTTTCTATGTATGTTCGGGCTGTATGGTTGTAGGTCTTTTTGTCTTTGTTTAGACTTTCTCGGTATGTGGTGATTTGTGGGGGTATAAACATAGGATCTTTTGGTGTATTTGGAATAAATGGTTTATCAAATAACTTGTTTAGGTTCATATTTGTATTTCTCCTAACTCCTTTGCTTGTACCTGCAGAAGTAGATTGATAAATGTTATGGGTTTTATGGAGTATCCCAACGTCTCCTTCTAGCTCTGGAATTTTAATGTCTTCCGATCGACATAGCTCTGCACACTGCTGAGTTAACTGATTTGCAGCCATAGACTTCAGTTTATCTTCATTAGTCTTTAGCTTTTCTATCTCATTACCCATACTGTCCACTTTCATTGAAAGCGTAGTTAGGGTGTTGAGTATTTTTTCTAGAGTATCTTCTTCTATTATGTCAGTCCGTGTAGCTTTGTCTTGATATGTAATCTGCAATAACATTTTTGTTAGTACTAATTACTTCAATTGTAAATGTAAAATTTAATATATTCAATACTAGTCTCCGAATTTCTTTTGTTGTAACTGAATTTTGTATTTTCTTTGTTAACCACCATCGTACCTGTGTATTATCTGTTCGTACAATAAACTTGTTATATACAATGTATGGCCCAAATGCTAATAAACATTTATATAATGAACATAATTCTTTTCTATTTATTTCCCATTTTATTTCTGTTTCATTAAATGTACCTGAGTAGTATCTACAATGGTGTTCTAATTTTTCTTCTTCATATTTATATTTAAGTACTCCTCCATAACTACATTCACTAGCATCTGCTTCTACTATATATATATAAATTTTCTATTTTCATCTGGAAATTGTAATTTTGGTAATTCTTTACAAAGTATTTTTATTTTTTGAACTTGTTTTTTATCTTCTTCGTTATAATTATATTCTACATCCTTTTTTAATTTTTTCTATAAGGGCTTTAGATTTTCTGCTAATTTTGGTATATATTCTCTTACTTGGTTTACTAATCCTAAAAATGATTGTAATTTCTTTTTTGTATCTAATTCTTCTTTCGAATTTATTATTTTTTGTACTATATGTTGTTGCATTTTTACTCCACTTTTATCTATTTGTATTTCTAAAAATTCTATCTGATTTTTCATAATTTCAGCTTTCTTTTTACTTAAACTTATTCCCGATTTTTCTATTATATCCGTAAATTGTTCCAATAATTTTAAATGTTCTTCTTTGGTCTTTGTATATAATAGTATATCGTCTATATATACTATACAATTAGGTAGTTGTTTAAAATAACTATCCATAAAATGTTGATACCTACCTGGTGCATTTTTATATCCAAATGGTAATACATTCCATTCATAAAATCCTTGTGGTACCGTAAATGCGGTTAATTCCTTAGATTCTTCTTCTAACTTTAGATGGTAAAATCCTGATTTACAATCAAATTTACTAAAATAATTATATCCTTGTATTTGTCTTATTTTTAATATCTTATTTGGTATTGGGTAATTATAAGTCATTGTTTTTGCATTTAAATTTCTATAATCAATAACCATTCTACTTTTTCCTCTTTTTTGTTCACTATGTTTATTTACTATAAATGCTGGGCTATTATGTTTACTATTATTTTTTTGTATATATCGTTTTTCTAATAATTCTTCTATATGCATTTTAAATTCTTTTAAATCATCAAAATTATATGTTAATGGTTTCTGGGTTATTATGCTATTTTTATTTATTAATTCAATTTTTATAATGGTTTTATGTCTTTCTCATCCTTTTAATGGATCTTCACTATATAATTGTTCTAATTTTCTCTTAATTATTTCTATCTTATTTATTGAAAATATAGTTATTTCTTTTTTATTTATCGAAAATACGACTAGTTCTATTGTATTTTCAGTATTTTTTTATATTTTCTAACTTTTGTGTAATTTTTTCACTTCCTTTTATCCAATCAGTTTTCTTTCTTATTTTATTATTCACTCTTTTTGCTCTTACTTTCTGTTTACATAGTGTTGTAAACCACTAATCTGTTCTAGTTATTATATGTGGGTATAATTTATCTAGAAACGGCATTCCTAAAAGTATATCTTTTGATGTTAGTTCATAATTATAAATTTCTTCTATTGTTAATATTTTATCCCATACTTGTGTTTTTACATTCTTAGCTTTGTAAGTAATTAAGCTTCCTTCGTTATTAAATCCTTTAACTATTATTGGTGTTTTTAATTTATCCCATTTACTTTCTGGTAAACAATTATATCTACATAAATTAGCTTCTGCTCCTGTGTCTATCATAGACGTATAATATCTACTGTAATATCCTTCTACTACTATCTTCATTAATACATATATTTTCATTTTATGTTAAAGCTCTTCTTAAGAATAATTTCTCTCTGTGATATGTTATAGTTAATTGTGTATGTTCTATATTATATGGTTTTACTTGTTCTAACCATTTTATTCCTAATATTATGTCTGTTTTTTGCATTTCTTCTTTTACTTCAAATTCTATTTTTATTTTTCTTATTCCTATTATTATTTCTTTTTCTGCTATATTTTTAGTATTTATTAAACTTCTTGGTAGATCTGGGCATATATTATTGTTTGTTTTTATTTCCACATTTTTTACTAGATATTTTGCTATATAATTTTCTTCTTGTCCTGTATTTAAGAGTATTAAATATTTTTTTTCATTTACCTTTCCTGTTATGTAATATTGGTTTGAATTATCCATTGAACTTGTTTCATAACTTGTTCTTTTTGATGAGCTTGATGATTCCGGTTTATCATAAGCTGTTCTTTTTGTTGTACTTATTCTATCATTTATTATTTCTAGATCTTCTTCTATGTCTATATTTCTGTAACTATAATCATTATTATCAATTTTTTTTACGAATTGTTCAAAAGGGCTTTCTATTTGTATTTTATTAATTTTATTTTTTCCCGTTATTTTATGTTTTGTTGTTAACACATATAGGTTTTTACATCTTGCCGTAAATATTTTACTTCCTGGTGTTAATTCTATTCCTGATATTTTCCAATATAATACTAATGATTTATCTATATTTTTATCCGTTACTGCTACTGAATAATTCACACTTATTATAAATTTAAATTTTTGGTATATTAAATTTCCTTTTATGACAGTTATTATACTTTTTTCTATAGGTTTTATAATTCTATCATCTGCTAAATATAATTCTATTGGTGTATCTATTCCTTCTCTAAAACATGCTTTTATTAATGTTTCTGTACCTCCAAGGTGTACATATTTTATTGGGTCTCTACTTTTTATATCGTTTATCTCTTTATTAATTATTCTTTTTGTTACTAGTGGTATACTAGCTTTACCTTTTGCATATCTACAGTCTATTACATGTTCCTTTTGGCTTACTACATAATATTCTTCCTTTTTCCTAGTAAATATATTTTTTATTGTTGGTATTTTAAATATTTTTTCTACACTTAAGTCTAACTCTTTTCCTTTTATTTCATCAAATACATTGTTATCAAATATTATTTTTTGATCTGTTCCTTCGTCATTTAAATATTCTTCTTTTGTTAATATTTTTATATCTTCTTCAGTCATTTAATTCGTCTAATTCACTATCTATTTCGTTATCTGTTTCATTCTCTGAAATTTCATATATACTGTCTTCACTTTCTAATTCGTAATCTATGTAATCTATCTGCATATATTCTATATTTTCTATTTTTATTTCTGATATTTGTTTATTTTTTGGGTTTTTAGGTAATTTACAATCTCTAGCTAAGTGTCCTATTTTTCCGCAATTATAACAGGTACATTCCTTTATAGATTTCTTTTTCCTATATGGTCTTTTATGTTTATAATTTTTTACATAATATCTTTTTCTTGGTTTCTTATACTTATATTTTGATTTTTTGTATTTCTTATATTTCTTATGTCTTTTTCTTTTCTTATAATATCTTTCTTCGCATCCAAATTGAGGTGCTATTTTATCTTTGCAACATGCTAAATTTCTTATTAATGTTTTTCCATTTTTATTTCTTCTCTGTATTTTTCACATAGGTTTCTATACCATTGTTGTAAAAATTTTATTCTTGCTCCTAGAGTATCTACTGTTTTTGTTTCATCCCAACTTTTTATTATTTTTGAACTAAATGGTTCAGGTAATTTATTAAAATATAATTTTCTTATTTCTTTACTTTCTTCTATATTATATGCTCCTTTATAATAATATTCTTTAAATGCGCAAGTATATTCATCTATATAGCACATATTACATATTGCTAATTTTAACATTAAATTTCTATTTATATCTTTCTCTTCATTTTGTTCTTCTTCTTTTGTTGTCATGCTACTAAATTCGTCTTTTATAGCTGTTTCATATTTTTTTAATAATTCTATAGGTATTAATTTTGTTGATGATGTTCCTTATGTGGGTTTGTCAGTTCTTAATATTCTTTTACTATTTTCAGTTAGATTTAAAAACCATAGTTTCACTGTTCCTATTAGTGTTCTTTCTATATATTCTGGTGCATCTATTGCACTTATATTATTATCTAATAATTGTTTTGTCATATATCCTATCCATAATTGTATTGTTTTTTCTGTATCTATTACACAATCTAAGTCTAAAAAGTTATAATTTTTATTAACTATTTGTTTTGGTGTCCATTTGTCATATTCATTCTTTAGATTATATCTTTTAAACTTATTCTTATAATATGTAGGTTTCCTTATTTCTGATGTACTAGATATTATATTTTGATCTTCTTTTTTATCAAGAGTATTTATTTCTGTGTTGATATTTTCTAATTTTTCTTCATTAATTACTTCTTGTTTTTCATTGATTTCTAAATTTTTTGTATTTGTTAATATTTCTGTATATGTTTCACTATCTTCTGAATCATAATTATCTGTCTCTTCAACATCTATATTATTTATTTCCAATTCCTTGTCTTTTATTTCTTTATTGTCTATTTCTAATTTTTCTTTAAATTGATTTGTCTCGTTTAATAATTTTTGTTCTTTATCTTTTTCTTCTTTTTCTTTCTGTCTTTTTTCATACAGATCTTTTAACATTTGTAATTCTTTTTCTAATTCAGCAATCCTACTATTTTTAGTTTCTTCTATTTTTCGTATTTCTTCTGTAGTTTGTTGTTTTATTTTTTCTATTTCTTTTTTTCTATCTATTTCTTCGTTTTCCCTTTCTATTCTTACCATAGCTGTCAATTTATCTTCTAATTTTAATTCTTCTTTTTCTAACATTAAATATAAATGTTCACCTATTTTCTTATATCTTCTCCCTAGATTAGAAAATACTATTCTTATTTTTAGTCCTTCGTGATTTTCATATATTTTTTCGTCTATTATAAATTCTTCTTTGTTCATTTAATTGTAAATAGTTCATGTTGATATATATATTCTAAACTATCTATTTGTGATTCTAAATTTGATATTTCATCCGTTTGTACATTTATTGAGTTTTTACTAACTCCGGCAAATATATTATAACTTAATCTTTCTATTCTTATTGTTAATTCTTTACGTTTTTCAGAAATAATTTGTTTTAGTTCTTTGAATTTTTGTATTTTATTCATTTAAACCATATTTATAGTATTTTGGCGGATACCTAAATCTGATTTTATCATAATTAGGTGGTATGTGTCTCATTCTCCTAGATTTTAAATGGATTATTAATTTTGCTTCAATACTAGATACTAAGGTAATTAGGTAGGCTAGTCTTTGTGGGTTTTCTTTTGTCTTATTTAGACTTATATATTCTGAATAATTACTAATTAAAGATTCTTTAATTTTTCTAAAAGCTTCTCTGTTTTTAAATGATCTTCTCATAATTAATCAATATGAATTATTGTCAAGTAAATCCAATCTAAATTCATAAATTCAAACATGTATGCTACTTTTGTATTTTTTAAATAACTTATTTTATTATTCACTCTTTTTGCTCTTACTTTCTGTTTACATGGTGTTGTAAACCACCAATCTGTTCTAGTTATTATATGTGGGTATAATTTATCTAGAAACGGCATTCCTAAAAGTATATCTTTTGATGTTAGTTCATAATTATAAATTTCTTCTATTGTTAATATTTTATCCCATACTTGTGTTTTTACATTCTTAGCTTTGTAAGTAATTAAGCTTCCTTTGTTATTAAATCCTTTAACTATTATTGGTGTTTTTAATTTATCCCATTTACTTTCTGGTAAACAATTATATCTACATAAATTAGCTTCTGCTCCTGTGTCTATCATAGGCGTCTAATATCTACTGTAATATCCTTCTACTACTATCTTCATTAATACATATATTTTCATTTTATGTTAAAGCTCTTCTTAAGAATAATTTCTCTCTGTTATATGTTATAGTTAATTGTGTATGCTCTATATTATATGGTTTTACTTGTTCTAACCATATGTCTCTGGGTAGACATGTGTTATTGAAAAGTTTCCTGCTTTATCTTCTGGCCTGTTTTGGATAAAGATTTGTGCAATTGAGGCATATTCTATAGTAAAACGGAAGTTTACTAATTTCAATACTTTCGTACTTTGGCATGATCGTATGGGACATCCTGGATCTATAATGATGAGATAAATTATAAAAAATTCAAATGGGCATCCATTAAAGAACTTGAAGGTTCTTTCGAATTGTGAATTTTCATGCAATGCTTGTTATCAAGGAAAGCTGATTGTGAGACCATCGCTAACAAAAGTTGGGATTGAGTTCCTCGCGTTCTTGGAGCACATACATGGGACATTTGTGGACCCATTCACCCACCTAGTGGGTCGTTTAGATACTTTATGATCCTAATAGATGCTTCTTTTAGATGATCTCATGTGTGTATTTTGTCATCTCGCAACTTGGTATTTGCAAAATTATTGGTACAAATAATACGATTACGGGCACAATTTCTCCATAATTAAATTAAGTCTATTCGCCTTGATAATGCTGCAGAATTTTTATCCCAAGCATTTAATGACTATTGCTTATCGATTGGGATAAGAGTGAAACATCCTGTACCCTATGTTTACACTCAAAATGGTCTTGCTGAGTCATTAATTAAACGTCTGCAGTTGATAGCAAGACCATTGCTTATGAAAACTAAGTTGCCCACTTCTGTTTGGGATTATGTAATTTTGCATGCTGTAACACTTGTTCGTCTTAGACCAATAAATTATCATAATTTTTCTTCGTTGCAATTGATTTTAGAGCCAAATATATCTCATCTGAGAATTTTTGGGTGTGGTGTATATGTGCCTATAGCACCATCAAACCACACCAAGATGGGCCCCAAAAGAAGGTTAGAAATTTATGTTGAGTTTGAATCACCCTCCATTATTCGCTATCTTGAACCATTAAGGGGAGATATATTCACTGCTCGATTTGCATATTGTCGGTTTGATGAGATGATTTTCCCAAAATTAGAGGGTGAAAATAGTGACATCAAAAGAGAAATTTTATGAAAAAATGCATCACTATCTCATCTTGATCCACGTGCTTCTATTTGTGAGCAAGAAGTACAAAAGATTATTCATCTACAGAAAATTGCAAATCAAATGCCAGATGCATTTATAGATTTTAAAAGGATCACTAAATCCCATATTCCTACAGAGAATGTCCCAATTCGAATTTATGTTCCTAAAGGATAATCCATTAGTGCCATAGCTAATGAATCTAAAGCACGCTTGAAGTGTGGTAGACCATTGGGTTCTAAGGATCAAAATCCTATAAAAAGAAAAACAAATGGTCAAGATAACACTTTGAAAGATCCTCATATGAAAGTTCAAGATTTGAGTAATATTAATATTTCTGAAGGAATTAATGAGCCTGAGACTCAACAAAATGAGGAACTATCCATAAATTCAAGTGATGTTGAAACTAATTTGAATCGATCTGAAATAGTAATGGATTATGTCTTTACATATAATGTTGCAACAAAAATCATGCAAGATAGTGAGGATCTTGAACCTCGATCTGTCACAAAATGTCGACAAAAAAATAACTAGCCAAAATAACAAGAAATAATTTAATCTGAATTGAATTCACTTGTCAAACGTGAAGTTTTTGGACCTATAACTCAAACACCTAATGGTGTTAAGACTGTTGGCTATAAATGGGTCTTTGTGCGAAAAAATGAGAAAAATAAAATACAAAGGTATAAAGCATGCTTTGTTGCACAAGGATTTTCACAACGGTCTGGTGTCGATTATTATGGGACATATTCACCAATTATGGATGCAATAAAATTGCGTTATCTTTTAAGTTTCACTGTATGAGAGACTTGAAATGTATTTGATGGATGTGGTAGCTGCCTATCTATATGGATTACTTGATAATGAGATATACATAAAAATTTCTGAAGGGTGTAAAATGCCGAAAACATATAGTTCAAAGCCTTGGGAAATGTATTTCATTAGATTGCAAAGATCATTGTATGGTTTGAAGCAATCTGGACATATGTGGTATAACCGTCTTAGTGAATATTTATCTAAGGAAGGTTATACGAATGATGAAATTTGCCCATGTGTTTTCATAAAGAAAACAACGTCGGAGTTTATTATACTTGCTGTCTATGTCGATGACATAAACCTTATTGGAATGCCTAATACAATCACGATCATGAAGATTGACGTTTTTGAGTATTTTGAAAGCAACATACGGAGAGTACGAGTTGAAGTATAAAAAGGGCTTTAAAGTTGCCCCTCTATTGCACTCCATGGGATCCATTTTGTTCATTTAACACTAAGGGACACTTTTGTTATTCTGTCTCTTATTGTAATTAGTCTATAAATGGAACATGTTAGGGTTTTAGCTCACTAGTTATTGAATATTGATGAAAGAACACTTCTCTTGAGAGAGAGCCACCCTAGGTCGAAACTAGGACATGAGCAAGTGTGAATTCACTTGTGAATGTGTATTGCTTGGAAACGATGGTGCTTGAGAGGTGAAATCCCTCTCGTGTCTTCATAAGAGTGTGGTGTTGCTATTGTAAGTCTTAGGGGTCCTTAGATTTAATATATCCTTGGGTTCTTGGGTTTTATTGTAGTGTACGTCTCACTATCTATCTCTATATTTCATGTCTTAGTTAGTGTTATCTAGGAAAACCATTAGTTCTTGTTGTTCTTGTAATTGTTGGATTGTTGTTATCCTATTGTTCTTCTTCTTATCATATTGTGGTTTATCTCTTGTTGTTGTTAGTGTTTTTGGTGTCAGTTATACCTTGTTTCTTGTTGTTATTGGACCCAAGATTTGTGTTTGTGTTGATCTTGGTTTTCCTCTTCTTGTGGACTGTTTTTAGAGTCTTTTTGATACGTACCAAGTTTGTATCGTATCATTTGGTATCAAAGCATGTCTTGATTTTGTTCCCACAAGATCAATCTTGAGCTTG
Organism: Capsicum pubescens; assembly: GCA_030864215.1. Classification (NCBI taxonomy): domain Eukaryota; kingdom Viridiplantae; phylum Streptophyta; class Magnoliopsida; order Solanales; family Solanaceae; genus Capsicum; species Capsicum pubescens. Next base: position 47,034,924 of record CM061547.1, read on the forward strand.
CTTGCTTGAAAATTCAAAAATAAAATGGGTTAAAAACTGAAAATTCCAAAAAGAAACAAATCTGTCCATTTTTATTGTCTTGGCCGAAATTGTGTCTTGTTGTATCTTGGCCGAGATTTGTGTCTTGTAAACTTAGATCTAAGAGTCCTTTTTGTGTGTTATATTGATAGTAGTGTAGTTTCTTCATCCCTAACACTAAAGGATTCTAAATCTAAGTTTGAGCTTTAAAAGTTGATGTTGTTGTTGTGAATCCAAAGTGTGGCCGATTGTTGTTGGTATTATTGTTGTTGGTTCAAGTTTTGAACGTGTATTGTGGGTATTTTGTTATGAGTTTTAATCTTGAAAAGGTGGTGGTGTTGTTTGGGGGGGTCTAACTTGAACCGTAGAACTTCAAGACTCAAAGTTTGTGTTCTTGGTGTTCTTCACCATCTCCATATATTGTTAAAGAAAAAGTGGTTGTTTATCTTAGAAGTTGAAGAAAAAGAGTGTGTATTGTGTTAGTATTGCAAGACATAGATCCAAGTTTCAAGATGTAGTACTTATAACTCAAAGACTTTTTCTACACACTCAAGACTTTACAACCCACTTCCAACCACTTTATTAAGAAAAAGTATTACAAAAGTCAAGTCTTGAACTTTGAAACTTGAAAAAGGTTTCAAGACTTATTATTTCCTCCTTAAAATAAATTCCACCAATCCAAATTAAAAATGGGTCAATACTTGGATTTTGAAAAATAAAATTGTAGAAATCGCAACCAATACGTGGCTGCCACATCATCATTTTACTGTTCACACAATAATTTTGGCTCAAATTTTTGATTTTGTAGTTTCATTTTCTTGTTAGTTAGTTTCGTTTGTTGATTCCAACACTAACTTACAAGCTAGTGACCATTTACTAGATTGTGAGTTAGTTGTGAACTGTTCCTTCATGTTTACGTCCTTGTGTGTTCTCTTAATTCTTTGGAGTCGTTGTAAACGTTTGGTTCACCTCTCAACACATCACGGAGTACAAGCAAGCTTACAATACTTGTGAAATTAAACTGTGAGGAATCCGAGAGGCAAAGAAATAAAGAGAGAGTGTGAGGACCTTTCTTGTATAACTAATTTGTTTGTGTTTTGTAGGTAACTTCTTGGTTACAATGAATAACAACGTTCCTAGTGCTATCTTGGCCGAGGATGAAACTCAATTGAGCCAAATAAGATTGAAGGCAAACCTCAAGATGGAGAGAAATCCGAGGTGCAAAATAAAGATATTGACCGAGACTTGAAGTTGCTATGTCCTCGATTTCTTCTTATTTTGTGGACTGTTTTGGGAGCCATTGTCATTTGGTTTGTGTCGTGGATTTGAGGTCAAATTTCTCTCAAGATGGAGAGGATGATACAAGCACAATCATGAAGATGGACGCTTTTGAGTATTTTGAATGCAACATACAGAGTGTACGAGTTGATGTGTAAAAAGGGCTCCAAAGTCGCCCCTCTATTGCACTCCATGGGCTCCATTTTGTTCATTTAACTCTAAGAGGCACTTTTGTCATTTTGTATCTTATTGTAATAAGTCTATAAATAGAACATTTTAGGGTTTTAGCTCACTAGTTATTGAATATTGATAAAAGAACACTTCTCTTGAGAGAGAGCCTCCCTAGGCCGAAACTAGGACATGAGCAAGTGTGGATTCACTTGTGAATGTGTATTTCTTGGAAACGATGGTGCTTAAGTGGTGGAATCTCTCTCGTGTCTTTGTAAGAATGTGGTGTTGCTATTGTAAGTCTTAGGGGTCCTTAGATTTAATATATCTTTGGGTTCTTGGGTCTTATTGTAGTGTATGTCTCACTATCTATCTCTACATTTCATGTCTTAGTTAGTGTTATCTAGGGAAACCGTTAGTTCTTGTTGTTCTTGTAATCTTGTAATCGTTGGATTGTTGTTATCCTATTGCTGTTCTTCTTATCATATTGTGGTTTATCTCTTGTTTTTGTTAGTGTTTTTGGTGTCAGTTACACCTTGTTTCTTATTATTGTTGGACCCAAGATTTGTGTTTGTGTTGCTCTCGGTTTTCCTCTTCTTGTGGACTGTTTTTAGAGTGTTTTTGATACGTATCAAGTTTTTATCGTATCAACGCCAATAGAGCTTCAAAATGCAATTGATTACCTAAAGAAATAATTTGAGATGAAAGATCTCGGAAAGACAAAGTTATGCCTTGGTTTGCAAATTGAGCATTTGACAAATGGTATCTTTGTTCATCAATCTTCCTATACAGAAAAGAAGTTGAAACGATTCTATATGAATGGAGCACATCCATTAAGTACTCCGATGGTTGTTCGATCACTTGATGTGAATAAGGATCCATTCCGACCTCAAGAAAAGAATGAGAAACTCTTTGGTCCTGAAATACCATATCTTAGTGCAATTGGTGCACTAATGTATCTTGCAAATACTACAAGACCTGATTTAGCCTTTTCAGTTAATTTGTTAGCAAAGTATGATTCTGCTCCTACTAGAAGACATTGAAATGAGATCAAACACATATTACGGTATCTAAAAGGGACTACTGATATGGAATAAATAGTGTAAAGTGCATTTGGAATAAGTAGTGTAAAGTGCGGTTGTAATCGGAGATGGTAAAATTTGTTCATGAAAATATAATCTGTTTAATTTGTTCGAGTTTGAGCTATTGGTTATTGATTCGTGCATTTATTAGCTCTGTCAATAAAAATTTGGGATGTATATAGTCCAAATTGATTTATGAGAAATTTTGTAAAAAAAAATTTAAGAATTTTTTATTTATTTGATATGTTATATATTGATATAATCAGAGAAAAAGTAATTTTTTAGGTATCAAACTAATATAAAAGAATAAATAAACAAATAAAAACTTAATAAAAATTTGACGGATGGGGTTATAACATGCCCTGTTGATCCATTTTGGTAGGTGGTTTGTCTACTTTTCTATTTTTATTTATGCGAAGACAAACTTAATAATAATTGTGTCTTTGATCATGCTAATGTATGTATTAGAATTCATTGTATTACTAATATCATTAATTTTGAGGTATTAGTAATACACACCTCAATTCACAATAAGATGTATAACTAATGTAAAAATATTAGTTATATATAGGCTAAAAAAATATATCAAACAAGGTACTACTAATAAACAAGATTAATGCATGCATTATTTTTTTAATACATTCTACCAAACGACCCCTTATTGGTTTGAGATTTTACGAGTAACTTTATATGAATATATAGAAATTCTATATTTATATGTTGGTTTCAAATACTCAACATCGAATCAAATTTAATCAATTTTTTTTAAATTAATTTGATTTGACTTTTGATATGGTATTTTTGATTTGATTTGATTTGTACATTCCTACGTACTTGAATACAATGTATGTTAAACTTGATTATTAATTTTCCTAACCAATAGGAAATATTTGGCTAATTAGAAAAATACCTAGATAAAGGAACAAAAGGACCAAGGAGAAGTCTATTCACACTAAGGCGTTGTTTGGGGTGACGTATAAAGAA